>OW386285.2:126338996-126611272 GCA_936432065.2 Rutpela maculata
AAGTAGAAGCCGCATATAGGGATACTCCAAGGTCGAGAGTGCGAGCTGTGACTCTCGAAGAATCGCAACCAGAAATGAATCAGAACCCAATGTTGACTGAGATGCAGAAAATGTTTACCAAACTATTCGATAAATTGGATGGCCTAGGAAAGCAGGATAAACAGCAAAATAAAGCAAAGCCGAGTGGTGGTATTAAATGTTACAACTGCGGCCAGGTGGGCCATATGAAACGAGACTGTCGACAGCAGAACTCGGAGAGTCGAGTAAATGCTGTGAATGTTGAAGAAAAGCAGGAAAACTAAAGATAGCCAGCACCAAGGGGGCTGTGCTGGCTAGGGAATGCGGTGCCCCCAGAGAAATAAAGATTTCCCAGCTTCAAAGAATTCCAAGCAGTCTGTTGTTGCAAGGATATGTGAATGGAAGAAAATGCGTGTTTACTATTGACACCGGTGCTACGTCATCAATAGTGCGGCCAGGGTTTATATCAGGATTGCAGATTGACAAGAAGCAAAATGGAGTAATCATTCGGACAGCCACGGGGGACAGGGCTGCGGTCCATGGAGAAGTCGACTTGGAACTGCAGGTTGGACGGTTGAGGTTCAATTACAAGGTCATTGTGGCTGACATTATGGATGATTTCATTTTGGGTCTGGACATCATGGGAGAGCAGGGATTTATTGTTGACGTAGGGGAGCGAGTCTTAAAAATTGGAAATAAGGAATTTATTCTGGCAACCGCAGATGACCAATTCCATAAAGCAAGGTTGTTAACAACACAGACGATCAAGATTCCTGCTCATTCAGAACAAATGATCGATGCTGCCTTAGAAGGAAATCCTGGAGGGTACCGTGTTGGCCTAGTTGAAGATGACGAATCGATTAAGTCCCTACCCAATGTTATTGTGGCAAGAACTTTAACCCGGACTAAAGACAAAATCCCAATAAGAGTCGTTAATTTAAATTCCCACTCAGTGACAATTAAGGAAGACAATCCGATTGGCTCCTATGAACCGGTCACATGGGTAGCGAGGTGCGAGGAACAAACAGAGGGAAGTTCGTCTACAAAAATAGACCAGGAAGTTTTGACCCTGCTGAGTACTCAGTTGGAGCATTTATCTGAGGATGAACGAAGGGAGGCAATCAAGTTCCTGGAAAAGGAAAGTTCAGTATTTGCCAAGAATACAGAGGCCCTTACAAAAACAGACATAGTCCAGCATCGGATAAATACTGGCGACTCACCAGCTATTCGACAACCACCTAGGAGGCTTCCATTAGCGAAACAAGAGGATGCCTCGGCAATGATAAACAAGATGCTGAAAGATGGGGTCATTGAGGAGTCAACGAGTCCCTGGTCATCGCCAGTAGTTTTGGTTGCCAAGAAGGACGGAACATTAAGATTTTGTGTCGATTATCGAAAATTAAATGATGTCACGAAGAAAGACAGTTACCCATTACCACGAATTGACGACACGTTAAGCACGTTGGCAGGCTCACAATGGTTTTCTACGTTAGACCTTAGGAGTGGATACCGGCAAGTGGGGCTTCATCCTGATGATAAGGAGAAGACAGCGTTTTCAGCAGGCAGTGGTCTTTATCAATTTACTGTGATGCCTTTTGGACTTTGCAATGCGCCAGCTACCTTTGAAAGATTGATGGAATTCGTACTGCGAGGGCTAACCTGGAGGACGTGCCTGGTTTACCTTGACGACGTGCTTGTTATGGGACAGGATTTTACAGAACATTTGAAAAATCTTCAAGAAGTATTTGGGCGAGTCAGGAATGCCCATCTGAAGTTGAACCCGAAGAACTGCCTGCTATTCCAGAAAGAAGTCAAATTTCTTGGTCACGTGGTGTCTTCGGATGGAATACAAACAGACCCCGACAAAATTTCTGCTATACAAGATTGGCCAAGACCATCTAACGTTCATGAAGTACGGAGCTTCCTTGGCCTCTGCACTTATTATAGGCGCTTTGTGGAAGGGTTTGCAGAAATTGCGAAGCCATTACACCGGCTGACAGAAGAGAAAGTGCAGTACCAATGGACACCGGAATGTGAAACGGCATGGAGAAAATTGAAGGCAGCTCTATGCACTGGTCCTGTGCTAGCGTACCCACAACGGGAAGGACTTTTTATTTTAGACACTGATGCCAGCAATTCTTCGGTCGGATCTGTGCTGTCTCAAATCCAGAATGGGCAGGAAAGAGTGATCGAGTACTTCAGCAAGGTGCTGTCCAAACCAGAAAGAAATTATTGTGTAACCCGGAAAGAGTTACTGGCCATCGTAAAATCAGTGGACCATTTTCATAAATATCTTTATGGAAGACATTTCAAGATTCGGACCGACCATGCTGCATTAAAATGGCTGTTGCAGTTGAAAACCCCTAAAGGTCAACTGGCTCGTTGGATAGAACGGTTGCAACAGTATGATTTCAAAATAGAACATCGACCTGGAAGATCTCATAAGAACGCAGATGCCTTATCTAGAAGACCATGCAAGGAAGATTGCAAGCACTGCCGCCACGTTGAGAAATTGCAGGGTACGGTGGCCGTCAACACTATTAAAATAGAGGTTCCGGACGATTGGACAACCGAAGCCCTGAAACAAGAACAACTGAATGACACAGAAATTGGGGCTATATTGAGAGCAAAGGAGAAAGGAATTCGACCAGCGTGGAAGGATGTTTCGGATAAGGCAGTTGGATTGAAGGCTTTGTGGGCCCAATGGGATTCACTTAAAGTCATGAACGGGCTGCTAAAGAGAGCTTGGGAAAGCCCGGATGGCAGGGAAGTTGTTATGCGTCTAGTGATTCCCAGGTGTCGAGTACCGAAAGTACTTCAGGAAGTGCATAATGGAGCATCCGGTGGGCACTTCGGCGTTAATAAGACCCTGAATAAAGTACGAGAACGATTTTATTGGGTAAATAGTCGTCAAGATGTGGAAGCTTGGTGTCGCAATTGCAAAATTTGTGCAGCCAGTAAGGGACCACAGACTAGAAGTAGAGGTGCAATGAAGCAATATAACGTCGGAGCTCCTTTCGAGAGGATCGCGATCGATATAGCCGGCCCATTCCCAGTAACCAAGGATGGGAACAAGTACATACTGGTTGCCATGGACTATTTTAGTAAGTGGCCAGAGGCCTATGCAATTCCAAACCAAGAAGCAGTCACTGTCGCCAAAGTCTTGGTAGATAATTTGATATGTCGGTTTGGTGTACCCCTGGAGCTGCACTCAGATCAAGGGAGGAACTTTGAGTCAGGGGTGTTTCAGCAAATCTGCAAGTTATTGGGGATACACAAAACACGGACAACAGCCCTTCACCCGCAATCAGATGGAATGGTGGAACGACATAACAAGACCATGAAAGAACATCTCTCTAAAGTGGTTCATAAGAATCAACGCGATTGGGATCTCCACATACCGTTCTTCCTCATGGCATACAGAGCTGCTATCCACGAGTCTACGAAACAAACACCAGCCCGTGTAGTATTTGGACATGAGATCAGACTGCCGTGTGATTTGATTTTCGGAACACCAGGCGGAGAACAGCTTCCTGTGAACAGCTATGTGGATGAAATGAGTGAACGGCTAAGAAATGTTCATGAGCTGGTTAGAGACCAAATCACCATAGCCAGTGACCGAATGAAGGCTCGATACGACCGTAAGGGTAGTTCAGAAGGGTTCAAGGCAGGAGATTTGGTTTGGCTGTACAACCCACAGCGGAAGAAAGGGAAATCACCGAAACTTCAACCTCCTTGGGAAGGACCTTATACTGTTATTACCCGAATTAATGATGTCGTCTATCGTATTCAACGAAACAAAAAGTCCAAGATGAAGATCGTACACTTGGATAGACTGGCGAAGTATGTGAAAGAGGCTGAATTGCCTGACCGGGACGTTCAGGCTTAAGGACGGGGCAGTGTAATATGTTCCAACCCCTTAAAATTTAAGGTTATGTTGGTTACTAAAAAGAAGGCACAGACTTCAACAGATCGAATATCTGATTGTAGTGTATTTGCACCTACTCGAGAAACCTACCAGAAGTTAGTTCTGGTGACATCTGGAATTATCTAGAGAATGGTGGCGTCATCACAGAAAAATCGAGATCTGTCATTTTTAGGTATAAAAGACCGACCGCATTCTCAGCGAGTAGTTCAGAAAGTTCAGAAAGTATAGAAAGTGAGGTTAAGACTTCAAAGATAAACAAAGTAATAAACATTGTGATTTTAGTCAGTAAAGTGTATTTAAATTAATAATAGTATTGTGAAGTATCCAGTAAATATTTAATAAAGTGTGTTAGTGGACATCTCTTGTTATAATTTTTGGAACCCACGGAATTTGCGAGGGTGGTTTCCTAAGGGTGGAAACACGTTACAATATATATTTTTAGTTTATCTGATTTTTAGAGAAATGAAAGTGCGAATTTTACCCAAACCGTTTATATTGGTAAAAGCGCTACAGTGTGACCTTTAATTTGATACAAAACAAATTTCGGTACCTTTAATAGTTTTAAAGATATGGCGGTGGAAACAAAAAAAAACAATTTTCTTTAAAAATACATTTTTTTTCACTTTTTATTGATTTAAAAAGTTCGAGACCACAAAAAAATGTCGTAAAATATGATTTCATATGCCCGGTGACATACTCAAAGGAACCTAACATGTTTGACCTGATTCTACACCAAAAAAAAAAAACGACACGATAGACTTACGAAATCGCTCCTCTATGACATACCAGAGCTCATATCAACCGTGCTACGAGCTTGATCTTTACGACTTTGGTATCACGCGAAAGTTCGGTCTCTTCGTTGTGACACACAGGGTGTCTCACCAGGAACTGCATCGATCGATATAGGGAAAAGTACGAACCAGAAAATTTTGAAAATATAGGGAGCTACTAACGGCAGTGTGACCATCCAACAAAAATAATTACAAGCATCTGGTACTTCCGGTTATAACGGAAGTCGATACCAACTTGCTTATTTTAAATAGAACACCCTATATTTTAGTATTTTCGAAAATAGCATAAAATTCTGAGTCAAAAACATGTAGAATACCATATGCCTAAACCCAGCCGTTTCAGAGATATTTGACATTTAAAGAAAAATTTGACAGATGTCATGGTTTACAATATCCTTTATAACTTTCTTCGTGTAAAAGATACTCACTTGCTTTTTGGTATGTAAAAAGAACACGAGGAGAGCTGCACTCTACAATCCAATTACATTCAATAATAGTACACCAAGTGTTCCATTTTTGATGTTACATTTTGTAAACTTCAAACCGCGAAAACTTGTTTAGCTTAAATGGAAGACCCTATATTTTTTTACCTCAAGTTATGTAAAATTAAATTCCTTTTTTCTGATATAAGCATTGTTGGGGTTTAAGTTACAACTTTTTGAAATATTTGCGATTTTCTTAGAAATTCAAGAATTGTTAGTAAAAATTTTATCAAATTAGCCATGATTAGAAACAATCAGTAATGTCATTCTCTTATGTCGAAAAAATGCCACCGTGTTTAAATTGCACCCACGAAGACTCTTTGAATTTGTTTTTTATTTATGGAGAATGTGATAAAGTAATATCAAGAACTTGTAGTACATTTGCTACTCGATATCCACAAAAACGGACACCGTCACCAACCACTGTAAAACGCATACTGGATGATTTTAAAAATTATGGCTCTGTCAAGGCAAGAATTCAAAAGCGGAAGCCTATTATTGTTGATGACCAAAACGTAGAAATAGCAATTCTGGGACATTTTCATGCATTTCCAATAATGTCATTAAGACAAGCTGCTCTGGAATCGGGACTATGCAAAGATTCAGTTCACAGAATCTTAATTAAACATAAATTTCACCCGTTTTCGCTCCAAACACTTCAACGATTAAAAGGAACTGATTTCCTAAGAAGAGAAAATTTTGTGAATTTATTCTAATAAGTCGAATCCTTATGTGTTCAGGTAGCGAAATTTTACTGCGCCATAATAGTCCAGTCGAATTAGACATCATAAAAAATTTTGCGTACTGCGGACTTTTTTTGTGGAAGTTGTTTAAGAGGCATAATAAGCAAGCACAGAAAACTACACCCTGCTACACCATGTGCGTCCCCTATTTTTAAAAGTTGAAACTTTGAAATTTTACTTATGTGTTCATATCTGTTTCCCTATTGCCCGTAGGGCTCTTTACCAAGTTACACTTTTTGAAGATTCATCCCTCCTCTACATAATATGTATATTACACATTTGCTGTAGGACAGACGGTTTTGGCTGTACGAGGCCGGAAAGGTCGCGCTCTCCGAATTTGGGGGTCTTCTGTACAGGACAAACGGCTATTATTTCCAATCTACAATAC
Organism: Rutpela maculata; assembly: GCA_936432065.2. Lineage (NCBI taxonomy): Eukaryota > Metazoa > Arthropoda > Insecta > Coleoptera > Cerambycidae > Rutpela > Rutpela maculata. The sequence goes on from OW386285.2 coordinate 126,345,347, forward strand.
TACACATACTAATGCCCTTAAGGAGGGATGATGATTTGTGAAAAAACTTTCATCGAATACCGCGCGGTTTTCATGATACGGGATGTTGAAATTTTGAAAACCCCCCTTTTTAAAACAAAAGTGAACCTACTTTTTTCGCCCATTTTTTTTCATGCATTTACGACCCTAATATAAGAAAATTTACGTTCGTTTCATTTTAATACATTCGTTGGTTTAGGAGCTAGACAGCAAAATATGCCAAAAATGGCTATTTTGGTATTGTTGCATTAAAAAAACCAAAACCAGTATAATTCTGGTAAGTGTTATTATTTATCCTACTAAAAGTCCAATTCGTTGCGCATAGAAAATGTGTTTTTGTATTTAAGTAGGATCAACACTTATTGTGTAATGACGATTTATGTCATATGTTCTCCAGTCTCCTTTTTCACAATTTTTTTTGGGGCCTTATGGTCCATAGTAGGGCAGAAAGCATTATACACGTGGACAGGGCACATAATAGGGTGTTAAAATGGGTCTCTTGTTAAAATGCGATAGGACGTACCGTTTTCGAGTAAAACGCACTTGTTTAGTTATGTTTGTTTTGAGTTTTCATTGTGTTCTGAATTGTGATCTGTAAATGATAAATAAATGAAAATGAAATGAAAAATAAATTATACATTTTGGTGTTTTCTTTCTTATGAGTTTGTTTTTTTAAATCATTTTCCGATGAAATGGACATATAATAGCTGTTTCTCGAGGAAGGTAAAATTACTGTGGATTTTGTTATAGACACAAAATAAGTTGCAATGATGATTCGAGACAAGCGTGAACCTTCAAATAGGGGACAACCCCCTATTCCATCCGAGTCTCTTCATTTTTTCATTAGCAATGTCCCTCATAAACAGAAAAAGCAAGAAGCGACACATAGTTTTATTTTTTCGTAGTCAGCGGTGAGTATTTACTAGTCAGTCGATGAAAAGTGTGATCTGAAATAATTTTTTGCAAACGAGTGCGTTTTACTCGAAAACGGTACGACCTATCGCATTTCAACAAGAGATCCATTTTAATACCCTAATATGTGCCCTCTTCAGGTATACATTGCTTTCTGCCCTACTATGAACCATAAGGCCGCACAAAAAATGTGAGAAAGGAGACTGGAGAACACATGACATAAATCGTTATTACACAATAAGTGTTGATCCTATTTAAATACAAAAACACATTTTCTATGCGCAATGAATTGGACTATTAGGATAAACAAAAACACTTACCAGAATTATACTGGTTTTGGTTTTTTTAATGCAACAATACCAAAATAGCCATTTTTGGCATATTTTGCTGTCTAGCTCCTAAACCAACGAATGTATTAAAATGAAACCAACGTAGATTTTCTTATATTAGGGTCGTACATGCATGAAAAAAAAATGGGCGAAAAAAAAGTAGGTTCCTTTTTTTTTTAAAAAAAGGGGGTTTTCAAAATTTCAACATCCCGTATCATGAAAACCGCGCGGTATTCGATGAAAGTTTTTTCACAAATCATCATCCCTCCTTAAGGGCATTAGTATGTGTAGTATTGTAGATTGGAAATAATAGCCGTTTGTCCTGTACAGAAGACCCCCAAATTCGGACAGCGCGACCTTTCCGACCTCGTACAGCCAAAACCGTTTGTCCTACGGCAAATGTGTATATATATTATGTAGGGGAGGGATGAATCTTCAAAAAGTGTAACTTGGTAAAGAGCCTTACAGGCAATAAGGAAACAGATATGGACACAAAAGTAAAATTTCAAAGTTTCAACTCCTAAAAATAGGGGACGCACATGGCGTATATATAAATCTTTATTTAGCAACTTAGCTAATTTACAATACTACAGTACAGTACAGTACAGTACAGTTGTTTACACTATTATATACTTTACTATTTTATAATGAAAATACAACTAAAATTTTACATAACGTATAACACATTAGAATTTACTTAGGATAGGGATAATTACATAAAAAAAAATAACAAAGCAAAAAAAATAATAATAACATTGAAATTAAATAAAATATATTAATTACATTCATATAGTAAATAAGATTTTAGTTTATTTTTAAATGTATTAATAGCGACGCAGCTCTTTAAGGAATCGTCAAGGTTATTGTATCTAACGATTCCTTTATGAAAAAGAGATTTTTCCGTTAGTTTTTTGTTTTTAGTTGTGACTCGTATATCTGTCCATGTGCGTGTGTTATAATTGTGTATGTCGGTGTTAAATTCTATTTTTGATGTCAAATATGTTGGAGTCAAAGATAACTTCATTTTATGGATTAAAATTACTATTTATAATTTTCGCTAACAGTATGGTAGACAATATTAGTTGTGAAAACTTATTGTTTGCCGATGATTTTAAACTATACAGGAGAATAACCAACTTGAAAGATTGTGAATTATTGCAAGCAGATTTAGAAAGGGTATCCAACTGGTGTAGTGAAGAAAAACTTAATTTCAATATAGAAAAATGTTCTGTATTATCGATATGCAACAAAGAAACAATAATAAAATACAATTACAGTATGAATAGTGAACCACTTACGCGTGTCTCCAAAGTAAAAGACCTGGGAGTATACTTTACCGACCAGCTAAGCTTTAAAGATCATATAGAGTATGTTGTTAAGAAAGCACTGAAGCAACTAGGATTAATAATAAGATTTACAAAACACTTCAACGACCTAACCAGTATTCACATATTATATTATTCTTTCGTAAGATCCATTCTCGAATATTGTGTAGTGATATGGTCGCCTACATACCTGACCTACAACAATTACATAGAATCTGCAAAAGAGGTATCTTAAATTTATTCACTTTAAAGAAACTGGAATGTACAACTTGCAACTAAACTACATATACCTACTGGATCGATTTAATTTCATGTCGCTACAAAATCGGAGAACATTCCTCATTTTAATGTTCCTATTTAAAATGATGAATTACTTGATAGAGAATCAATATTTCCTTTCCCTTATACCCATTAGAGTTCCAACTACGACTAGATGCACTGCTACATTTTATTTATCCAACCCCAGGACAATGATGTATTCAAGCTCACCGTTGTACAACATGTGTAATCTTTACAATAAACTGTGCACTGAAATTGATATATTTGGCACAAACCTTTACAAATTCAGAAGGACTATATTGGGTAAATTGAATAACAATTCTGTGATATAATTAGCACCTGCTTTTCCACATACCTAAGTGATGTCATGTATAGACCTTTTTCTGTATATTCTTATCTTAATATCTACCCTTAATAGGCTAGTACACAACTACATTGTGTTTTTATAACTTGTATCTGTTCATTTTATGTTTTATGTTTTTATATGTTTACTGTACGTTAAATTGTTATACTGCTATATACCTAAATGTATAATTGTGTCGCAACCTGTAAGTGGATTTTGTCTGTTGGTTGTCAGTGATAAATAAATAAATAAATAAAATAAGTGTTTGGTATTCTAAGTAATATTGCACTGACAGCCAATTAAGGTTACTTAGCATTGTTCTAATGGAAGTGTCTCGTGGAACTCGTAAAATAATCCTCATGGCTCTGTTCTGCAATTTCTGCAACCTGTCTATTTCATTTTTATTAGACACATACAAAATAGATACCGCGAACGTCAAATGAGGAATGATTAAAGTATTATATGTAGTGATTTTTGACCATTGTGTTAAAAAGGGAGCAATCCTCGATAAAAAATTTGTGTTTTTTGATATTTTATTGATAATATAAGATGCGTGTTCTTTGAATGTTAGGTTTTTATCAATTAATATACCTAAGTACTTAATTTTCTCGACAACTTCAATCTTAACGCCCTCTACTGATATTCCGAAAGTACTTTTAAACTCTTGATATTTCTGATTATTACTAATTAACATAAATTTCGTTTTTGATGCGTTTAATTTTAAAATGTTACCATTGCACCACCTAACTATATTTCTCAACTCATTATTTATATTATCTACAAGGGTTGCTAAATCTTTAGAAGAGAAATATAACAGCGTATCATCAGCAAATAGATGTATTTGACAGTTTACAACGGATTTTACAATGTCGTTAATATATAATAAAAATAGCAGCGGTCCTAGTGTACTGCCCTGCGGTACTCCGTTTTTATTCAATATTTCATTAGATACTTCCCCGTTTACCTTTGTGACTTGTTTTCTGTTTTGTAGATAATCTACTAACCAACTTAGTGCTATATCTGTTATACCATAACCCTTTAGTTTCTTAATTAATTTATCTCTATCGATAGTTTCAAAAGCCCGTTTTATGTCTAAAAATACTGCACCTATCATTGAACCTCTATCATATTGTTCCTTCCAATCGTACAAAACATTTTGTACTGCAATTTCACAACTGTGCCCTTCTCTAAATCCGGACTGGTTTAAGAATAAAATTTTGTTTTCTACTACGTATTCCGATACTTGTTTGTAAACTATTCTTTCGATCAGCTTTTCTATGGTAACTAACATATTGATGGGTCTTAAATCACTAGCGTTTTTTACATTATTTACTTTAGGGACTGGTATAACTGTAGATATTTTGAGAACTGATGGAAGTTTGCCTGTCTCTAACGAAGTATTGACTAAATTTAAGAGTGGTTTTTCAACGCTATGGTATATATTTTTAAGAAACTCTGCAGTTATTTCGTCTGGACTACCCTTATTTGGCAAAGAAAATACGATATTTTGCAATTCGTTGTAGTCAATTGTATGACCTGGTGTAGCAGGGTGTATTCTTCTGTGCTTGCTTATTATGCCCTCTTAAACAACTTCCACAAAAAAAAGTCCGCAGTACGCAAAATTTTTTATTATGTCTAATTCGACTGGAGTATAAGAAACGATAAAGTGGTGGCATTAGAATTTTATCACGAAAATTTAAGCAATAAGTTAAAAAGATTTTTTCTTTTGCTAATATGTATAGTTAATATTTGTTTTTGTTTTTTGTTTTTTTTTTTAGATGAAAGATACTAAATATTTTACAAAATTTGAGTAATTTTAGAAAATTTACCTCTCGCCGAACATAGAAACATTTTTTATCAGCACGACCGTGCTCCCCCACATAACGCGTATTTGATAAATATTTTTTTACAAGAAACTATCGATCAGTTTACGATCAATGGATCGTTTTATTTGGGAAACTATTAAAAATAAAGTTTGTGAGAGCCCATTAACAACTATTGAAGATTGTATGCAGAGAGTAAGAAATGCATTTCAAAACTTATCACAGAATTCAATTAGAAGAGCTACCCATGAAGAACTAATCCGAAGGTGCGAAAAATGTGTGGAGATTCGAGGGCGGAATTTTGAAAAAATATTAAATTAAAATGGAATCATGTTTTTAGTTGATCTTTTCTTAGCTACTTTAGTTTATGCAAAGTATCTTCAATCCAATTAATAGGCATGTTACAGTGTTTAGTGTTATTTTCCGTTTTTGTGGATATCTAGTAACAAATGTACTACAAGTTCTTGATATTACTTTATCGCATTCTCCATAAATAATAAACAAATTCAAAAAGTCTTCGTGGGTGTAATTTAAACGCGGTGGCATTTTTTGACATACGAGAATTATGGTTTCTAATCATGGCTAATTTGATAAATTATGAATGTAATTGAATTGTAGAGTGCAGCTCCCCTTGTGTTCTTCTTACATGCCAAAAGGCAAATGAGTATATCTTACAAGAAGAGAGTTATAAAGGTTATTGTAAACCATGACACCTGTCAAATTTTTCTTTAAATGTCACATATCTCTGAAACGGCTGGGTTTAGGTATAGGGTATCCTACATGTTTTTGACTCAAAATTTTATGCTCTTTTCGAAAACCCTAAAATATATAGGGTGTTCCATTTAAAATAAGCAAGTTGGTATCGACTTCCGGTATAACCGGAAGTGCCAGATGCTTGTAATTATATTAGTTGCATTGGCCACACTGCCGTTAGTAGCTCCCTAAATTTTCAAAATTTTCTGGTGCGTACTTTCCCCTATATCGATCGATGCAGTTCCTGGTGAGACACCCTGTATAGTGGATTACAATTAGATTTTTACCTCGGAAATTCTGTTGCTGAAATTTTGAGAGAATTTTTTTAAAAATAAAATAAATAATTGTTCGAGAAATTTATTTTTGCTATGACTGTTAAGAAACGGCACTTTTTTCACCATTTTTAGTGCGTAAAACATATGTTTATAGTAATGGTGAGGAAAAGCTAAAGAGTAGTGAAAAAAGTAACATTATTGCATTCTTATGTATAGCCGGATCTATTAGTTAGGGTGCCAAATAAGGATTTTTACCCTAATCTAGAAGTATAATAAAGGTTTTTTAGCTGTTTATGGTTCTTCAAATGGTCAACATTACGATTCCGATTAATGCCACTTTGGCACCCTTGGACATTTTGAGATATTCAAGATAGCGACTGACATAGAGTGAAAGTACAGGTTTTTCCAAACATTTCATTATATGGGTGTGTGACACGTCGTTTTAAGGTCTGTGAATTAGTATTTGGGGTTAAAAATCGTGTAGGACGTAATCGTTAAGGGCCAGTTGTACCAAGTTCAGCTTGATTCAAGATCAAAATCCATGGTTACGATTATTAGTGTTGCTAATTTACTTTATTAGGAGGGCGGGAGAATAAATTAATTTTTTAAGCAAAAAGAACTAGTGCCTAGTTTTGTTGTATAATCAAGTTAGGCTTTAAGAATACGGATAACACTATATCCTTAAAGTGGTATGCGTGAGAAAGTTGAATGACCTCTTAAAAACATTGGTTAAAAGGTCCTGCTAGCTGAAAACAAGTAAGGCTTTAAAAAATCAATCAAATTAATATTCTGTATTTTTTTGGGGTGAAAAGGTTTGATCATCCTATTTTTATTTTATATTTTTTATGATTTACTTGCTTTTTTTTTTGTTTCTTTTTGTAATTTTGATTTATTTTTTTCTATTTTTTTTTAATTCTTATTGTAAAAACTGCAATCTTTTTCAGAATCTTCGCTATCAGAAGTTATATTTTTAGAAATGGTCATTTAGTCAAATTTAATATTGCACTTTTTATTACAATTATGCGAAGTAACCATCAAATAATTATTACACTGAAAATTTGAGCTCGATCCGATATGTAGTTCCAGAAATATACTGCTTTAAAATCTAATTCTTCATAAGCTGAGGCGGTCGGATCGCTGACGTAAATGTCTCCACAGTCCTACCTCGCTTACCTAATAACCTAGCCCACCGCAATCGAAGTCAGTGTTAGTATTATAGTTAGTGATGGGAATAATCGAATGATTTCAAAAATCGAATACTTGGTACTCGAATGATTTTAATAATCGAAATATCATTCGAATGATTTCATTCGGATGATTCGGGCAACTCGGTCTCTGTCTCAATATTTTATATTTGCGCGATGTATTATATTTGTTTTTTTTAATTATTATTATAAGAATGTCAAAGATCTATTTTATTTTGTTAGAATATTTGTTGTTTTTTATTTTTATATTTATATTTATTTATTTATTCTTGTTTTATATTTTGTAGAAATCTTTCCTTTATTTTATATTCTATATACCATATATTTATATATTTGTTGTTTTGTTTTCTTATTTATTATTATATATCAGAATTATACTTACGTCTTGTTATTCTCTTTTAACTGAATCATTTCATTATCATTTTATTTTATTTCATTTTTACCTGCCCTGCGGACATGTGCTCCTATGTGTACGACAAATAGGAATAAAGAAATAAAATACCTGTACTTATACATAAAGTTCAAACAAAAGCAATACTATATTATCCCCGCGCTCTACGGAATCGAAATAATTGGTAGGTATTCGAAATACAACAGCTCTCGCTCTCGCTGAATCTGAGACAGTCCCGAGCAGTGAATGAATCATTCGTCATTCGAATGATAGGAGGCATTCGAGCAGCGAGCGCCGAGTTACAGGCCGAGCGATGGAATGAACATTCATGCTCGAATTTCGATGATGCTCGAATGTCGCAGTCATTCGAATGATTCGTGCAAAGTTCTCGAGTATCTCGAGATATTTTAATAATCGAATACATCGATTATTTTCATTCGAATGACCCCATCACTAATTATAATACAGTACCTAGAAATTTTCGTCGAAAACCCGACATCTAAATATACTCATATTATCAAAAATACGATACCGCGACGCCCGTACCATGTCGATGCGGAAAGAGGAAGACTTGTAGTTACCTTTTATATAAAGTATTTCTTATCTGAATAACAGATGAGGGTATTAATTTCTTTATGCCGGATCTTAGACTACTACGCAAGCGGGTCAGCTACGTCTACGTCTCCCGATGCGATAGAGACACTGACGTCACACAGCTATAACATGAAAGCGCCACGTGTTGATATGTTCTTGATTAATTTTGAAGCCTATAAAGACCCTAGAAAATTCTCTTTTTTTTGCATTTCGCTCTAGAATTAATAGATCTTTCAGAAAATGTAATAAAAAAATAATGCTAAATGAGCCCATTCTCGTAAGGGCATTCTGACAAGAATGTTCTGTGCTTAGTTGCAGACAATTGCACATTAAACTGCATGACAAGCCATTTAGTACAGTCACTGAAGGTTTCCACCTCCGATTTCGTTGAACCTCCATCGATTTTCATGAAAATTTGTGGGTAGTTAGAGGATACCTCAAGAAACAAAAGTGACATAGTGCCAACTTGCGCTTTTACCCTGGGGGTGGATGCCACCCCTTCTCGGGGGTGGAAATTATTTTATGAAAAATAACCCCAGGAATCGATAGAGGGACCAATTCTAAGCAAAATTTGTTATATAAAGTTATTAAAATAAATCAATACTTTTTGAGTTATTAAAGATCAAAGATTTTGATTTTTCGTGAAAAAAATGCATGCTTTAAAGCGGTTTTTCATAAATAACTCAAAAACTATAAGTTTTTACAAAAAAGTTGTCATTACCAAAATTGAAGCTAATAAAAAAACAAACAAATTCCTTCCTTAAAAAACCTTTTAATATCAAAGTGAATTTCATAGGTAATTGAATGTATATTTTTTTTCGGCGAGTACTCAAATCTAAGTATTCAAGCTTAAATAACGGGAAAACGATGCATTTTATAAAATATACTTACTGAACATTTTTCAAAGTACTCAGAAATACCTATCAAATGAGCTGTAGAAGAAGTTGATAGCATCAAAATTAAGCAAGTTATGATGAAAATAAGAGGACCCTTTCGAATTTTTTAGGAAAAAGTGAAAAAACCTACGCCATTTCCACAGAAATTAAAATTTATAGTAATCCCTATAAGACTTTCTTTATTTTAGCATAAGTAATGACTTTAAAAATTTTGACCGGTTTAGAATGCATATTTTTGAAAAAAAATATGATTTAAAAAAATCAGGATTTTTCAAATTTTCGTAAATTTCATTTTCTTTTGATAATAACTCCAAAAATACTCGATATACATAAAAAATAATAGAGAACGAAATTTGAGTTTTTTTTTTTAACAAATATTTTAGTTTTTTTTAATTTTTGTAGGATAAAAAATAACCGAGATAGAAACGTTTAAAGCCTAAATTTTGCTGCGAGAACCATGTAACCGGGACCCTTTAACCTTTTATCTTTTAAAAAATAAGGGTTTTGAAAGATTAAATTTAATACGATCTTATAGCCCTTGAAATTACCTTTCAAATGTTTTTTGGATGAACCTGATATCATAAAAACTAACGGAGTTATTGTAAAAAAACCAATAACATTTTTTTGGAAAAATTTTTTGAGCAGAGATTTTGTATGCATATATAGGAAAAAAGATAGATAGTAAGAAATTTAATGTACCATTAATATTTGATTAATTTATGAAACATTATTTAAATAAAAGATGAATAAACTTTTCATATATTTTAATATTTATTTTAATACATTTTCCCCTTAATTAATAAATTAAATTTTTATAAGTCAAATAAGCACTGAAAAAATTGTTTCCAACGTTAAATTATGCTTTTTCATCAATTTGTGCACGAAGGGTAGTTTGGGGAATGTGGAAAGAATAATATTAATAAAGTTTGAAATATATTAATAAAGTTTATCATAAGTAATAAAAAAGATTCTAAATAATTAAAGCTATTAAAGCTCATAAAAAAAAAATTCCATTATTTTTATGACAAGTGGTATTTTTTAAGGGTGGAAAATTTCGCAATAAATAAATAATTACTTTAGTACTCAGTAAATGAGATTTCAATTCAGTAATGTATTATTCAAATGATTAAAGTTTCTTGAAACCAATTTTTTCAATGATTCTGCATTAAGGGGGTGGTTTTTAAGGGTTGAAATTTCACAGTCAACCAAAAATTATATCATAAACATTAAACAAACCGTTTGTGTAATGTTAATATGCGATTTCATATTTCAGAAATACAAAAAATGATTTTTTCATGATTTTCGATTTAAGGGGTGGTTGCTAAAAGGGTTGAAAAATTAATTAAAATCATAAATCATGCATATAAGTGTTGAAAAATATTTATTGTATCTAATTAAACGAGATTACTTACGCCAGAATGCTTAAGTCTGCATTTTTTCCCATTTTTAACAAAAGGGGTGGATTTCACCCCTAAAATGCAAAAAGCGCAAGTCGAGCATATGTCACTATTGAAGTTGAGGGTAAAATATACTCAATCCCAAATTTTCATGCAAATCGATGGAGGTTCACCGAAATCGGAGGTAATAGTTGATTTTTACCTTCATTCACTGTACTAATTAGCCACGCAACTGCATCGTGTTGTGTTACACGGATTTATTGATTTGCATGAGCATTTTGCTAATGCCAAAATGTAATCTGGAGCAATTTGAATCTTTTTTGGCAAGGCGATCGGATGTAATTCCATTTTATCCTCATCAACGTTCCACCCGTATTGAGTAGCATCTATATTTGGCCAAGAAAAATCAATTGCTGACAACCAGAAAAATGTTTGGAAATGTGCCCCTTTTAAGTTTTCTTGAAAACATTTAGTAGTTGGTGGAAGAGCAGAGAATGGCGGAGCTTTTAATTGGGCTTGTCCGACTTTTTTAGCCCACAGAGAAGTTCTAACATCAGTCATTTTGCTAGCATTGTTTACTCAATAACACGAAGCTATAAAACTTGTACATTCTTGAAAAACATCTTCAATATTGCTATTTAATTGATCCAAATGCGTTAAAACCCGACCATTCGTTAAATATTTAATGACATTTTTTTCCCCAATCCCATGATACTGAGCCACCGTGTGGCAATCACATGTGCGGCTGGTAAATATGGTATGATTTGTTTGTGTTTTAAAACCGTGGCCCTAATATCTGTGGTGGCTCGCAGTGACTTAAAAGAAACCATAGAAACCTCGTTTTTCAAATCTAATAAACTGTAATAATATACAAGTAAGACAAAAACATCTGTGTCATCACCTATTACATTTACGACGACATTTGGATTTCCTTTAATCTCGTGAATACGTTGCTGCACCATAACGGTATCCGCTTCTTCATGTTGCGTCGCTACATTAGCTCTTTCAGATATCACACCATTTTGTAGCTGAAAGGGATTAGTTGTAGTCCCGTAACGATCAAAAAATTTTTAAAAGTTAAAAAATTAAAAATTAATGTTTATTTTTAAACTTTGTTAGTTTAATAAGATTAAGAGGTAATATGAAAAAAAATCGGCTCATACTATTCAAGAGTGTCTCGCATCCATAATTTGAATGAGGGTCACTCTCAAAAAACATAAGCCTAAATTATGTCCTAATTTTCTTCCGTAAGAAATTAAAAATAAGTTTTTAATGCCTTACGGAAGAAAGTTTAATATCAAATTATTATTAAATAAAGGGAGAATTATTTATTGTAAAACACAATCGCATTTTATTTCTCAGGTATGTTTCTTTTTTGTATCGAATTTGTTTTTAACACCCACAATCGACACCTATTTTATATTTTGATAGGACAACACAGAAGGAATAGCCCCTACGTCATTTTAGATCTCAGATTTGTGTTCTAGAACCTGAAAAACATAGAAAATGATGTATCACATTTGGTATATTAAAATGTTTAAAAAATTACACCTTAGATTATCTCAAAATACCCAAAGGTGTCAGAATGGCATCAACCGAATTCTTAAACTAGACCTACTAAAGTGCCATAACCGTAAAAAAACCTCTACTATACCTTATTTCCACCTTTTTTTTTATTGACATCCTGACTATATGGTATATGGGGGCATTGAAAACAACGCAATCTTCGCATTAGAAACGTCAAATTTATGTATATAAATATGGAAATTAAGCAGTACGTGACTTCTTTCACTTATGGGATTGCCAAACTTCCCATTCGTGAAAAAAAGTACCACTATGCATAACAGTAACTTATGCAACAAGTGCATAATGTGGTATTTTTTTACGAATGGGAATTTTGATGCACGCGGCAATCCCATTTGTGAAAAAAAAAGGCATTTTATGCATGAGATTCATACAATATTTTTTTCTACGACGGTCCTCAATTTCCACATTTAGGCAAATATATTTCAAAATTAGCTTACGTCTAAACACAAATTCATAATTTGACGTTTCGAAAGCTGATCGTGAAACAACTTCAATTGTTTTCAATGCACTCGTGGATCTGGCTGTACATAAGAGTGAAATAATGACTACATTTTTCTACACCTATTTAATGAGCAAGATGCATGAATTTTAAAAATGCATTAATTTATTATTTTTTCATTATACATATTATATAATAAAAGGAAACTATAAAAAAAGTTATTTTTTAAAAAAAAATCATTTTAAAATTCAAATTTTATCGGAACAAAACCACGTGACTATAAACGGTACTGATGTCATCTGGCATAACGTTTTAGTTTCATCCATAGACCGCAGATTTCTAAATTCACCGGTGGAGCGCATCAGTAAGAAATAACATTATATGATTGGCTAATTTGAAAAACACAGCCAATCAGCTTCGTATTTTATCCACCCAGCGGTAAATTTAGAAAAGTACGGAGACAAGTGACAAGTTTGATAGCTTTGACAGTTTACATCTGCTAGTGCTGAAATATTAAATTGTGTGTTAATTAAATGTTAAATTTTAGTCTGCTGACCTTTAAATATCGATTTGTTTATTTTTGTAAAAATTATTAGTGTATTAATTTATCTAAGTGGTAAAAATGACGAACAGTGACTTTGTGCAAGCTCAAAGTGACAATTTGCCGAAAATCGACGTGTTTATGATGAGAAATTTTTTGGTAATAATACCGATTATATCAGTGCAGAAATTGGAGGTGGAAAAGCGACAAGGATGCATCATTCATTGTTCGTAACAATAAATTTGTTTACGCTCACTTTTATCCTTTTACTGCAGTTAGATTTAGATACCTAACCTCAGAATATGTAAACATAATGCATTATTTTAATATTTTTATCAACATTAACTATTGTTTTTCGTCTCAGATTATATAACTTTTTTATATTAAATAGTTTGCCACCACTAAGTACATAGATTAAATATCTGTTGAAAATAATACTAATAAACATTGCCAATGCTAAATGCCGGATGACGTCACACGCAAATGGCGGGAAACTTGCTTCGTTTGAACGTGTCTAAATTCTCAGCGAAACTAAATTATTTTTTTATCCTTTAATTCCAATAAAAAAAAAATAAAAAATACATAGAAAATAACGCTTTTTAGTGATCTATTATTCGGTGATGTCAAAAAAATTTATGCATTTTGCTCATTATATGACAATTATTAGCATATTTTTGGTGAAAAATTATACTCATAATCCACTGTAGTGAATTATCGATTCATAATTCACTGCATCCGGCCAATCACAACTACAAATTCAAAAATCATTGTTTCGCTGATTCAATGATATTTGAAATCGACCGCGATGAACTCTTGCTGCTGCGGGTGACAATCAACTCGCGTGACAGTGACAAGTGTACCGCCATACCGCCATATTGTTTTTCTACGATTGTGCTGAAAGTCAAATTTTCTAACTTCAAAATGATTGCAGAAAATATCACTTGGCCGCACGCCGTGCGGCAAAGAATTTGCCACACGCCTTGATTACATCTTCACGCACCGGAATAAAATAGTGTGTTTCTCTTAAAGAATTTTATATTACTTACTGGTTATAACAATTAAATTCTATAAATGTACATTAATTACAGATGAATTGCAATTACAAAGTCAAATTTTCTTACTTCAGAATGACAGCGGAAAATGTCACTTTAAATAAAATCTGACAAGCAGCAAATTTAAAATTTTGGAAAGACTTTGAAAAGGAAATAAATTCAAAACCGTAGAAAAAATAGTATGTAACACACGTGTGGCAAGCTTCATTGCAAAACTCGTATGATAGGAACACTCGCTGCGCTCCTGTTCCTACTTTCATACATCGTTTTGCAATGAAGCCTTTGCCACACTTGTATTACAATCTACTATTGTTTACGTTTTCGACTTATTACGAATAGGTACCGATTAATGCTATCAATTTTCAGCTATAATATCCCAAGGACGTTGATAATACGAAATAATTTTATCACAGTTTCCGAAAGCACTTGCTTGGTAATATCCCGACGCCGGAGGCGGAGGGATATTACCTAAAAGCAACGTGCTTGAGGAAGTTGTGATAAAATTATGAGCTATTTATCAACGTTCGAGAGGTATTCGTATAGAAAATTTTTTGCAATCTATTTTATTTATTTGTTCAAAATTATTTATTAAAAACATAATTATTAAAAGAGCAATTTGTAAAATTAAATGTAGATTAAGTATTATGTATTATTTGGTGTGTTTTCCTCCATTATTATATTCATTAAATCATTATTTGCAGTTCCAAATCGATATTGTCAAAAAATAAATTTTAAATTATTGAACTGTTATTACTGTCAAACTGGGTGACATAAGTGAAAAGATCCCTCAGGGATCTTTTCAGTGTAATTCTGTTCTGATTGGTTGTTTCAGCACACGTGATTAGAAATGGACGAATTTAATAGGATTCCTATTTGAGCTAAAAAATTTTACTTATAATATCCCTAGAGCTTAAATTATTTCCGGAAATTTTTTCGAGGTCATGAATATTTTGAAAATTATCCCGAGCCGCAGGCGAGGGATAATTTTCTTAAAATATTCATGAACGAGGAAAAATTTCCGGATATTAATTTAAGCTCGTGGGATATTCGGTAAGAAAATTTCACACCATTATTTTATAAATATTATGCCAAAATTGAACATTTTTATTACGAATGACACAAATTCATTCATTATAGTGAGCCATGGAATAACAACTGGTGGTTAATAAAATACGAAATTTCTTAGTGAAATAACATACCATTCTCCAAGTTTAGTTACATGAACTTTTTATAAATAACTTAAAAACGTATTATATTTCTGTTTTTTATTAACTTTGGTCTACTAAAATTGGTGGAACATCATTTATTTTTGATAATTATTCTGAAGTACCCACCTACTCAAGATTAATATGTTTAATAAAATACGAAATTTCTTAGTGAAATAACATACCATTCTCCAAGTTTAGTTACATGAACTTTTTATAAGTAACTTAAAAACATATTATATTTCCGTTTTTTATTTACTTTGATCTACTAAAATTGGTGGAACATCATTTATTTCTGATATTACTTAAATGCGAGCACAGGGAATGTATTCATTCTTGTCGCAGAGACAATAATTCTAATCATAACAAAATTTGATTATCAGCCATAAGAATAAAGTGCATGAGCATATAGCAGAAAAATGGCTCCAGGTTCTAAAACATATTAATTTGTGTACTTATAATATCCTCGTGAATATCCTCTTTTGCGTCGCCAAATAAATTTAATTCTAAAAGCACTCCAACTCCCGCGTCTTTACTTTGACATTTTAATTGACAGAAAAATTTCCACTTATTAATTTGACAGAATGTAAAAAATTTCCGGAAATTTTTTGGGTTGCCATGGTAACTTAACAAAAAACAAGCCTATGATTGGTTAAAAAATGTGGTGTGAAATTTTCAGTCTAATTTATTTGTTTAATAGGAGTAGAAAAAGCATAGTATTACATTCGCGATCATGGCCATTATTCACTCAGATGATTTTCGCCACTCGCCTACGGCTCGTGGGCTCAAACGTCATCTTCGTGAATAATGGCTATCATAATCGCTCATATAATAATATACTATTTTAACGTTAACGTTTTTTACTTTTTTCAGTATTATTATAAACATACGCTTTACGCACCTAAAACAATGAAAAAAAAGTTTTTTAACAGTCCCAGAAAATTACTATTTGTAACCCATTTGCTTAATGTATTTATTTAACAAACTTAAAAAAAATATCTAAAAAAAATTTTTTATCAACACATTCCTAATCCAATTTATTTTGGTTAATAATAACAAATATAAATATTCATCCTCATGTAACTTTCGAAAATGTATTTTCCAAATGTAAACTTGACAAAATATACCGGGAATTAGGTGTTTTCACTGTATGCAAATTTGCTTTTTTGATATTATTAAAATTAAGTACTCCATACATTAAAGCACGTACCAATATTTAAACACCATTCTTTCATCTACCAATTTAAAATTTCAACAAATAAATAGCAAAACTGAATAACTGAACGGGTATTATACAAAAAGGAATGTAACATCATCTGTTGCATTTAATATAACCAACATAACCTCAACTTTTAGGTTTTTTAAGTTTATTGTCATTTTTAATTATTGTATCCGCACTTCTCATTTGAAACCAGTATGGCTTCAAGCAAACGTTTAAAAATTGACGCAAATGATGTCTTAATATTGTTGATTACTAAAAATGGGCTGCTAATTATAGGTTGGATTTCCAACCTACAAAAATCGCCTTATTTTATTGGGAGAAGATATTTAAAACTTTATGAACATTACATTGAACAAGATTTTAATTGAAAGAACGAAAACCAAGCGGACATTTTCATAATAGTGACATATTACTCGGAAATTTTTAAAAGATATGTATTTTTGAGGTTAGGTATAAAACCGATGACGTCAACAATATGGCTTATAGTGTTTTTAGCAGGTAAAATTTTAATTCAAATTTAAAAATACTTTTTTTGGATATTACTCAACTGATTGTGGAAATTCAAATGTTTTTAGTTATAATTAAGTATTACCTTCACAGTCAATGAGATTTTAAAATTTGTGAAAACACCTAATTGTATTAAAGCAGTGTTGGAATGTATAATAGTTTGATATTGTGAGAGTCAATTATTAAGTGATTAATTAAGAATACATAATGTAACTCTAATGTAACTTCGATATTGTTATTTTTCATGCTCAAGAAGTAAATTTAAGTTTACTTAAATACACGTTGTTTTCTGTATCTCATGAATATTTAGTAATGTTAATGTTATACCGGCGCTCGGGCTGCCCCCTCCCCCATTCCCCCCTTTTCCCCTCCCTATAATTACCCCCTAATTACTCCCGTGACGTTACAAAAAATTGGCTGGGGCGGGGGAGGAGGGATCATTTATAATGTAATAATTTTTGTTGTTCAAATTTTTCTGTTTTTTTTTTCGTGATATCAAATCCTAATATTTACGTATAAGCAATGAGCATAATAAGAACAGTCTGTAAATGTTTTGCAATCACAGTATATTGTGGTGTAAGTCACTGATCAGCCAAAGCCAACACCACCTAGATAATCTCTAGGTGGTGTTGCCAAAGCGCGTGAGACGTAATAGTTTTACACTGCACATTTCGTTTTTGTTTAAACAATTTCTGTAGCATTTATTGGTTAACAACAATTTCGAGAATAATTGGGCAGCACCTGAATCTAGAAAGAATAAGCTTTCCACTGGTTTAAAACCCATTAAGAAATGTTAAAAAATAGGCCTGTAAACGCGACGTGAACATAAAATTAATCAATTTTCAGTCACGCAAACATTTTCGGTAAAAAAAATTTTTTTTAGAGTGCATACCCAATGATCGAATTTGTGGCTCCTGTTCTCGGTTATAAGTGTCATAGTTTCTAAGATATTCATCATTTAAATTAAATGCTTCGTCCCATAAACGTTCGGACGTCATCTTTAAACATTCATATCTTCGAAATTAGTAATCTGACACAAATAAAAAAAAAACAAATTAATCCTCAATTTATAAGCTTCATTTTTGGTCTTCACTATTTTTTCGCTAAAAATAATATTTATTGAGATATTTGTAAGAAAAAAAAGCTTCACGTTTTTTTCTCAAATATCTTTATAAATAGTTTAAAGTGCAATCTAAAGCAAGTGCTGCGGCAAAGAAATTTGGGCATCTAAGTAATGCTACATATTAACTAAAAGCAGTATTTGAGATTTTTCTTTTTATTTACTGGCTAATTACAGTAACAACTTTTTTTATAAAAAAATGTGGGGATATATATTATTTCAGTTGTAACTTCTGTTTTTTTATGCTATAGAAAAAAAAATTATTTGAAAGCTTAATTAATAATCTTTTATTTTGTTTTGAGCATTTTCATTTAAATGCCATAATTACTTCCACTAGTAACGAAAAAAAAATTTTTGAAAATTTATTGTTCAAATAGGCTTAGAATGTCACGAATCGTCGAAATTTTAAGTTTGAGCGAAAAAAAATTTCTGTCTGTCGGTCTGTGCTCCTGATTACTCTGGAACGGTTTAAGATACTGACTTGAAATTTGGTACACGTATGTACTTTAACGGGATCTGAAACTAGATTATATTTCCATCTTATTCCGAAGAGTTGGGGGGTAAATAGGTAAATCAAGCAGGTAAGAGTCCATAAAAGTAGTATTTAGTATGTACAAGAGAAGCTAAGGTCTCAAAATTGTTTTTGGAATTAGTCACCCCCATTACCACCCCCCCCCCATTATTAAAGGGGATGAAAAACATTGTGATTTAGTCTGCGTACTGTCGTGAGCAAAAAAAAAATAAGACAACTACTTTTTTCTAATGTAAATCTGTCTCTATTTGAACACTTGCAATGAATTTTTTTTCAAATAACTGACAATGTTACAAAAATTAAAGTTAGATGTACACAACTAGATTTTAGCAAAAATACGTTATAAGACTTGTCCCATTTTTTTGCGCACGACAGTACAAGAACCAAAAACCTCAAAATATTTTTTTACTTCATCCGCCCCCATTGCCACCCCCCTTCACCACCCCCACCCAAATACGGATGTGGGATATCGTTTTATGGGTTCTTGGGGTAGACGATTTCAAATATTATATTAATAAACAATTATTTTCACATTCAAAATTTTTTTGTTGTGAGAGACTCGGATAGAAAATCTGAATGTGGAAGTAGTGATTCCTTGAGCAGCGGTTTTTTTATATGTTTAACTTTAAAGTAAATAGTTGGTATTATAAACGTTCGGACGCCATCTTTAAAACTTCCATAAATATCCCCGAAACTACTAATCCTACATAAAAAAAATCAAGTTCATCTTCAGTTTATAAGCTTTCTTAATGGTCTCTGGCATTTTTTCGCTAAATGTAGTACGTCTTGAGGTATTCGATGAAAATCGTTTTCAAATACTTGTTTTCCCAAGCCAAAATCGTAGTATTGATTACAACTTGAAGACTGTCAGTTCATATGTTTCGTTTTTTTTTTGTCCATATCCAGAAAAGGGTATAAATTAGCAAGCCTGCTGCGCATAATATAGACACACATAACACAGTTTGTACTTGGTATGTACGAGTAAAGGGTTATTCATTATATTTAGGCCACCCTTTATTACAAAAAAAAGGTTTGGGACGAAAATTGTAGGGCTGTAACTGAACCCCCTAATTAAGTTAATCGAAGCGCAGTGGCGTGCAGAAATTGAGGAATACAAGAAGCAATAATATATTTTCTTAATGGAACGCGCCTTGTGTATTGTTGAATTTTTGAATCATTTTTTTTTCTGATTTCAAAAATATGACATATGATAGTCGTTTTCGAGTTATTAAACATCGAAAATAGTATTTAGGCTATTTATTATACGAACAAAAATTACAATTATTAAAATAGTCTCAAAATGACAAATATTCTGTTATTATTTAATTATCTATTTAATCGAATCAAAATGGGATACAGTGATGCAGAAAAAGTGAAATATTTACCAGTTACATAAAAAATAATTATAATAATAATTAATATTCAATGTTCAATAACTCGAAAACGGTTAAAGGTAGGACTATCATGTCATATTTTTGAAATCAGAAAAAAAAGAATAATTCAAATAATTCAGCAATACACAGGACGTTCCATTAAAAAAATATATTGCAATATCTGCACGCCACTATGCATCCATTAGCTTATTAAAGAGGTTCAGTTACAGCCCTACAACTTACGTCCAAAACTTTTTTTTCTATCTCCAATAATAATGATAACAAAGGGTGACCTAAATATAATGAATAACCCTGTACATACTAATTACAAACTGTGTTATGTTAGGAAACGATTCTTTGATGTATTTACTCTTAAATTATCAAAAAAAAAAATGAAATTAAATTCATATCATAATTTTTCTAAATTAAAACTCTTACTGATAAAGTTGTGTTGAACTGAATTGACGTGATGCCAGAAACATAAAGTTCAAGACGGAAGATATGCGCAGTTGAAATTTTCGAATGGGTCGTTTATCTTGAACATCACTTTATTTAATACTGAAGTAGTACAGACTTATTCTTTGCTAATATGACTTATTCTTTGCTAATATGGCTGAGAGGTTCGAAGTAGAAAGTAATAGATAAAGCAAAAATCAAGCAGTGCACTTAAAAACTAACCTTCCACAATCGAAGGGATCCCCATAATTCTTTGAATTCTTTATATCCCAATCTCCCGGATCGATCTTCATCTAACATAGCAACCATACTGCGACAAACATCCTTTGAAAATCCATCGAACATCAATTCTGTAATACAACATTAATAATATGTTGTTATAATTTTAAAATACTTATGCACTAATTAGTTCATGGTGGATAATTATTCCCATGCAAGTTTAGTAAGGAAAAATGCTATTTTTAAAATAGTGATTATAAATCATCATGCAACATGCCAAAAAGCAGTATAGTTAGATGCCTGAGTTTTCCAGGGTTCATAAGAATTTTTCAAACTTAAATTCCCTGACTTTTACAGGTTTTCCAGGACTACGGTTTCTTCCAGGTTTAATATATTGATAACCAGGGACGGGGCCACTGTGGCGTCATTAAATAATCGGCACGAAACTAGAAGTACAAAATTCATTTTTTTTTATGAACGGGGGTGAAAAACTATTTTCAAGACTTTTCCAGGTTTTCCAAGTTGCTATGAACTCTGTTTCCGTAATGGATTAGTGTAAATACAGGATATGCCAGCCAAAATTCGCGGGTCGAGGCGCCTCTAGGACGAAAATTGACAATTTCAATACTTTAAGCAATCGTTTTTCAAAAGATTGGTCCATAAGTAGAGACGCTTTTTGGGTGCCCACTTTTTGCTTGGTAGGGACGCCAAAAATAAACTTTCCACCTCCATCTCAAAATTTATTTGTGCTTATAGTGGAGTAAAACTACGAATCTAAACCACTTAAAAAGGATTTATCTTACCTACTATTTTTTGCTGGAGATTACCGTAACATTATAAAAAGTGTAGCAAAAAATAAAAAAAATAAAAAATGAATCCAAGTCCCGCAACTAATTTGTTTAAACAAAAGAATATTCAAATTTTTTTTTTTCGCGATTTTTCTTAAATATCTTTGGTTGATGTATTGCTCGTATCGCAATAAAGAAAAAAACAGATTTTTCATAGTCAAACTTCGAAAAAACTAGGTCTGTCCAAGCTTTTATGATCAATTGTTTAAGTTGCGACATAAAAAAAATAGTTGAGAAAAGCCATTTTTAAACAATTGATGATAGCAAACAATAATGCATATATTTTAATGAAACTTTAGGAGAAAACGCCTCTAATGGAGCTAAATTGTCATGCCAAATTTCAAGTTTAGTGGAAGTAAGGAGTTGGAAAATAACGCAAAATCGTGCTAAAGTTATGAGAATGGCTGAACACCAATAACAGGGTGAAAAAAGTATTTAGTCATGCTTTGCTTATTTTTCATATAACAGCTTGGCATCGACTATTTTTGCACAGATTTTTTGTTTTTTCATGGGGATATAACAGATGGTGAAAGGTGATGTCAGGTAGTAGACCACTACCGCCCTTAGAGGTGGAATCTACCCTGTCAGGGGGTGTGAATGGTAAAAGTAAATCGTGACTACCTCAGGGGGTTGGTACGGGGGAGCACGATTTTGCTTCTTTTTTTTTTAAATCCCGACTCCTTACTTCCACTAGTTGGCATGTTAAACAATGGATAGAAAAACAAAGTCGAAAATTGAACCGTCGCATCGATTGTTTAAGTGCATCAAATCGTACAACAAAATTTGTTTTTTCAGATTGTAGTTTTTTTATATTCTTTTCAATGAAATGAACAAAAAAAATATATTTTTTTAAAATCATAGTTTTTAATTTGTTTTTTTTTAATGCATTTTACTCAATATTTTACCCAAAAATATTTTATTTTTGGGCAAAAGAATAAAGTATCGTAATACAATGAAACAGAATGGAGTTGAAGCAGGTTTTAATTGCGCCGTTAAAACGCTTGAGCGAGCGAATCTTGAGATAATTTGATAAAAAAACATAAAAAAACGTTTATCCTATAAAATCGATGGTTTGACCGAAGCATCCCCCACCCCATCATGTCCAAATAACGAGGTCACAAAAAATGATTTCTAACCAGCTGATTTTTTTACTATTGCCAGTATTGCCTAATAAATGTTTTTAAAATTAAATGGCCACATTGTTGTACAAATTGAATGGTATGTTTTTCCAGTCCTACGCTCGGAAACTGTCAGTGCCACGGTAACACTTTTCTCATAACATAACTTCAATACGATAATTTTTTAACAATTTATGTGATTAAAAAATTATAACATGCTCAACGAACAGTTTTAAATATTTAAATTTAAAATATTCAGTGCAAATTTCAAGTCATTACATCTCAAAAAAAAGGGCCAAGTTCAGCTTGATCCAAGATCAAAAGCCAAGGTTACGATTGTAACAACAATCAAGTCCGTTCTTTTACCGTTGGATCAAGTTGAACTTAGCTTGATCCAAGATCAAAAGCCAAAGTTACGATTGTTACAGTAATCGTAACCATGGATTTTGATCCTGGATCAAGCTGAACTTGGCTTGAACTTAGTTGGTACAACTCGCCCTTAGTTTGCTTATAAATGGCTAAAACGTAAAAAATGTTATATCTCAGATCCCAATTGGTGCAGACAAAACCGTTTTTAAAATTGTTTCTTTTTTATGTACTTTTAACACTTGCTAATAATTTCTATTTTTGGACAAAATATTGATGAGTAAAATGCACTTGTTTTTAAAATAAATTTAAAAAATTTTAAAACAAGGTTAAACTCTTTTTAAATTTTGTTAATATCACTGAAAATATAATCAAAAAAAAAGGAACACAAATGTTTGTTGAATGACTTGATGCACTTAGACAATCGATGATTCAATTTCCTTTCCTCTTGTTTTTTAAAAATTGTTGTCGACATACTAATTTTAAATTTAGCATGACGATTTAACTTCATTAGAGGCGTACTCTCCTACAGTTTCGTTAAAATATGCGTATTCTTGTTTAAATTATCATCAATTGTTTAAAGATGGCCTCTCTCAAGTTTTTTTTTGTTGCAAGTTAAAAAGTTGATAAAAAAAAGTTTGGACAATTCTAGTTTTCGCGATTTCATTATAA
Organism: Rutpela maculata; assembly: GCA_936432065.2. Classification (NCBI taxonomy): domain Eukaryota; kingdom Metazoa; phylum Arthropoda; class Insecta; order Coleoptera; family Cerambycidae; genus Rutpela; species Rutpela maculata. The sequence continues at coordinate 126,369,144 of OW386285.2, forward strand.
ACAATTTGTTTTTTCTTCCTTTCATAGCGATATGAGTTATACAATCAGAGACATTTAAGAAAAACTGCGAAAAAACATTTTCTTGTTTAAATAAATCACTTTTTTGTTTAATGTTTACGACAAATTCCGGTAAAAAAATTGTTATAGTAAGTCAGTTTCCTCCAAATTTTAGTTTTATTCTATAGTCCATTGATATTAGACCTAAAATTGCCGATTAGAGGAAATAAATTATAAAGTTTCCTTCGAGGATTATGAGCGCCAGAGAGCTACTTTCAAGAAACGAAAGAGTTCCCAACGTGCTTCACTCTCAAAATCCACCATAATTAATTGATCCCCGGAAAATTTTATTCGCATTGCTAATATTATACATGATAAACGCAAAGGTTTTCGAGAAATGGGGCGGATCAACTTGGGGGGTTGGATTTGGGCCCCGATTGGCGCATGCTTCACATATTTTTATCAAAGTGGTGTCTACCAGCATAGTAGCACAGTCGAGCTGTTTTAATTCAATTTTTTTCACCAACGATATTCCACTGAAAATTTTATTGTTGACTCTTATGTATTAAAACCTCCTGATTACGAAATAAAAAAAACTTCTTGGTGCGTCAAAAGTTACATGTACTTTTTGACGCGCTTTCACGGTTTTTTACTTATCTGCCCGATATATCTTGTACTAGTAATCGAATGGGAATTTTAAAAATATTGGCTTATTTGAAATTCAATTCTTAAACAATATAGACCTGTCGGATATATATAGGTCAATCCGTCATCTTGGAAAAAAATTGAAAACATCAAAAATGGCCGAAAAAATCAAAATTGAATATCTTTTCGATAAGAAGGAGTAATTTCACCAAAGTTGACAAAAACAAAACTCATCTATAGTCAAGTATAATGCACCAATCCGGAACACCGATGCCAAATAAAACGGTCAAAGATGGCAGACGAAATGAAATTTTTAATTCTTCGTCAAGTATCAAGGAGGCATTATGTATCACTTTTTTTTTTCGATTGCAGATTCTTTTAGGTACTTTAAGGGGATAAAGTTCATTTTTTTTCTAATTTTCCAAAAATAGTGCATTTTTACAACTTTCAAAAATGTATTTTCTTTGACCCTCCTTTTTGTCACCCAATTTTCATCGAAACAGAATGGAATATACTAAGTATAGGAAGTCTTGTATAACTTAAAAAATTTCATACAAAATGAAACTTCATTAATTTGAAAAGGAAATTTATTAAGCATACACATGGTAATAATAATAATACAGATAACGGCAGGCAAGTACGTACATCGGAATAAAATTTCCAGTGGAATGTTGTCGCCGAAAATAATCAACTAAACTATAGTGTATAGGGCGAAAATTGTACAGCAAAGGGCGATTCCTCTCATCAAGAAAGCAAAAAAAAATCAAGAATTTTTTTTTTCTAAAATGCTTCCTAAGCACATTACGGCTCTACAATGCTTTTAAAGTACAATTTAAAACAGACTTTTTAAATAATTACTCAGTGGTGGTTGAGAGTACCGACTTCAAACTTGGCAGGGAAAAGTGCTTTTAAAGCAACCACGTACACGAAATGTTCATCAAAAACTAACTAGTGGCGTCGGAGTTAGTGAGGGTTGGGGTGATATATCATTGCCTTCCCTTTTTCTTCAGTTTTGGCATAATGCTTCTTCCATCTATTTTTGTTTACTCCACTATATTAGAAATCCATAAAAACATTAATGACTACGACACAGCCAAATTCTCATAAGATCTGGTTATCGATTCAGAATAGCGATGTCTGAGAAAAATGCAATTAAATTAGATTTATATAGTAATCTGCCTTTTAGAATGAGATCCTTGAATTTCCACTGCTTTAAACGTACGTTGAAATCGTTTTTTTTTGGGGGGGGGGGGGGAAACTGTTTCTACTCTGTAAACGAATATTTAAATTCAAACAATTTTACAGAATTAGTGTGATGTACACCTCTTCTACATTCTATATTAAATGTAATTAGTTAGCACCTATGTTAAATATATTCTATTTTTTATGCCTACTTTAACGTATTTGTTCTATTTATCTCCTCACTCTTATTTATTTATTCTTTTTTCTTGCGTTTTTTCTACTCATATTTAAGGTCCTGAATCTGCAATTTATTATTTTGTTTGTTTGTAAAATTGCTATGGATTGTATATATATTTTTTGACCTGCTACAAATGTATACTATATGTATGTAATGCAGTGACGTAATTAGACGTCATGAGGCCCTAGGGTAAGAATACGTTGGGGGGTCCCTATTATATTATTTTCTTAATACCTAATCCGAAAAAGAAATTTTTTGATCCCAACATTTTTTTGAAGAGCGGGAGAATTCAAAAAAAAATTTTTCTTTCATCCCAACATTTTTTTTAATGAGCAAAGGGGAGAAATCCGAAGAAAAATGTTGTTAGTTTTTGCGAAAAAAACAGGCGCCGACTTAGTCTCCCGGGGCCTCAGGACACCCCGGCTGGGGCCCCCTTGCTCTCCCGAGGCCCCGAGGCACTGCCCTGGTTTGCCCTGCCATAGTTACGCCTCTGATGTAATGTAGTTAATAAAGTTCTATTCTATTCTATTCTATTCTATTCTATTCTATTCTATTCTATTCTATTCTATTCTATTCTATTCTATTCTATTCTATTCTATTCTATTCTATTCTATTCTATTCTATTCTATTCTATTCTATTCTATTCTATTCTATTCTATTCTATTCTATTCTATTGTGTTCTACAATCTTAGAGAAAAGATATTTGTTTTGTTGAATAAATCCAAAGAGTAAACAATTTTCTGGAGGACCAACTATGTCGCGGAAAAATGCGAAAAACTGCGGCGGGGTGTGTTAGAGGTGTCTTTTAAGAGTGAAGCTCCCAGTTGTATCTTGGAAACTCTTTTGCTTCTGAAAACTAGCCACCTTGCGTGTATAATTTCCAAACGGCAAAACATTATAATCTATTTCTCCTATATTTTTTTCCTAATATCAATGAACTACTACTAGTAATCCCATCCCTCATTTTGCATTTGTATCTGTTATATGGTAACTTACACTACCAAGCTTGTAACGAATTAATTATTTCATTATCTAACTTATTTAACCTAAGCTGTAAATGGGATAGTACAGGGAAATATTGAAGAAATTGACTGTAACTTACACTACCAAGCTTGTAACGAATTAATTCTTTCATTATCTAACTTATTTAACCTAAGCTGTAAATGGGATAGTACAGGGAAATATTGAAGAAATTGACTGTAACTCGAAAGAATTTGTGCAGACTTTAAACTTTGATTATAAGTTTAAAATAGGCCAACGTTCACGAATCAAAAAAGTTTAGGAGTTTTGCGGATCCCCGGGAACTTATAGGGGGTAAAAAAATCGATTTTTCTCTATTTTATCAGGAAATATGGTATTTACAAAAAAACGGTTCAAATAAAAGTTGTTTCTGGCAAAATTATCTTTAGTTCGGTGTTTTTAAATTAATTTTATAGAAATAATTAACCGAAATACGGCCATTTTTCGATGGGGGGATGGCGGATGGAATTTTCTTTCTAAAACAAGTGTTTTAAAGGGACAAAATAAATTGAGCATCTAAGTGATGCTACATATTAACGAAAAACAGCATTTTCGAAAGAAAAATTAATTACTGAGCAATTACAATAACAAAACGCCGACATTTTGTTAACTAAAATGTGAAAACGCACATTGAATCGCCCATAACTTCGTTATTTTTCATGTTGTACAAACAAACAAAAAATCATTTTAAATATTGATTAATTACCTTTATTTTCTTTCTTAGAACTTTCGATGAAAGTGTCACAGTTTCTCAGATATTTAACATTTTAAAGTAAATACTTCATCCTAAAAACGTCGGATGCCATCTATAAAATTAAATATTTCCGGAACAATCATAAATATATAAACAAAATAAATTTATTTTCAGTTTATAAGCTTCATTTTTGATGTCCACCATATTTTCTATCAAACTAATATTTATTGAGATATTTACAGAGAAACAAGAATGTTACGTTTCTTCTAAAATCCATTTACAATTTAAAATGCATTTTTCTAAAGCAAGCGCTGTATGCCGATGAAAAAATTTGAGCGTCTAGGTCACACTATATATTAACGAAAAACAGTATATGGGAATATATTTTTATAATTACTGACTACTTACAATAACAAAATTGCGACGTTTTTATTAAAAAAAAATGTGAAAAAGTACATTATTTCTGCCATAACTTCTTTGTTCTTTATGCTATAAAAATAGGAAAAAATCATTTGAAAGCCCAACTAATAGTTTTCTATTTTGCTTATTAGCGTTTTTGGCCTAAGTGCCATTGTTTCTGAGATATTTAACGTTTAAACTAAATACTTTGTCTTATAAACCTTCGGACGCCACCCAGATCTCCGAAACCATTAACTTTACAAAAATTAGAAAAAACGAAATTCATCGTTAATTTAATAGCTTTCTAATTTGCTCAATGTAATACCTTTCGAGTTATTTGACGAAAATGTATTTGAAACCACTTTTTCAAGCTAAAATCCCAAGTTTTCTAGTAGTTATAACTTAAATCTCTCAATTTATATGAACCTTTTCTTCTTAAATTTTAATTCTCTCTCAGCTCCCATTTTTTTTTTTAGGTGCCACCTCCTGGAAAGAGGTGACATCCACCCCGTATAAATTAGCAAGCCCTCACATAATATAGAAACTATTTTTTTTATGCATTTACTATTAAACTGCCAAAAATTACCGAGATCTAATTCATATAAAACCTCTAGTATTTCGGTTAATTAGTGCTATAAAATTAAATTTAAAAACACCAAATTAAACATAATTTTGTCAGAAACAACTTTTATTTGAACTATTTCTTTTGTAAATGCCATATTTCCCGAGCAAATAGAGGAAAATCGACTTTCAATTACCCCTTTTCACCCCCAATAGGTTCCCGCGGATCCGTAAATCTCCAAAACTTTTTTGTTTTGTGAACTTTGGCCTATTTTGAACCTATAACCAAAGTTTAAGGTCTGCACAAATTTTGTTCGAGTTAAAATAAAGTACTAGGAGGCGAATCATTATAAAAAGAAATGTGACTTTTATTACCGACTTTATTATCAATTCTCTCCGAGACAGAGTGCTGGACAGAACCGCTTTTTATCGAGAACCGGACCGGAACCCTTATTTTTTTCTGGACCGGAATCGTAACTGTTCCCTCATTTCATTTTACGCTAGTACCGGAACCGGAACGAGACCCCTCAAGAACAATTTCGTTTATTCAAGTTCCATTTTAAAGCACCGCGGTCATGCATATTTGTTTGCACTTTGTTCTGTAAGATAGATTATTTTTGAAATTTTTTTTTTTCACCTAAACGTTTACATATTTGGTAAAATGCTAATTACCACTGAGAGCAATTGAATTGGCCATTCGAGTAACAGCACATGTCAATATTTCGGTCATTTTGAGTTTATTGGAGTAATATTTACATCGTTCCTTACAGAAACATCACTTCTTCGATGATGTTTCAATGATTTACACGCTTCTAAATATGTCGATGCGTTGAGAAACCACACAAGTCGCTGACATGTGTTCTTTCTAAATGCAGTGTGTGAATGTCAAGAATTTTATAATGAAATATTACTTTGGCCAACAACTGAAAATGATGAAGATGCTTAATTTTTTTTATAAAAGTTTATTTTATGACCCTCTGTTTTATATTCAGTAAAGATCTTTAATAAAACTACATGTCTTTTTATTCAATTTCATAATTCATTTCAGAAACATCACATGTCGCGAGATTTTGAAGTACTATATTTTTTTTCTGAAAAAACATTTTGTCAAAATAATTATTTTAAAATAATCTAAATAGACCAAATTTTAAAGGCTTAATCTTAAAAACCGAAATTTTTACCGATGTTTCATTGTTCTCGGTTTTTTTCATTTGCTGTAAAATAAGTCAGAACTGACATGTGCTGTTTCTCAAGTGACCAATTCAATTAAGGTGGAATGGTGTGGTTTCTTAGGAAAAAGATCGTGACCTGCTGAATTAAAGCTTCAAATGCACACTTCTTATGCACCCTCAGTACTATCAATTCAAGGGGATATGCCCGATTCCAGTGTCCGCCGTCTTGAAATACGACGCCATCTTTGTTTTCTTTGGACCTGTAAATTTTCGACTTTTATTTGGTTTTTACTAAATATCTCCCCAACTTCTGGGTTTGTAGGAAAAAGTATTTAATGCAAACTAAATTTGCTACAATTTGAGACCAGAGCCGCTTTTGTAACTTTAAAATTTTGCGAGATACAAGCTTCCAAAGTTTTGAACTTTTTTCAGGTTATTACGAAAATCTATATTTTTGTCGGTTTTGCTAAATATCTCAAATGCTGTCAGTTTTACAGCAAACATTATTTTATTAATGTTTAAGAAGAATAAATAGGCTACAATGTGAGTAAAGAAAGAAGTCGATATAATCACAATTTGCTGAGATAATGTATTTGACCATGTTACAAACGTTTCAATAAAAAAAATTACAGAATAACTATGAAGAAAATAATCATAAAGATTATATTTATAATGTTGTTATTATTATATTTATAATGTTTTCTGTTCATAATGGCCTTTGCAATGACAAAGAGCTGTGCAGGCAAGTGCAGCCTTGTTACAAACGCAATTTTTAGAGCCTTACATCCGCACTTGATTAATTCCCAACAACTTTTACTTGCTTCCGGTATAGACATCCGAATTGGTTGCCATGTCTCTTCGTTTCTTTTCCATCCAAAGTTAGCCGGAGTAGGTGCATTTTGGAGTGATTTCAAACTGGTTAACCAGATGCTAGACTGATAGATGCAGCGATTAGTGTGTTGAATGAGGGCATCATGTGTGAGCGGTAGACCTTGCATCATCTTTACTTTTTTCCTTGTGCGAAGAGATCCTCTCTGAGCTTGTTGATGCTGTCAAGTTCTGTTGTGCCATCGTACAGGATGCATGTGACTCGTTCTATAAGTTCAACTGCCTTTGTTTTAGCGTATACTGGCTGAAATCGATGTTTTGCAGAGAAGATAAATCCTTCAGTGCCTGGAGGGTATGCTTTCCATGTCTTTCATGCTGACTTTTTCGGTTTTTCCCTTTACCAAAAAAATTGTGATGTAGTGTCTGAACCCCTGAAAGCATGGAAAAAGAGCTCTTGGCAGATAGCGTTGATATCGGAAGTGTTTACCCTTACCAAATACAATCCAAAGTTGAATATTAGGTTTGTAAGTTTGTAACTCGAAAAAGATGCCTACTAGTACCACAATAACATCTGTGTCAACTGTACTTATGAGGATGTTGGTTGCACCCTTTTGTGATGCATCCAATATATAAAGACACATTCTGGTATCAGCTTCTTCGTGGACAGTTTCGGACATTGCTGCACTGCTATTTTTTGAAATAACAGATTTACCATAGGTGATGTATATTTCTTTACCTTCTTGTACGTCATAAGCTGCGACTGCATCACTTAATAGCGTAAACAGTTCTGTCTTGTTCTCTGAATTCTTCAGGAATGTAACAAAGTTTTTAGGGAGTGTGGTTTCCCTTGCGACTTTTCTCGTTTCTCCGTTCCCTCTCTTCACACGTGCAGTTTCCTTCAGACAGTCTGGCTTGTATATGACCCATACAACATCGATTCTTAGGCAATCCTGAAGTTGTCTCTTGATCCATGGTAAGAGGATAATATCATTATAGTCTAAAGTTGTAGCAAATTCAGTCTAGATTAAAACTGATTCGAATAGTGTTGCTGTAAACCCAACTGACTTTCGTGATAACCTGAAAAAAGTCCAAAACTTCGGAGGTTTGAATCTCGCAAAATATTAAAGTTACAAAAGCGGCTCTGGTCTCAAATTCTAGCATATGCTACAAAACCAGGGAGATATTTAGTAAAAGCCAAATAAAAGTCGAAAATTTACAGTTACAGACCAAAGAAAACAAAGACAGCGTCGTATTTCAAGATGGCGGACACTGAAATCGGGCACTCCCTCCTGAATTGATAGTACTGAGGGTATATACAGTGACGTAGCCAGGGGGGGGGGTCCTGGGGGTCCGGACCCCCCCCCCCCGAAATTTATTGACATTTGTATAATTGATAGACATGATATTTATATAAAATTATTATATTGATTTTATTTTCGGTTTTAGTCAAAAATTTTTTTTGGCCGATTACAAACCTTCATTCCATGCAACCAGTCCCGTCGCAAATCGTAATTTCTTGCAATTTATTGCCGCAATATTTGACATTCAGTCAAATGTATAAAACCTTGTGGAATCATGAGTAAATTCGATTTATTTTTATTACTAGCCAAGCGAAATCCACGTTACATTGCGCATAGTCGCCATCAGTTACTTGGAATATAAGTTGTTGAATAGTTCAACTAAAGGACCCCGCACAATTCTTATGCAAATTGGCGCACCTACAACAGTCAAATTGGCTGAATTTTTAATATGTTGTATATGTATGTGACTTATTTCCGATCAAAAACCCTCATGGACTCATCTCGATCTATATAGTCTAGTCTCGTCTAGTATTCGAGATACAACTATAAGTAAATTCTTGTAAAATTCTGTATATCTTGTCGAACTTTTAATTTATTGATGGGGTGTTTGTTGTTAGAGGTCAAAGAAGCAATTTCCGAAAGTTTTTCAATTAAAGTTTTTTGATCAGGAAGACACATACTTACTTACTTTATGTAAAAAATGTTTTAGCCAATATGACCAAATATTATTTTCACTTGTTATTTTTCTACAGATTTCCCGGCGCCTTCGCCAACATTTTTCAAACTTTAATTTTTTCTACGCTATTTTTATTAAGTAATGCTTTTAGTGCAAAATATTATAAACTATTAGAACGAATCACGCACCACAATATAAAATGTATGAAAAAAATCATGAATTCGAAATTATTTAAATTGTACAAAAGGTCATTCTTGTACATTTCTTGAGCAGTAGTATCTCGGAAACTAGACGTAGGATCGAGTTGGGCCTATGAGAGTTTCTGATCAGAAAGTCGAAATCTACAACATATTAATAATTCAAGCAATTTGACTGTACGCCAATTTACATAAGAATTGTGCGAAAGCTACATAACAATACCTACATAATATACTTACAAAAAAATTTTCGGACCCCCTCCGAATAAAAATCCTGGCTACGTCACTGGTATATAAGAACTCTGCAAAATTTGGCGCTAAGACACCACACTAAAAATAAAACAACATCGACGCTGAGGTCGATTGGCTTACCTTATCCTGCTATACTTTTTAGATTTATTTTGAGATTACGGACATAATGAAATTATTATCTTAAAAAACACTGGTGAGTGAATCTTGAATCATTTCCTGATAAAATTATGTAGTAGAAAAAACCATTGTGAACCGAAAAAACAATGTTGAAAGTTTGAACACCAGAATTAAATAGAAGTTCACAAACCCTTATAAGAACGGGAACTCTTTTACTTAAAACCGGAATCGTCCGGAGCCGCTATTTCATTTCGGTCCAGATTCCTGATTCGAGAGTCGCATTTTCCTTATGTTGCTTAACGCAGAAAAAAAGTCAACATGAAAGAATTTCTTTTGTGTACCTATTAAATTTCTCATTTGTCTTTAGTTTTTCATCTGGAACTAGTCATTTTCTGGCTGTGCTATACGCAAGATGAGAAATTATTTTAATTGGGCCGTTTTCTGTTGTTTTGGATATTTATTAGTATACTCAGCGACATGCTAACGAGATTCTAACTTTCCAAAAATTCTAAAAACATGCAAGAGAATAGAACAATAAAGCGTTGTATCATACAACTCATGCGCATGCATTTTACTCTTAGCAGCGATTTAACCTGATTTGGGGGTTCGGCTAAACGTACCAGAAAACATTGAACAGACGGGGGTGTTCTGAACTGGAGGCGGTATAAATTCAGCGAGAGGAGTATTCTTGCACAAGGATCCACATATTATGCTCAACAGAGAAGTGAGGATCCCGTTACTATCTCCAGCAACTTGAGTTTGTGTTTGTGGGACAGCTGATGGGGCAGAATTTACCCCTTTTACCTCCTTCTTATTGTTAGTGAGACTGTCGCGTCTTTGTTGTAATTCTAGTGACAAACACCAAATATAAAAATGGTTACCAAACAACTTTTGCAACACATGTAATTTTGGAAAAAAATACTCTTTGTATGGAGGTTTAGAATGGTAAAAAAAATAAATACAATATATTTTTTAAATGCCTTCAAGGTAACATATATATGAAACGGTAATTTTTTATTATTTATTTACTTGTAACGCGTTTTGTAAATCACAAGCAACAAATGGCATTTTATGATCCGGGCTTTTTTTTTTAATTTTTTTTACAAATAATGTTTAAATAATAACAATAATAATATCAACAACACAGTCTCACAAAAAAAAGTGGTCTGTCCGGCGGATCAGACCAGTGTATCCTTATGTATCTGGGCCCGCCGAAACCGAATTCGAAGTCAGAATTGTCAGATTGGCTCGTTTTTCACCCCTACCCCCAGAAAACGCCCTTCCAAAAAATGATCTGTCCGGTGGACCAGACCAGTGTATCCTTATATATTTTGACCCGCTGAAACCGAATCCAGAGTCAGAATTGTGAGATTGGCTTGTTTTTTATCCCTAACCCCAAAAAACACCCCCTAACCAAAAAAAGTGATCTGTCCGGCGGACCATACCGGTGTATCCTTATGTATTTTGACCCGTTAAAACCGAATCCAAAGTCAGAATTGTCAGATAGTCTCATTTTTCACCCCCAACCCAAGAAAACAGCCTCCCAAAAAATGGTCTGTCCGGCGAACCAGACCAGAGTATCCTTATGTATTTGGACCTGCTGAAACCGACTCCGAAGTCTGAATTGTAAGATTGGCTCGTTTTTCACCTCTAAACCCAAAAAACATCCCCAAAACAAAACAAAAAGTGGTCTGCCCGGCGGACCATACTGGTGTATCCTTACCAAATATATAAGGATACACTGGTATGGTCTGCCGCACAGTGGAGCAAGAGACCCGAAAATCTGACCAAAAATCTGAAACTTGACTAATGATCTAAAAATAGGTTCAGGTTTATAGAAAAATTATTTAATAAAATCATTTCTCAAAAGGGGGTGGGTTATAGGGGATGGAAAAATTATATCAACAGAAAATTACGAAATTTTGTATTTTTATATATTCTGTAATGCTGGTGTTGGGAAATAGTACAGTCACTGAAGGTTTTCACCTCCGATTTCGTTGAACCTCCATCGATTTTCATGAAAATTTGTGAGTAGTTAGAGGATACCTCAAGAAACAAAAATGACATAGTGCCAACTTGCGCTTTTACCCTGGGGGTGGATGCCACCCCTTCTCGGGGTGGAAATTATTTTATAAAAAATAACCCCAGGAATCGATAGAGGGACCAATTCTAAGCAAAATTTGTCATATAAAGTTATTAAAATAAATCAATACTTTTTGAGTTATTAAAGATCAAAGATTTTGATTTTTCGTGAAAAAAATGCATGTTTTAAAGCGGTTTTTCATAAATAACTCAAAAACTATAAGTTTTTACAAAAAAGTTGTCATTACCAAAATTGAAGCTAATAAAAAAACGAATAAATTCCTTCCTTAAAAAACCTTTCAATATTAATTCAAAGTGAGCTATAGGTAATTGAATGTATATTTTTTTTCGGCGAGTACTCAAATCTAAGTATTCAAGCTTAAATAACGGGAAAACGATGCATTTTATAAAATATTATACTTACTGAACACTTTTCAAAGTACTCAGAAATATCTATCAAATGAGCTGTAGAAGAAGTTGATAGCATCAAAATTAAGCAAGTTATGATGAAAATAAAAGGACCCTTTCGAATTTTTTAGGAAAAAGTGAAAAATAAAACCTACGCCATTTCCACAAAAATTAAAATTTATAGTAATCCCTATAAGACTTTCTTTATTTTAGCATAAGTAATGACTTTAAAAATTTTGACCGGTTTAGAATGCATATTTTTGAAAAGAAATATGATTTAAAAAAATCAGAATTTTTCAAATTTTCGTAAATATCATTTTCTTTTGATAATAATTCCAAAAATACTCGATATACGTAAAAAATAATAGAGAACGAAATTTGAGTTTTTTTTTTAACAAAGATTTTAGTTTTTTTTTTTATTTTTGTAGGATAAAAAATAACCGAGATAGAAACGTTTAAAGCATAAATTTTACTGCGAGAACCATGTAACCGGGGCCCTTTAACCTTTTATCTTTTAAAAAATAAGGGTTTTAAAAGATTAAATTTAATACAATCTTATAGCCCTTGAAATTACCTTTCAAATGGTTTTTGGATGAACCTGATATCATAAAAATTAACGGAGTTATTGTAAAAAAACCAATAACATTTTTTGGAAAAATTTTTTGAGCAGAGATTTTGTATGCATATATAGGAAAAAAGATAGATAGTAAGAAGTAGACGTGTCGATAGGTACATGCTCACAAAATATACATGTGTGAGTGTGTGTATGTTTCTTTTGAAGATAGAAAAAGTGAAAGGAATTCTGAACATCTGCTCGAAAACATAGTGGGGCTTTCTAGTATGCTGTGTGTCTATTGAATATTTCAGTATATTTCCAAAAGCGGAGTAAAATACACGTGGTACTCAAAATTGGAGAGTCTTTGTTTCCAATTAAAAATCCCAATCCACCTGCTCCAGAAGAACTGTTAAAAATGATTTTTTGCAACTGCAAAAAAGGGTGCGGCGCTTCTTGCGGGTGTCGAAGAGTAGGGTTATTTTGCAATGCAACCTGCGGATCATGCAGTGGGGACAATTGCCAAAATAGCCCTCCAATTAATGAAGAAGGAGAAGTTGGTGAAGAGAGCTCTGATGAAGAGTGAAAAATTAAATTTAATGTACTATTAATATTTGATTAATTTATGAAACATTATTTAAATAATAAATGAATAAACTTTTCATATATTTTAATATTTATTTTAATACATTTTCCTCTTAATTAATAAATTAAATTTTTATAAGTCACATAAGCACTGAAAAAATTGTTTCCAACGTTAAATTATGCTTTTTCATCAATTTGTGCACGAAGGGTAGTTTGGGGAATGTGGAAAGAATAATATTAATAAAGTTTGAAATATATTAATAAAGTTTATCATAAGTAATAAAAAAGATTCTAAATAATTAAAGCTATTAAAGCTGATAAAAAAAATTTCCATTATTTTTATGACAAGTGGTAGTTTTTAAGGGTGGAAAATTTCGCAATAAATAAATAATTACTTTAATACTCAGTAAATGAGATTTCAATTCAGTAATGATTAAAGTTTCTTGAAACCAATTTTTTCAATAATTCTGCATTAAGGGGGTGGTTTTTAAGGGTTGAAATTTCACGGTCAACCAAAAATTATATCATAAACAATAAACAAACCGTTTGTGTAATGTTAATATGCGATTTCATATTTCAGAAATAGAAAAAAATGATTTTTTCATGATATTCGATTTAAGGGGTGGTTGCTAAAGGGGTTGAAAAATTAATCAAAATCATAAATCATGCATATAAGTGTTGAAAAATATTTATTTTATCTAATTAAACGAGATTACTTACGCCAGAATGCTTAAATCTGCATTTTTTCCCATTTTTAACAAAAGGGGTGGATTTCACCCCTAAAATGCAAAAAGCGCAAGTCGAGCATATGTCACTTCTGAAGTTGAGAGTAAAATATACTCAATCCCAAATTTTCATGCAAATCGATGGAGGTTCACCGAAATCGGAGGTAATAGTTGATTTTTACCTTCATTCACTGTACTAAAAAATATTTTACAAAATCTAACTTATAAAGGTTTTATAAATATCGAAAAAAACATTCGAATATAATAATTATTATATACTTTTTAAAAAGCGTTTCAGGCTAGAAATAATCTCAATTTTAAAAGTGAAGCGCAAAATAAAGGCACAAATTTCAAACGTAATATATTTATTTAATAAATAAAGAATACACCCATTTAAAAAAAAAGGCTTGATCGCTCTTGGAATCAAACTAAAGGTTTCATTATTACTAAGAACAATTAACATTTTACATTGACGACTTTAAATTGGCATTTACAGAAATATTACTGCTTATCACAAAATCATAAGTACTACAAAACGTAGTACACACCTGAACTTGAAGCCTCCATAGCAAAAAACTCGAATTTTAATATAGTAATAAACAAATAAACGAGCACAAAGATCTAATAAAACTTTAAAATTCACAACGCACTATCTGCACTACTCAGTTTCGACTGATGTGGGCGCTGCAATGAATCATGTAACGGCCAATTGCGATGCATTTTATTACGAGTAAAGATGTTGGCTACACATAGCTCAAAAGAGCGATTGTGTTAACTCTATTACATATTTTGATTTTTGGCCAGATTTTCGGATCTCCTGCCCCATTGTGCGCCGGAGAGACCATGGGGGGGGGGGTGTTTTCTTTGGGTGATGGGGGTGAAAAACGTCAATCTGACAATTCTGACTTTGGATTCGCTTTCAGCGGGTCTAAATATATAAGGATACACTGGAATGGTCCGCCGGACAGACCACTTTTTTTGTTTTGGGGGTGTTTTTTGGGGGTTAGGTGTGAAAAACGCCAATCTGACAATTCTGACTTCGAATTCAGAGTTAGCAGGTCAAAATACATAAGGATACACTGATATATAGCACAGACAGACCACTTTCTTTTTGTTTTCTTGGGGTTGGGGGTGAAAAACGAGCCAATCTGACAATTCTGACTTCGGATTAGGTTTCAGCAGATTCAAATATATAAAGATACACTGGTCTGGTCCGCCGGACAGATAATTTTTTTGGAAGGTGTTTTTTGGGGTTAGAGGTGAAAAACGAGCCAATCTGACAATTCTGACTTCGGATTAGGTTTCAGCAGATTCAAATATATAAAGATACACTGGTCTGGTCCGCCGGACAGATAATTTTTTTGGAAGGTGTTTTTTGGGGTTAGAGGTGAAAAACGAGCCAATCTGACAATTCTGACTTCGGATTCGGTTTCAGCGGGTCCAAATACATAAGAATACACTGGTCTGGTCCGCCGGACAGACCACTTCTTTTGTGTGGGGCTGTGTAATTAATACCCCTGCCAAATTGGAACAAAGGGCATAGCAGGATAAGCATGTAAAATCTGCCCCCAAACAAAATTTTGTTTGTTATCAACTATTTGAAGGGGCTTACTCTAAATATGATTTTCCCAAAATTTCAAGCCTGCAGCTGCCATATTGGAAGAGTGGAGAGTTTTTTAAAATATACCGTTGTACAAAAAAATCCGAAAAAATTCACAATTGTTACTATGTGTTGGACTATTTACCCAATTTTTTTCATAATTTTTAAATGCAAATTTCGTATGCAAAAAAAATTTGCAAATTTTTGCACACAATTTTTTGCCACTTTAAAAAAGAAGGCCAGTCTGGATTTTTCATCGTATATTATTCATTTATCAAGGCCTATTCTCAAATTTTTTTCATATTTTTAAAAAATGTGGAAGGAATTTAAAAAAACGAAAAACTGCATTACCGACCATTCTCTTATACGCACCTCACTATTTATTTATTTATTTTATTTATTTGGTACACTATTCAACAGGTGAAACCCAATTACAGAATAGGAAAATACAAAATAATTCAATACTTATCTAAATTATGAACAAAAAGATATATACATATTATTTATATATCTGAATTAAATTAATAAACTAAACTAAATTAAACTAATACCAGTGGCGGCTGGTGAAATTTCAATATTTTTTTTCTCGTCTATGGCGCATGGGACCCATACGAAATTTGGGAAATAACATTAGAGAAGCACTTCTCTAATGACCCCTAAAAAATTTTGAAAAAGTAGTTTGCGAAAAAATTTTTGAAAATTCGTTAGCCTCCCCTGGGTCTAGGAGCTCCTGTTTATTTTTATTTTTTTTTTGTCATATGCATTTGACTTTTCATAAAAATACAACAACAGATTTTGGAGTTTATGAAAATATTTTCATTACTAACTGAAATACAATGAATTGAAATTTTGTAATTTACAATTTAAGAAATTACAATATTTCAATTCGTTGTATCTCAGTTAGTAATGAAAATATTTTCATAAACTCCAAAATCTGTTGTTGTATTTTTATGAAAAATCAAATGCATATGACAAAAAAAAATAAAAATAAACAGGAGCTCCTAGACCCAGGGGAGGCTAACGAGTTTTCAAAAATTTTTTCACAAACTGCTTTTTCAAAATTGTTTAGGGGTCACTAGAGAAGTGCTTCTCTAGATGTTATTTCCCAAATTTCGTATGGGTCCCATGCGCCATAGACGAGAAAAAAAATGTTGAAATTTCACCAGCCGCCGCTGACTAATACAATGCATTTGTCATATATAAAACAAAGTGAACATCAGATGTACACTCTAAATTGAGTCTAATAATCTGCAAGTCAACAAGAAAGAACAAAAATATATTTAAGCTAGAGACAATTTTTTTATGTTTACAGCACTGCAGGTGAAAATATCTAAAGAAGTATCCAAATTATTATATATATTACACCTTTGCTGAATACAAGAAAATTTCTTTACATTTGTTCTTGAAAATGGCAAGTAAAATAAATTGTTGTGCCTAGAGACCGCTCTAGGAATTTGGAAATTAAGCACACTTAAAATTTCTCCACAGTCGATGTTACCATGTAAAATTTTATGTAAGAAAATTAATTGTGATCGGTGTCTACGGTTTTCTAGACTGTCTAGGGAAAATTTAGAGAGTAATTCTTGATGTGGGTAACCAATAGCAGGATAGGTTCCATCAGTCTTAAAAGACGCATATTTCAAAAATCGACGTTGAAGCCTTACCAAATTTTGTATATGTACATTATAAACAGGACACCATACTATTGAAGCACACTCAAGATGTGGTCTAACAAGAGTAGTGTATAGTTGTTTTAATGTATTTATGTTATTAAAATGTGCGGAGTTTCTAATGACAAAACCCAGCGTTCTATAACTTTTATTGACAGTAAGTTCGATGTGGTTTACAAACGTTAATTTTCTATCAAATGTCACACCCAAGTCACAAAAAGTGTCAGGACGGGAAAGTGTGTGATTGTTCAATTGGTAATCAAAAACAATAACATTATGTTTTGTTGTAAATGTCATAGTGTTACATTTTGCTTCATTTAAAGGTAATTTATTTATTATACACCATGTATTAATACGATCAATATTATTTTGCAATTCAAGGCAATCATATTCACACGCGACATTGCAAAATAGTTTTAGATCATCCGCATATAGAAGGCAGTTAACAGCGATATTATCTACTATGTCGTTAATAAACAAATTAAAGAAAAGTGGCCCTAAATTTGAACCTTGGGGGACCCCCGACGTAGCTAAGACTTCAATAGATCTAACACCATGATATACAACATATTGTCTTCTATCAGTTAGGTAGGATTTAAAAAGTGTAATAAGGTTATCCGAAAATCCAAAAATTTCAAATTTTTCTAAAAGGATATCATGGTCCAGTCTATCAAATGCCTTTGAAAAGTCAGTATATATAATGTCTGTTTGTATACCCTTATCAATAGAGTCAGAAATAAACTCTGTAATATTAATTAAATTCGTAACTGTTGAACGGCCTTTGAAGAATCCGTGTTGAGCTGTTGATACATGATTAAAAATAAAATGGTGTAAGATAATTTCAAGTGCTTTAGCAAAATTATTTATTATTACTATCGGACGGTAGTTACAAATATCAGATGTATCACCCTTCTTAAAGACTGGAATTATTTTCGATAATTTCCACTGTAGTGGAAATTTAGAGGACTTTAGTGACAAGTTAAATAATACAGTAAGGGGGCTAGCAAAAATAGCAGCACAGTCACGTAATATGAATGCGGGGATCCCATCAGGCCCAAAGGTTAATTTAGGTTTAATTTTCTTTAATGCTGTAAATACTTCGTCTTCCGTAAAACAGGTTATATTTAAATATGAGCTACTCTCAACAAAATTTTTAGGATTATGCGTGATATTTTCAGATTCAGAAGAAGATTGCTGAAAAAAATTAGCAAAAGAATTAGTAATCTGTTGAGGGTCAGATAGATATTCATTATTGTAATTCATAAAGTTTGGTAGGTCAGATGAACTAGTTTATAATTAATAAATTGCCAAAACGAGGACGGATCATTAATTATATTTTCCTCAACATGATTACAATACATTTTATAAGAATTATCAGAATCAATTTTTACTTTTCGCCTTAATCTTTTAAATTCGTTCTGATAAGTTACATCACCTGTTTGCTTGTATTTATTTAACGCTTTATGCTTTTCTTTGATAGATTTAATTAAGTCGAACCAGGGTGGATATGTTCTTTTTGAAGTTTTAGATTGAGGTACAGTATTAATAAATATTGAGTTTAATTTGGAATAGAACCGATCACTAGCTTCGTCTACAGTTTCAGAATTATTTAAAAATTCCCAATCTGTATCAGCTAATGTTTGATAAAGGATGTGGAAGTTAGCTCTCTTAAAGTTAAATTTATAATTAGAATTAGATTTAATTTTATGATTTTCGTGATTTTTTATGATACTAAATGTCGAAATAAGAGCAGGATGATGGTCGTCCTCTGCAATGAGATTTTCTAGTCAAAAGTGCCACTACGTTTCGTAAAAAAAAGAGAAAAAATATTCATCATCAGGTATAGCTCATGAGGCGCCCTCCACGGGCTAGCGTATTGTTTCTTAGCTTAAAAAATGTTTCCTTACCAAATTGGGAGAAGATCGGTCAAGAGGTAGTTGAGATATTGCAAAAAAAAATACAATTTTATCTCAGTAAGGAGGCACATTTTATCTAAGTGTTTCAGGTTAAATTTTCAAATTTTGGACTAAGGTTTCTCCAGTTAGCGTATGTCCAATTATTAATGAAACACCCTGTATATTTGTTAACAAGACATACGTCCAAATGATAGTGAGACGCGTATAAGAGAATGGTCGGTAATGCAGTTTTTCGTTTTTTTAACTATCTTACACATTTTTTACAAATATGAAAAAAAAATGAAAATAGGCCTTGATAAATAAGTAATTTACGATGAAAAATCCAGAGAGGCCTTCTTTCTTAAAGTGCCAAAAAATCGTGTGCAAAAATTTGCAATTTTTTTTTTCCATACGAAATTTGCATTTAAAAATTATGAAAAAAATTGGGTAAATAGTCCAACATGTAAGTAACAACTGTGAATTTTTTCGGATTTTTCGTGGAACGGTATCCGAAAAAATTTTAAAAAACGAGAATCAAAAAACCCCCCACCACTCCTCGAATATGGCGGCTGCAGGCTTAAAATTTTTGGGTAAATCATATTTAGGGTAAGCTCCTTCAAATAATTGACAACATACAAAATTTTGTTTGGGGGCAGATTTTACATGCTTATTCTGCTATGCCCTTACGACGTTTGACGAAAAAAACTGATAAAGTTTTGAAATTTGATAGAGATATTCATTAAGGCCCACTATGAAACCTACTAAAACTTCCCAACCCTATCTCTTGCTCTCGCACCGCCATTTTGGGAAAATGGCGCTCCGTTATAATTTTTTACTTACATCTCTCTCACCATTAGCGACATCGAAATTATGTTTATATAAGAAATAAAGCTTATAAAATTCTCTACAAAATATGATAGGTATATGCATTTTTTTTCGTATCTATTATTATACTCTTTGGAAATGCGAAAGCAAAGAGTATATTGCATTTCATCGATATATTTCAAAAATTGTAAATATCGCTCGGAGAGAAAAAAATATGATATCATTGTCTCGTCATAAAATTAGCAACAACTTTTAAAATGTCCGTCATGGTCGGTCTTTCTGTCAGTTCGTTCGTCTGTCCGTCTGTTTCTCCGTCCGCCATGTCTCTTTTAAGCTAAATAACTTAAAAGAGAAAAGTCCAAATCTATTGAAATTTGGACAATAAATAAGAGTTAGCTAGATGAAGAATCCCAGTTTTTTTAAAAATCAATCAGTTAATAAACATTTTATGAAAAAAATACACATGAAGAGTGTTGTAATCTTTGAAAAGATTGTAGTTGCAATTTTAATGATCTTCCGATGATACCATCTTGACTGTCGAAACGTTGGCCAGTATACTATGCAGTATCTTTGTGTTTATAGAATCTGATCAAAGGTGTTACAAAACGCTGGAGTTCTTCCTCTAGCTAACACTAATTTATTGTCTAAATTTCAATAAAACAGCACTATTCTCTTTTAACCCTTTAACGGTTACTGGTTGATAATTCGACAGGTAAAAATTAAGTCAGATCCCAAACAGACACCGGTTTGATTTTCAACCAAATGATACTTGAGCAGTACCGTTAAGCATTGGTGGTGCGTATTTCGACCAAATTTATGCGCATGGCATAAATGTGGGTTTTGTGGTTGAAATTTTAACCAGTGTTATTTATCGGAAACTGTGAGTATTTTTAACCGCTGCTCTTCGAGATTGAATACAAGTTGTGTTTGTGCAAGAAACTGAAAACCATTTAGCAGGTATATAGTACACAGATTCTATATTATACTGAGGTAGCGTAAGTTTTAATTTATGTTACCGCAAAGAAGAGAAAATCTTTATAAACTATTCATTGTATTGAAATCAGTGGTTTGCAGCGTAATTTATTTCGAAATATTCCAAATAATCTACTAGGTAAATCATTTCTGAGTATACAGTGTGTCCCAAGATAGGTGAAACGACTCTTGCAAAAAACTAGAAAAATTGTAGTTTTCGTTTTGTGGGTTTCAGCCCTGCTCAGTTGGAAACTAATTTCTGACATAATTTTGTTTTCGAAAAATCAAGCATGTATTTCAAAAAGAACATTTTCGTCATAAAGTAATGTAATTTTTTTATTTACAATTTCTTCTGTAGAGAACACTGTAAGACTATCTAATGGTGTTCGTATGCCTGTTCATACGACATCCCGACGTTATGGAAAGTGCAGTACCGAAAAACACACAAAAATATCAAATATATAATGTGCTGCAAATGTGAAGTAGCTCTATGCATACCGTGTTTTGCTTTATTCCACAATAAGTAGACATATTTTCGTTATTTTTTTATATTTAAGAATATGGTTGAAATTTCAACCAGTGTCCAAAAACATATTTGTGTTTTCCTAAATGGACTCTGGTCGAAATTTTAACCATCACAAAAAAAAATTCTTGAAAGAAAAAAAAATATTTTCAGTTGTTTTAAGTTTTACCTCATAATATTAAATAAGTTTGAGATACAATTTTTTTATTTTATTTATTGTCTCAATTTGCAACTTAAAGGGTTAAGTTATTTAGCTTAAAAGAGACATGCCGGATGGAGAGGCAGACGAACAGACGAACGGATTGACAGAAAGATCCATGACGGATATTTTAAAAGTTGTTGCGAATTCTATAACAATACAATATATTTTTTTCTCTACGAGCGATATTTACAATATACTCTTTGCTTTCGCATTTCCAAAGAGTATAGTAATATATACAAAAAAAATGCATATAAAATTTTTTGTAGATAATTTTATAAGCTTCATTTTTTATATAAATATAATTCTGATGTCGCTAATGGTTAGAGAGATATAAGCAAAAAACTTAAGAGGAGCGCTATTTTTCCAGTATGGCAGCGCGAGCCGCCAACAGATAGAGTTGGGGATTTTTAGTATGTTTAACAGTGCATCGGTCTTAATGAACATCTCCACCAAGTTTCAAAACTCAGTTTTCCCTCTAATTTTCCCTATTTGACTGGAGTATAAACCCAAATATTTAAGTAGATCAAATACTTCAATTAGTGTATTATCTATAAACAAATTAATATTATTAATGTTGATTTGTGATAACCATTGCTTTTGTTTTAATTGGATTTAATTTGAGTCTGGTGTAAGTTTCAACTTTGAACAATTCAGTATTCATTTTACAAATAGCAGTATCCAAATCGTATTGTCACACATAGCTAATAAAGTATTATCTGCATACAATTTAAAAAAATCACAGTTAAGCTGGTAATATATGTCATTGATATAAATAAATAAAAGGAGTCCTAAAATTGTTCCTTGGAATTCTTGTGGAACTCCAAGATCAACATCAAGACTAGGGGAAAACGTATTGTTCACTTTGGTAATTTGTTTTCTGTTCATCAAATAATATTTTAACCAATCCAGAATGTTAGGATGATAATGTGTCCAACTATATTTTCAAAAGCTCTTTTTACATCTTTGAATACAGCTACACGACATAGTTTCCTTTATCGATGATCTAAATCCAACTAGTAAATGTCAGCTGAAGTGCAGATTCAGATTATTGTTTGATTGATGACTTATTACTAAGTTATTTGGATTAAAAATCAAACAATTCGTTGTACTTCTTATAATTGCTGCTTTTTATAATTTTCTACAGAAGGTAAAGTATTGATCGATTTTCTCCCAGGCAGCAAGGTGCCGTCATTATGACGTCGTTTTTTCGGCATTAATTACGTCAATTTCACCTTCAGCATGACGTAAAAATGACGTGAAAAAGACGGCACAATGTCACAGCCCAATGACGTCATACATATGACGCCAATATGACCTATTGGTAATCAGTGAATTTTGCGATAAGGGATGCAAACCAAATATTTTTCCACAATTATTAATAAAGTTTTTGACGAAAAAAAAAACGGGATGTGCAGGGATCGAACCGCGGACCTTTTGACTCGCAACCTAACAATCAATCAATCAATCAATAACAAGTTTATTAAAATTAGAGGTACATGGATGTGCCTCCCCGGAATCTGGCCCGGAGCCAGCCAGACAACCACGACGCGCAGCGTCGTGGTGGGTGTCGGGCTGGACGGGGCAGGTCCGGCTTGGCTAAAGCTGAATGTGAAAAGTTAAAACTCCTGCCTAAGAATAAAGCTTAAAATTAACAATTTGGATCAATAATAGTACACAAAAATACTTAAAAAATAATTAAAATTAGCACTTTAAAAACTAGCGGTTTCGCGCACAGACGAACACTTTGGAATTTTGATTGCTGACACGGGAAAACAGAACTCAACGAAAAAACCCGTTCGAAGCAATTCCACCCTGGTCTTCCTGCCAGGAAAGTGTGGTGGATAAAAGGTGTGGTTTAAAATATTTGGATTTCTAGGGAATTTTTCGGCCTAGACGGAATTTAGAAACAAAATGGACAAAAGAACAAAAAGGACAAAAAGGACAAGAACAAAACTGAACAGAGATAAGAAGAGAGGGTTGTAAAGTTATACAGTTGAGGAAAGGTAAAGAGTAGGGTAGAGATAAGTTATGGTAGAGGAAAGTTTGGCTAAGGGAGTTGCCGGAAAATAGGCAACGCCTGGTATGGTAGAGGGTGTCTGATATCGAAAAGTATTGCATTATGCTGTCTGATTCGAGTTATGTTGCGGGTTAGCGGACTATCGCCCAGTTTGAATTGATAGAATTTTTGTGAAATTTCTTGGACGTAGTCCGCTAGTGGGGTTATGTCGTGGCAATTTGCGTATAGATCTCTGAGGGAGGTGTACCTGTCCAAACCAGAGATGAGGCGCATAAATTTATGTTCAAGAACTCGAAGTTTTCTCATTGTCGTGGCCGGGATGCTGCACCATACCGGCGCCGCGTATGTGATTGCCGGCCTAATCACCATTGTGTACAACATCTTTTTATTTTGTCTGTTTAGTCCGCTACCCCTGGCCAGGAGCGGGTACAGACTTCTGGACATGGAGTAGACCTTACGTACTGTCTCATTAATATGGGTGTTAAACGTCAGTCGTTTGTCTAAGTTAACCCCCAAATATTTCACGCACCGTTTGATAGGAATTTGTCTACCCCCGATCGAAAGTGGCGTTAAAATCCGATTTTCGGTAAATCGGCGCGTGAAGAGAATCGACTCGGACTTCTCGGAGTTGATCCGAATTTTCCACTTGTCGTAATACGCCGTGGCACGGGCCATGTGTGCCTTCAGCAGCATATTGGCCGCTTGAGCATTATGTGAGTGCACATACATGGCCGTGTCGTCGGCGTACTTGGCAAGATTAGAATTCGGGAACTCCGGGAAGTCGGAGACGTACAAGTTGTACAGTTTCGGTGAAAGGCACGACCCCTGGGGGACGCCCGCGCGAATGTCCCGCCGAGTTGATAGTTTATTATTCACCCTAACCTGCAGCGATCTATCTGTCAGAAAAGAGTGAATAAGTTTGGTTATGTACATGGGAAAGTCCAGTGCGTTTAGTTTGTGAAGCAGCCCCGAAATCCATACGGTATCGAAAGCTTTCTCAACATCGAGGAGCACCATGACGGTGCTCTTCCCGAGGTTGCATTGTACCTTGACGTCATTCACGATCCTGACGACCTGCTGCACAGTGCCCCTGCCCCGCCTGAAGCCGAACTGGCACTCATCGTCGATGTGAAGTTCATCCTGAGCAGAGTCTAGTCTGATCAGGATGACCTTTTCAATCAACTTGGAGATCGCCGACAGTAACGAGATCGGTCGATAACTGCCGGCGAGCTTCGCGTTCTTGTTCGGCTTCAGGATTGGCACGACCACGGCGCATTTCCACTGGCTAGGCCAGTGTTGCAGTCGCAGGATCGCGTTGACAATGTACGACAACTGTACAATACCTTTCCTCGGGAGATATTTGAGTAGCTTATATTCGATGCCGTCTGAACCCGGGGCTTTGTTGTTAGGTAGAGTTCGTATGATCTTGGCTACTTCCGAAGGCTTGGCCATGACTTTTAGAAATTCTCGTCGTGTCAATTGGACGTCATGGCCAATTAGTTCGTTAATGTCATTTTCAATGCGGTCGTGTTCAACATTGTTCGGTATCAGTACGTTGTGTATGTCCTGAAAATGGTCAGCTAAGTCATTCGCCTTCTGCGAGTCCGTCATGGCCGTCTGTCCGTTTGGTTTTGTTAAGGCGGGTATGGCTTCCCGCGTATTTTTCATTGCCTTCGACAGTTTCCACAGCGAGTTGTCCTGAGGATTCAGCGCTTCCAGCATATCCCGCCATTTCCGGTTTATTGCGGTGTTAATGGCGGTCCTGATCTGCCGTTGCAGTCTACCCATCTCGGCCTTAGCACCGACATCGCGATTTCGCTGCCAAAGCCGTCTCAGTCTGTTTTTCTCTCGGATGTCTTGTATGACCGCTGCGTCGAGTCGGTCTTTGTATGGATTTATCGTTATCGTTGTAGCAACACTCTGTTTGGCGTCCTGCAGTACCCTTGTGAACTCACCCACAGCATTTTCCAGCTCGGCGGCTGTAGTGATGTTGTTTGTAAGTGTTAAGTGTGTATTAACGTGTGTCTTGTAGAGATGCCAGTTGGCGTCTCTATAAGATGTGATTTTGCGTGTAATGTCTTCCCTCGACATATCTTCCAACTCTAGGAAGATGGGATTGTGGTCGGATGTGAGCTCTTCCAGCGCTACTGGCAGCGTGGAGTTTCTCACACCCTTGTTGATCATTATGTCGAGGGTGGAAGGTGTTGTACCGTTATCTGGAAAATGCGTAGGATCGTCCGGATACTGCAGCACGACGTTACGATTACTAATGTAATCATACAAAGTGTTGCCGTTCGCGTTGTTGCGATGGCAGTTCCATGCGCGATGCAGTGCGTTAAGGTCGCCTATGAGCAAGCAGCGCGGGCTTGCGCTCAGCAAATTCTCAAGACTACCCGCCGTGAAGCCGTTCAAGGGCGGGTTATACGCGGCAACGATGCTCATGCCGCCGTCCAGCGTCACACACACGTTCTCCACGGACGTGTTCCGCAGAGTACGGTGTGTGTGTGCAATGTCTGACTTTATGAGCACGGCCACTCCGCCTCCTCTGTTAATGTCAGCCCTATCTTTTCGTATAGTCGTATACCCCCGGACGCGTAGCTTGTTCTGTCGGGCAAGTTTTGTTTCATTCAGAAGCATAATGTCGATTTTGTGCCTCGATAGATAATTTATTAAAAAAGGAATTTTATTACCAATACCATTAGCGTTCCAGGAAGATAGTCGAAACCTAAAAGGCATCGACAGGAAGACCCTGGAAGAAACTCACCACCACCTGAAATTTAGCCAGGGAGGAGGTGCATTTCTCGAGCTCATCGGTGAGCTCAGTCATCCGTGCCAATATGATGTCTAAATTGATGAGATTATTCATCCTCTCGATTTGTTCGTGAACCAGTCGGAGCTTGTTCATATTTGATTCCATTGTAGTGGATTGGCTCCGCTGACTCACTTGTTGCGATGCTGGTGGCGGTCTTGTTATCGGTCTCTGCTGGACTTGGAATTGCAGCTGTTGTTGGGAGGGCTGAGACTGCTGCATCCTCGCGCGTTCAGTCCACGCGTTTGTTTGTGGTGGTGGTGCCGCCACGTACTTCATCTTCGAGGGCGGTGGAACCCTCGCCGTCCGCTGATCGATTTGCTGTATCCTTCTCTTATATATGATACAGGCCACGCTATTTGCGGTGTGGGGCTCACCGCAATTACAACATGTGGCCGGTTCGTCCCTTGACTTGACACACTCCCTCGTCAAGTGGGCGCCGACGCATTTAACACAGCGGGGGGCCGCATGGCAGTTGGAAGTTGCGTGCCCCCACTGTTGGCACCGGTGGCACTGAATAATTCCTTTCGAATTGATCTGTCTTTCCCACTGGACGCTGGTGTGGTCAAGGCAACGGACCCGAACCTGTAGATCTTTCAGCGTGACCTCGTTGGTCATCACTATCATATATAAAGGGTTTTTGGTACCCTTCATTGTGTAGATGTCGCGGACGGCGATTTTATGTACTTGTTCCAACTCTTCTTTTATATCTTTAGTATCCACTTCGTGGTACATACCCCGGAGAACGAAGGCATGAGATTTTTCGTCTCTCGGGGTATAAGTATGATACTCTATCTGCCCCTCGTTGAAGTACTCATTAATTTTCGTCCAATCGCTTTTATTTGTGAGCTGGAGCATAGTAGAATTCGCTGAGTGTTTCCAAGTATACTCACCTCTCAACCTGCCCTTTAGAAAAGTGTTCACTCGTTTGTGGTCCGTCAGCCGTCCATAGATGACAATGGGCGGCGGCTTCTTGTTGGTAGGTTGAGACTTGACTGCTTCTAGCTCCGGTTCAGCGATTGGCTGTGGCGGCACCACGTCCATGTCTTCGTCCATTGATACACTGCCTTCATGGCGATTTTGAATTTTGATGGGCGGCGTCTGAGGCGGCGGCATCGCTTTTCTTGTTGAACCGGGATGGGTGAATGTCGGGTTTCCTGAATCGACCACGGTCATTTTCATTTTCTTTGGTGAATTTACCTTGAATATTGCGGCAATCTCTGTATTTGAGGACGCTTCGGGTTCCGGGGTGTTGTTCCGTGTTGGAGGTTGAGTTGGCATCGCGCGCGCCGGCGCCGCCTTTACACTTTCCTGCGAACCTTCTGATCCGCTGTCCGGTTGCGTTGGTATTGGTTTTGGGGCTGGTCGTTTCATTGGTAACTTCTTGTGTAGTCTTTTCATGACCGACCTTCGGTCCAAACTGACGATTGACGCGTCCGAGTCAGTTTCGGAGGTCGGTTTAGTTGGGAGTGTCGGCCAATCGCTCTTTGGCCAGCCTCTCAGCTGTATGCGATCTCTATTGGATGCCGACGGTAATTGGTCCATATTCGCTTTATGATTTATATTAGATGTAATTTTTGGGCCTCGACCGGTTTCAACCAAAAACCGGTCGGGGAAAGGTCACTGATGGAATTAACGAAGATGGTTTGATGTCGATGTCACTTTTTGAATTTGAGGTTAGATCTACTTGAATTATTAGGTTAAATCACTTTTTAATTTTGGCAGGTTTTAGAAAAGTCAAATTAATTAGTTTGGGAAAATGTAAATGTAACTTTTTACGATAAGGTTTAGAAATTAGCTCACCGGAGTTATTTCCAGGGCTGTTTCCACTTATATTGGTATACACTCTTCTTAGGGGGATTTCTGCGTCCCTTGGGGGCTTTAAATAGCTTGAAATCTACAAAATATATCTCGACGTCGATACTGTAGAACAACGCCTCGCAACCTAACACTTAACTCACTCAACCATTGAACATCTTTATTTAAATATGTTTAAAAGCTGTATACCTAGTTAGAAATAGTAAAACAAAATTATTATTACTATGTGGCGAAAATTGAACTAGTCACTAAATACTTCTATTTATTTTTATTTTATAATGATTTATTTCACGTCATTTTAATGACGTCAAAATAATGACCTAAAAGAAACGTGTATTTGACGTCTTCATGATGACGTCAGAAGTACGTTTTAAATATCACGTCTCTGGTACGTCATTTATTAATGACGTCAAAATAATGACCTAAAAGAAACGTGTATTTGACGTCTTCATGATGACGTCAGAAGTACGTTACAAATATCACGTCTCTGGTACGTCATTTATTGGGACAATGACGTCGGCGACGAAAAATCACTTTTAAAAGACGTCATAATGACGTCACCCTGCTACCTGGACTGCGTCTTTAGTGTTCTTTATTTTAGGT
Source organism: Rutpela maculata (assembly GCA_936432065.2). Lineage (NCBI taxonomy): Eukaryota > Metazoa > Arthropoda > Insecta > Coleoptera > Cerambycidae > Rutpela > Rutpela maculata. The sequence goes on from OW386285.2 coordinate 126,397,710, forward strand.
GATGTAATACAACTACATTTTAACTGATTCGGCACAACATATTTTTCAAAGGGGCATATTGATAAAATTGAATAAACTATATAGAACCTACTTCATGGAATTTTAATGGTGACAGGAACTTTGTAGTAGCCGCAGTGAAGTTCAGTTCTGCAGACAGAAGAACTGAATAATGAAGGTTACTTACAAGTTTCACGACTTTAAACAAATAGTGCAGGTTCCCAGATCGTCATGGCTACTATCAAAGCTACTTGACAGTGATAGATATCACAAAACTATTAAGTAATCACTAGTGGGAGAAACTACGATGGAGCGACTGTAGATTTGTCAATTAAAGTCATTTATACATCAAAATTGTAAATTTAGTGGTGGTTATGTAATGGTTACTTATTCAAGGTTCCAATCTTAATACTATGTTTCTTTGGAGCTAGTTGCATGGATTTCGTAAAGCATAGGACGATCCGCCGCCTTTAATTGGATACCGGCTGGATTTACTATAAATATATGAAAAAGATACTGCCATAAAGAAAGCTGATTAACATGACAGAAAACTAGAAATTATTTTTTTTCAGTTGTCCCTTCCAGAATGTATGTCGCGCCAGGGCGTCATGTAGCCTAGCTACGCCACTGTAACTGCCAGTTAATTTAGCTAACTGAGAGCATTAATAAACCGGCCCTTATAGTTCCGTACAATTAATTGATTACGATTTTATAACAAAAAAAATATATATATATGTATATATATATATATATATATATATATATATATATATATATATATATATATATATATATATATATATATATATATATATATATATATATATATATATATATATATATATATATATATATATATATATATATATATATATATATATATATATATATATATATATATATATATATATATATATATATATATCAAAATTTAAATAAAAATAAAAGTAGGAACATGAATAATATACTGTTTTTTTGTGAAAAACTATTTTTTTTAAATGCGTAAACGGTGCATCATTCTGCAAATCCCTTACACTATGATTATACATCATACATAATATCATATATATAATCATAATTATCATAAGACACGTGACCACAAAATGTAGGCAACAAACACAATGCACTGTTGTTGGTCCCTCGAATTAACAAAATTATAGTGACGTACGTACTTTGAGAAATAAAAATACGGTATTTTATTTTTTTGGTGTACAAAACGTTGTATAAAACCAAGATTTGCAGAGTATAAGGTTCTCTCGTATTCAGCTTTTAGGCGAGAAGTGAGTGTGGGGGATGAACAGTCAGACTATTCTTGTTCTTCGAACGCGTAGTAGCGGTGCAGTTATCTCTTCCCAGGTAGCAGGGTGACGTCATTATGGCGTCTTTTAAAGGTGATTTTTGGTCGCCGACGTCATTGTCCCAATAAATGACGTACCAGAGACGTGATATTTAACACGTACTTCTGACGTCATCATGAAGACGTCAAATACACGTTTCTTTTAGGTCATTATTTTGACGTTATTAAAATGACGTCATTCTGATGTCAAAATTGGTCATTTGGTTCACTATATATATTCATATATTCACTATATATACATAGAGACATCTTTGACCAATCATAATAGCAATATATTATTACAATAAAAACGTACATATAGAAACATCAGTATGTTTTGACATAGTTGCCGAATATATTTTGCAACCTGAAATTTTAATTTAAATAAATCATTATAAAATAAAAATAAATAGAAGTATTTAGTGACTAGTTCCACATAGTAATAATAATTTTGTTTTACTATTTCTAACTAGGTATACAGCTTTTAAACGTATTTAAATAAAGATGTTCAATGGTTCAGTGAGTTAAGTGTTACGTTACGAGGCAAGAGGTCCGCGGTTTGATCCCTTTTTTTTTCGGTTTTTTTTTCGCCAAAAACTTTATTAATAATTGTGGAAAAATATTATGAGAGGTTTGCATCTAATTAGAGAATATTATTTAGGTATTATGCAAATCACAACTTACACACTTTTTATCTATTATAAAAATACCTACTTTCTGTATATTGTTGCCCTAATCTGGGCACGCTAATATACTAGTCAGGTAAATACTTTAAAACACTCATTATTGGAGAATCAATCAAAACAACTACTCTTCTAGCTAATACTGACGAAGTATTGAATTACATGATAGGATTCTTAGCATTTTAAAGAACAAAAATATATTGAAAATACTTAAATCATTTATTCAAATTTAAACATTCACACTTTTTATTTAATATGAAATTATCTACTTTCTGTATATTGGTGCCTTAATCGGGTCACGCTAATATACTACTTAGGAAAACACTTTAAAACACTCATTATTGGAAGACCAATCAAAACAACTACTCTTCTAGCTAATACTGACGAAGTATTGAATTACATGATAGGATTCCTGGCATTTTAAGGCAAAAAAATATATTGAAAATAGTTAAATTATTTATTGAAATTCAGTCATTCACAACAATTATTAAACCATATATTCTATTTCAACTCTAGAAAAGTTGTACAAGTTTTTTCGAACTCGTTAGTTCTCATCAGTAGAGTATAGAAACATTCATTCATTATTTACAAGCCTATTCTTGATTTATTTTTACAATTAATTATTTTTTATTTATTTGCTTTTATCATGATTAGAGAATATTATTTAGGTATTATGCAAATCACAACTTACACACTTTTTATCTATTATAATACCTAAATAATATTCTCTAATCATGATAAAAGCAAATAAATAAAAAATAATTAATTGTAAAAGGTTTGCATCTCTTATGGCAAAATTGAAATTGATTACAAATACGTCATTGGGCTGTGACATTGTGCCGTCTTTTTCACGTCATTTTTACGTCATGTTGAAGGTGAAATTGACGTAATTAATGCCGAAAAAACGACGTCATAATGACGTCACCTTGCTGCCTGGGTTTCTAGAAGGACGGTCCATACTGGCTCGAAATATGGCCAGAAGTATACTATGACCAGCCCAACGGGCACACGTACGTTTATTAAACGTATTTAAAACATTGTAGTCGTTGATTAAACGTTTTACGCTGAAATTTTCAACGTTGCATTTGGTTGAAAATTTCAACGTTTAAATAAGACGTTTAAAATACGTTACCACTACACGCATTTTTAACCATTAGTAGAAGAAAATACTGAAATAAAACGTTTTAGAAAGCACGTTTTTTTCACAAATATGTAATAACGTATAAAACACGTTTATAATGTAAGGAGTTTTAACGACTCGCTAAAGGTAACGTTTCTGAAACGAAAAAGTTTAATGTTTTTTATTAGGTATATTTAATACGGCGATTCAAACGTTTTATTTAAAGAAAAAAAAACGTATTTTTTACAACGTTAAAATAACTGTTGTTTCCAACTTCCTAAATGCAAGAGAATTTTAAATCCACAGGTGAAATAGATGGTAGAAGATTACGTTATTTAAACGTTTTTCTACGAATCTATATATAAAATTAGGCTGTAGAATTTTAAATTTAAATAAAACCTGTAAAATACGTTACTCCTAGACACATTCCCAACCTGTAGTGGAAGGGAATACTGAAATAAAACGTTCTAATTACAACGTGTCTTTTACTGATATATTAACGTATAATACACGTTCATAATATGAGAAATTGTAACAACCCGCGGTTGTGAAATGAGAAAATTAAACACAACCCGCGGTTGTGAAATGAGAAAATTAAACGGTTTTTTTATTACATTAATCAAACATAGCAATTGAAATATTTTTTTAAAGAAAAAAAAATGTATACAATGTTAAAATAACTGATGCTTTCAACTTATTAAAATACACTGACGTTCTAAATCTAGAGGTAAAATAAATGGTAGATGATGACGTTTTTTTGACGTTTTTCTACTCAGCTATATTAATGCATAAAATTTGCCTACTTTACCACGTAGTTTGCTGCACAAATTATTTGTAGATGGCGCAACATGCAAACCACTGACAATAATCACTCATGCTTCATCTTATATTCTTATGAATTTATATAAAATAAATATAACATAGATTGCAATGTTCAAATTCTTTCAGGGAGCATCGATTTATTTGGATGGATCTTATACCGATCAGGTTAAAGATCACATTATTCTGTGGCTTGGCCGAGATAGCATAAAAGAGTTTTATGCTATCTGTTTAATAGGTTAAGCACCCACTGGTTTTATGATAAAACCCAGCGGGTGTTTAACCTATTAATTGTCCATTCATCTACATGGCGGTTCATCCTGTAACATTTATCATATATATGTGTATTGGAAAATGGAGACCTAGAGCCTGTTTAATTTCGTTTAATTGACGTACATAGTGAATATTTAACGTTATTAAAACGTTTATATTCTACATTTACTTTCGTTTCATAAATGTTGAATATTAACGAATATTTATCTTTTTTTTTTTAATGTTATTCAATCGTTATCTATGATGTTTAAAAGACGTTTATATTTGGTTAATAAGAACGTTTTTCCGCGCGACATTTTTTCGTTAAATCAACCGTTGCTAAAAACCCTAGAACAACGTGTGGTTTTTAATCCTTTTTTAACGTTTATTAAACGTACATGTGCCCATTGGGTGTAGTGTTATATTCTACAACTTATCCTGATTACCACCATGCAAAACGGTAACTCAAAATACGAGGTAATTACTCCCTACCTCAGGCGGGTCATTGCGAGCTCGTTCCAGTTACGAGTTCTTTGCTTAATTATTAACATTACACAAATTCTTACAATATTTTGAATCAGGCTCTGCATCTGGTGTGATTTCACACCAGCTGCTCATTGGCTAATGACCTTTTTTGGTGGGGATCATGAGTTACGAGGCCACTTTATACTCTACCAATCTTGGTATAAAACCTCGTATGACACCATTTAAAAAATGGTATTTTATTCAAATATTAGCGGGAACGTTTAAAAAACAGATATAAAATTAACATTTATTCTACAAAAGCCGAAATTTAACTGTTTTTAAATAAAAAAACCAGATTAAATAGATTTCTTCTCATTAATCCTCTCACCCTGTTTTGCAGTTGTGTTAAAATGATTATAACCCCAAATGAAAGAGTGGATCCGCTATTTGACGGATCATTTCATATACCGGTGGTAATATAAATTGTATTTTATATCCTCGCGTCTCTAGACATACATACTAGTTAAATGTTACATGAATCTAATATTAATAATGATCGTATGTAATATCACTAGTGCTTGAAATTTTATCGGTAAAATTTTTTCGAAAGCGTTGTTGCCTGGCAATATAAAGAGTGCAAATTGACAGTTTATTATGTGATTAAATCCCGACCGCTTTAGCGGGAGGGATTTAATCTTTGATAATAAACTGTCAATTTGCACGAGTTATATTAACCTTTTGGCAACTTAGCTTGAGAAAAAATTTATAGATAAAATTTAGAAGCACGAGTGGTATTTGAGAATATTTCACGAATAAATAATTCATTAAGTTCATCTTCAATATTATGTTCAGTAATTAATTTCCTTGAGACGTTTTCTTGTCACTTTTTAGAGATTACTCAATATTATCATTTACGTCACATAAAAATGCGACTCATCTAATAAAAAACAAAGTAGGTTTAAATGACAAATCAAGAAAAACAATATACGTTAAACCATAGGTACTGTAACTTATCGACTGGTCTTCACAACAAAGGCACACTTCGACCAACCACATTGCGGGTAAAACCAGTCAAACTGCATATTACCAATCTATCGCTTTTACGTTCTAGGGGCCGTTACTTTCGGTCCCGATTAAACTTTAACCGTCGGCCAAATCATTGAAAGTACAATTGTTTCCATGGTAACTGAATTGGTTTGACCCATCGTTAACGTTTAATCGGGATCGAAAGTAACGGCCATAAGGCTGCCGGCTCAGATGGTACCGCCATCTAGTAACGCTAGCCAAAGTTAACTTGCCTAAACAGTGAATTTTTCAAGTGTTTATTAATATAATATATTTATGTATTTAATCCTTGTTTTTAATTTAAGAAGTTTAATAATTAAGTTAAGGTTTGCTTGTTTAAGGAGAGAGACTTTAAGAACAACGAATTATAATGTATATAGTAATACTGCAGTTTTGATTTTCCAAATAAGTGTTAGCTGCTTTGTGATGGATTACCATACGCAAGTACATTTGTGTATTTAACATGAAATAACTGATTTGTCTGCTTCGTAGGCATCTGCATTTAATTTCAGTTGTGAAAATTATTCTGTAATTACGTTCGGTATTATAAGCCATTGAAAGCTGTGTATAAGTTGTCTCGAACCTACATAAGTTCCACACAGCATTGACTTTCAAATTGGGAGTTATCAACTTCTGTGGTGTTTTTACTTTTTAGGTTATTTCTATTATAGGTTATTATATTATAATACAATATAATACAATATTACTATTTACAATTTACGCTAACAATTAGTAATAAGCTAGAGAAGATATTTAGATAATATTTAAAAGCACGTCCTATTTTCCGAAAACATTTCACGAAACAAAACGTCAAAAAATTATCGCAATATTTGCCGCTGCAGCGTCACAAAAAATTAGAGCGATAAATTTTACATGTTGGTACCGTCAAAAGCCGATCTAGGTTGGTTTACCACTAATAATGACATTTGATTGGTGCAATGTTGTGAAAAACAATTGATGATTTGTGCAATGTTGTGAAAAACGGGCTCTCATTGGCAATAGCGATAATGAGCGAAATAATCGTATTAATGTGCACATTAATATGATATATTATCCATTGAAGCTTGCAAATTATAAGAGTTAAAACAATTTAAAACACACGAACATTAAAAACGGCTAAAGATATAAAATACAATGGTATAATACCACTGTACTATACGTATTATGTACGATATAAAACATTTCAATACCACTGGTATAAAATTACCCTTTTTTTGAGGTTATACCCATGCTCTACAAAACTGCGCAAGAGGATTAATGAAAAACAAATTTCTTTATTTAAAAATTGTCAAATTTCTGTTTTTGTATTTCACAGCATAAATAAATGTACAAATTGTCGATGTCGAAAAAATTTCGCGAAAATTCAAATTAGCTTACGGTATGTTAATGAATTATCCTTTATATTTTTGACAAATTCTTGTAAGGCAAACCAATTCAGTGTGTGACCGATTTTGGTCGGAGTTTTATTTATTTTTATCCTTTTTATTCCACACTGATACGCCAATGGCCTCACTGACGTTGACACTTGGCAGCAGAAAGTGCGGTTACCTTGGTAACGGCTTGTATGTCAACATTATTAATCTGCTTGAATTTCCTGTTGGACATATTAATAGTTTTCAATTAAATAAGTTATAATTGCTTAAATACACATAAAGTTTTAAATAGTGATGCACAGAATTATTAAAATTTAGCACAATGCGTTCTCTACCAAAATGGGTTGATAAAATTCAAGACAGTGACAAAGTTGGACAAAGGTAACAATTATAAACTACTGAAAGTCAAAGAAACTTACATTTTATTTTTAGTATATACGATCTCTGTTTTAATCCTGACGGAACTCAACTTATAGTAGCAGGTGGCAACCATGTCTTAGTGTACGACACCAATGACGGAAGCCTTATCCAACTCCTAAAAGGACATAAAGATAAAGTCCATTCAGTATGTTATGCAAAAAACGGCGAAAAATTTGCGAGTGGTAGTGCTGATAAAACTGTTATTATATGGTCAAATAAATTAGAGGGACTACTGAAATATAGCCATAGTGACTCTGTCCAATGTGTTTCCTTTAATCCACTGTCACACCAGTTAGCATCATGTGCTCTATCCGACTTTGCCTTTTGGAGTACTGAACAAAAAGCAGTTCAAAAACATAAGACAAATATCAGAATTAATTCTTGCTCTTGGACAAATGATGGGCAGTACCTAGCGTTAGCGCTAAATAATGGTGTAATATCAATTCGAAATAAATTAGGAGAAGAAAAAGGAAAAATAGAAAGGCCAAATGGCCCAGCTATATGGGCTTTAAGTTGGAGCACAAATAAAGATGAACAAACTGATACCCTTTGCGTCACCGACTGGGGTAAAACTTTGGCATTTTATACGTTGGGTGGAAAATTAGTTGGAAAAGAGCGCATTTTGGGGTATGAAGCTCTCAGAGTGAGGTATTTTCCTCAAGGTGATTATATTTTAATTGGAGGATTAAATAAGGCCTGTACAATGTATACAAAGGATGGTATTAAGTTAGGTGTTATCGGAGAACAGCAAAACGCATGGGTTTGGTGTTGCGAGGCCCATCCAAATGGAAATTTTGTCGTATGTACAAGAAATATTTATAATATATTACGAATTAAATATTCTAATACGAATCTAATATTACTTGTAGGCCGTCGGCTGTGAGGATGGAACTATATCTTATTATCAGCTGGTTTTTAACATGGTTCATGGACTTTACAGAGAAAGATATGCTTACCGAGAAAACATGACTGACATTATTATTCAGCATTTAATAACTGAGCAAAAAGTAAGAATTAAATGTCGCGACCTTATTAAGAAAATTGCGATATACACAGATCGTCTAGCGGTAAGTACTTTTTAATTTCAATTATGTGAGGATAATAATTATAGGTATATTTTTTGCCTTTTGGTAGAGTTATAAGTTATTCTACTGTTAAGACTATTTAACTGAATTGGTATTTTTTAATCAATTAATCATATATCTTTCGTGCCTAACATCTGTATCTGTTCTACTACTCCAGTTTCAATGGACCATATGGTTGCCAACCATAGACTATGGTTGCCATTCACCCTATAATTTATCAGAATCTTATATATTTTATCTATAATTCATCAAAATGCATTCGAGATAAATTTGGATAAAGCAAGAAATAAATGTAGTAGAAGAAGGACATCAATTTTTTAGTTTCCTGCTGTGGGATAGTTTTCCATAGCCTCAGTCACCACATGAGAAGAATGTGACTAGTATGGCCCTCAATTCTAAAAGCAATATACACATGATATCTTTCAGTACACCAATTATTATGACGACCATCCTGATAGACTAGCCCAGGTACAGCATTTGAAATATGTTACATTTGGCATAAAATTAAATTTGAAATAGTGTAATTTTATATACACGGTAAAACGAATTTGACGTCACGACATTCTCAGTCAACATGTCATGACGTCAGATAATTTATTTACTACTGACAGCAACGTGACAAAATTAGCATTTTTAGTGTTTATTCATTCGTAAATTTGTTCTAACTTTTCATTGAAGATGGATAAATCTGAAATTAAATATTCTAAATATTGCTTATATTGCTATGGCACCAAAATGTGAATCAACGTCTCATTCTATTAAGCCTATGTCAAGAATAAATAAGTAGAGATTATAGATTGTTTAAGGGATCGCTTGGTCCTGAGTTGGCCTTTCTTCACCTCGACCTTAAAGATCTTTTGTGAATTACCCTACAACTAGTGATTTTCCTGGGAGCTAACTTCCCCATGTCTTCAGGCATTAATTCCGCCTGTTCTAGGTACTTTAGCCTAATGCGGATTAGTACTTTGCATTCACAAAGTATATGTTCCACAGTCTCAGTTGCAGCTTCACAGTATCTGCATTTGCCATCTTCTGCCATGCCCATGTACTTGAGATGATATCTCAAGGGGCAATGGCCAGTTAAAGGCCTGTGATCAGCCTTAGGTTGGACTTTTCAAGTTTGAGAAGCCTTGTGACATTCTTTGTTGAATAGGTTATAAACCTTTTCGCTTGTCTTTGGCCTGGAGTATTCCTCTAGTAGGACTTCTTTTGCTCCTGGTTCGGGTTCAAAAAATGGGGCTTCAGCCCCTTTTCTTGTGAGGCTGTTAGCTAATTCGTTACCTTCTATTCCCTCATGCCCTGGCACCTCCATCAAGGCAACCCAGTTGCTTCAGGGATTGTCTGCATTCCCAGGCAATTTTAGACTCAAAGGTATAGGACCTGAGAGCCTTGAGTGCTGCCTGGCTATCTGAAAGTATATAGAACTTTGCCCTTCGAGTGCCTCTATTTAGGCATTCCTGGTCACACTGATCTATAGCATAGATTTCTGCCGGGGAAGATGGTTGGGCTGTTACCAAGGGCTTTAGATAGCCTGCATTTAGGGCCCTGCTAAATATCTAAAATCTAGGTAAATAAGTAATCTGACATCACTACACGTTGACTGTGCATGACACAATGTCATACATTTTACTCCGTATGTAAAATTGCACTTTCAAATTGAGTTTTATGCAAAAAAAAAAACGTTTATTGAAAATAATAAAATTAAAAGTTTATTTAAGGCTAGGATTTTGCAGAGTGAGAGGGAAATATGCGTTTATTTTCGATTTATTGTAAATATTTAAGAAACTACACATAGTATAATCTTAAAACTGCTTTAGTAGTCCGGTGATATTAGGAAAATGTCTCGGAAAGTTTTGCGACAAGCCAAAAATTAGTCTACCCCCCCTACAGAATTTCCTCAGGAATCCGAAAAAATAGTGTTGACCACTCAAAATGGCGGCTTTAATGGTTATTTAACTTTTTGTAAACAAAATGAATTTTGCAACTTACTTGTTTGCTTATATCTTCGCTTCTAAAAGTGGTAGAAAAACGTTCACCTGTCAATTTCTTCGTCATGGGTTCCCCTATAAGGTAGGTATATGTAAAAAACGAATTTTTGATTGTTAATAATATTTTATGACAAGAAGCTGAAAAAATTGAATTTTTCGATCGTCGAACTTTGAAGTACTGTACAAACAAATATAAAATCTGCATGTTAACGATATTATGAGAAATAGTACATATTTTTACCCTTAATGAAATGCACTTTGTCCCGTTGCAAAATATTAATTATTTTTTCTGCAATTAATTTATAAAAAAAATAAATTCAAACTGTTATACTAAAAGATCATATTAATATCTTACAGTTCTATTATTTTGCTAAAATCATTGTATTTGACGTACATTTACATAATCAAAAAGAATATTGCAAAAAAATTTTAATTTGAGACTTTTTTACGCAAAAAAAATTTTGCAACTTAAACAAATGTAAATATCTCAGTGGATTTTGCATAAAATTTTTTCGAGAAAATTGCATCCTTGGCGCTCGCGCTCACGCTAGACGTCAGATCCCCTCCCCCTTTACTGCTAATGGCGTACTTGGACAGTTTTACCGCGGCGGCAGCTTTATTTCTCTTTTTTTTCGGCTTCAGGAGTTGGCTAGTTGGACGTTTTTTTTTTAATTCAACTTATTTTTCCGATTATTCGATTATTTTTCGATCGTTCAATTACGTTGCTTCATAAAATAAATATGTAAAGATTACATACAATTTATTTGATAAGACATTGATGAGTGAATGGTTTTTACTCTTATTGGGGATACAAAACGTATACATTTTGTATTTAAAAATTAATTTATTAAATATACAAAATAGTTTATTTTTCTGTCCTCGTTTTTTTTAGGTTAATTTCCTGTGTCGGACTCGCTGTCCGTTTCATCTCGCATTTCTGCGTACAGACAATAATTGTCATCATCGTCATTATTTATATCAACATTTTCAGTAACTTCCTCATTTTCTTGCATTTCATTTAATTTAAACTGACAGACATCAATATTGATTTAATTTGTTTTAAATAGTGAAATAAACATCTAATTCATAACATAACAATAATGCGTGATTGCTTAAATTATGGGATGTTTGTAAAATTGTAAAAAAAAACGCTGCCCAAGGAATCACTACTTTCACATCCAGATTTTCGATCCAAGTCTCTCACAATGAAAAAAAAACCAATAAAACGATATGTCACATCGGTAGTGGGGGTGGATGAAGTAAAAAACAAAATTGAGGCCTTTGCTTCTTGTATACACATTAAATCACAATTTTATTTTTATCACCGCCTTTAATAACGGGGTGGGGTGGTAATGGGGGTGGCTAATGCCAACAAATTTTTTTGGACCTTAGCTTCTCTTATTTATACTAAATAACAATTTTATCTTACTTGCTTAATTTAACGGAATAAGATCAAAATATAATCTTCCAGATCTTGTTAATACGTTGAGCCCCGGGTGGCATCTAAGTGATGTCTCGCTACCATACACTTCAGGGACCGCGAGGTATCAACGTAATGCCACACAGTTTAGTGTTGTCGGGACCACGTGTGATTAATGCGATGCCTCTTAGCAATGAAATATAAACGGGAATAGAAAGAGTGCGGTCCAACGAGAACACTGCTGGTTGCGGGTTGGGTATAGCTATATTTATATGGAATTTATCACAATGTAAATTTGTGAAACTTAAAGAATGTAAAAAAATGATTATATTTCTCAAATAATATACAGTTTTCAGAAGCATATTTACTGATAGTACTTACAGCAAAAAAGTAGAAATGCTAAATAAAAATGTCATTTTACTAAAGAATACATTTCAGTTTATAAGGGTAGCCTTATGTTGTTCAAAAAAACAAGATATGCAATAATTTTTTTTACAAATATTACACTGGTATTTGGATCTAGACGACTTGTTTTGGGCTTCTTTTCTGCCGCAATCTTCCTTCATTTTCGCGTAACACACCACACACCTATTTTTCTTTGATTCTGTCAAAATATGAGGTTCGGGATCATCATTATCTTGCAAATCTGTACAGATCAGGCGTTCTGTCTTCACAGATGTTTACCTGATTGTATGATACACTGGGGCCAGCGTTATCTTCTTTACGTAAAAGTTTCTGATTTTTCAAACGCTTTCGAGGCTGCACCTCAATAGAAGAATCTGATGTATTTTCTTTGTCAGGTATAAACTCGTCCGAGGAACCACAATCAGCGTATGCATCATCGACTGTTACATCTTCGTCAGACATAAGCTCGTCCCACAGTTGCTGAAGATTTTGTTGATCTTTTTCATACGAACTCATATTGAACAGATCACGAGAATAGCTAAGAGCGTACTGACGATATAAAGTCATCAAATGTCTGCGGTACATATTCAAGTTGAAACCGGAATAAACAGGATTGTTATGTGGCAATACATTGATACCACTCTGTCCACAAGAAATAATTTCCTTTTTCAGCCCGCGAGGCATCAATGTGATGCCTTATTTTTTTTTCTCAAAAATAACAAAAAAAAAAGATTTTTTTTGAAATTTAAAAACATGGAAGTAAGGACTGTTACAAATATTAACATTTAATAAGAAAATCAAGATCCAGTCTGAATGAACCAAAAAATATTTTATACAGCGGGGCTCAACGTGTTAAAATACATGCATGTAGCAAATTTCAAATCAATATATTAAATGGTTCCAGAGTAATCGTGCGCACAAAAACGTTACAGACGGACCGACCGACAGACCGACACACTTTTTTGCTCAAACTTAAAATCCCAACATTTCATGACATTCTAAGCCTATTTGAACAATAAAAATTTTTACAATTTTTTTTGCGTTACTATTCTTCCACTGGATGTGGAAATAATTATAAGATGTTTTATTATAAAATACTGAAATTATTTTATCTATAATAATAAAATAATAAAGCCGCTGTATTACAAATTCTTTTTGCGGAGCAACGTAATTGAATAATTGAAAAATAATCGAAGAATCGGAAAGCTGAGAAAAAAATAAGTTGCATTAAAAAAAGAACGTCCATCTAGCCACTCCTGAAGCCGAGAAAAAGAGAAATAAAGCTGCCGCTGCGGTAAAACTGTCCAAGTACGCCACTAGCAGTGAAGGGGGAAGATCAGCGGACTATAGATACTTGCTATTGATCTAACGAATACAACTATTATTTTTTATTATAAATTTTTGTTATATTTAAATATCGTAGTTTGTCAATGAAAATAGTGCCTAATTTCATTATTAAAGTATTGCATTTGCCTATATACAAAATTAACGATAAAAACTATATATGGTTGTATTCCTTAGAGCAATGGGAAGTATCTGAAATTATTTTAAAGATTATATCATCTATGATTTTTTAAATATTTATAATAAACCGAAAATAAACGCATATTTCCCTCTCACTCTGCAAAATCCTAGCCTTAATCAAGGCTTTACATGCAGTTTAAAATAAGTACTTGCTTGCAGTACTTTCAACGAACATTTTAATAATACTTCCTATGAGTCGATAAAGAGGAGAACAAAGAAGATGGGTTTCAGATCTTAAATGATAGATGAATTTATTCCACACTAAATAGTCTAAGAATGACGACTGAAGGGAAGCGATTCTCTGACACTCTCAAAGTGGGGCTCTTTTGCCCTTGTTCGGATCTCTAGTTAAGAGGCAAGAAAGATGGCCATAATATCAGTCACTAAAAGAAGAAATAGCTCATTTAATAAATCCAACGCTGAATGGTACTCAAATTGTCTTCTCCAGTGGGGTAAAATATCTAAGTATAACTCTGGGTCAAAAACTCACTTGGAACGTACACCCGATAGAGATTATCGAAAGAGCAACAGCGGCTCTCTGGACATGCCACAGGCTCTTTAGTAAAATTTGTAAAATAAGCTTGCCTTGGACTAATATGCACAATGCTCACCTGTTCAATAGAAGCAATAGAAGCACAACTTAACCTGTTCCTGTTACATGCAGCTTTCAGCACTTACAACTTGCTGCTAAGAAATTCAATCCAGGAGATCTGGTTGGTTATGTGATGTAACTGAACTTCAGTTAGAATTAATGACCAGATCCACAAACTGCACACCTGTCAAGTTTTACTTTGAGCGAACTTTTGAGGCAATAATCTCTAATCACCAGTACGGGGATCTGGAGAACCACAACTAGAACGACTGGATGATTGTAACTGTAGGACATACTTTGTTTATGCGATGTCCTGATCTGCCAAAGATACAACACTTTAAATAGGTTATTTTAACACCAAGTGGAAGAGCAAAATCTTGGAGCCAGCCAATCCATGATTTTTGAAGAAGTGGTGAATAGAGGCGCCTTACACTCTAACAACCCATACCTAATGTCCGTCGGTAAGAGCGCGAAAAGCATTCTCGTTCTTGATCCACCAAATACTGAAGTATAACCAGATGGGACCTTCACTTCTTATTAAAGCATGTTATTTTACATAGGAAATCAAAATTGACGACACTCTCCATTGGTCGAGACGGAAGATATAAAAAAAGAACTAAAAAAAAAAAGAAATTTAGAAATTTAAGTTTCATTCAAATATAACTTTAAAACTAAAACAGATAAAAATAAAATTGTTGTTTGGTTCTGACAAGTAAACTTTGCTTTTTAATTTTCAGTACAATTTATTGCAATAATAAAAAAATTAACATACAAAAACTGGCAAAATTCAAAAGGATACACAAATCAGCTACATTTTTCTAATTCTTAACTCGCCATAACTCGCTTATATCGCTATTCAAGTTTTTCTTTCACCAAAAACTGCCAAATTTAATAGGCTTCATTTTGTCTTATCAATGCTAGGTCTAATTTTTTAACTAAAAGCTCTACAGCCCTTTAAACACAACAATGCACACTACGACGAAGAAGACGCGAGGCTTCCTCTCTCGCTCCCGCCACTATCTCGGTCCATCAAGAAACGTATTGGCTGCTGGCCTCATTATTGTCTGGATAAGTATTAATAAATATACTATTTTATTTACATCTAGGTTAGTTCACCTTATGTATATTGTAGATTCATTTTTATCAATGGAGAAAAACCACGTTTGTTTTGCGAAACTGCTGAAAGCAGCGAAAATCTAATGATAAAATACCACTTGTTACTGGTATCAGGTCTATTATAAATTGTGCAAATGAAAGGAAAGATGCTATTTCATTAAAATTTTTGTAAATTAAAGTGGTGGTACTTATTTGCACACCCTTCGATACCGATTTCATTATTCTTGTCGGGCATCTTTTTGTAATAAGAATAATATTAGCAGGGACAATACGTATTGTCTCTGATATTAGTAACGCGATAAAAAATACAAGTGAGCCTTCATGTAGTTATAATAAAGAAGAAAAAAATCAGTTTGAAATAAAATGGGCATTGTCTGATTTGTGGAAAATCCAGAAAAATTAAGAATAAATTAAGAACATATTTAAGTAGCAATTTGTACAGGAACGGGTGCAGAAACTAAAAAAAAATATATTAAAGCTGCAGTGGCGCATTGTGATACAAAAATACAAGGCACGTTACACTTTTATTCAGATTTATTTGGGCTGATGGAAATTATCATAAAATTTGTTATGCAAAATATATCAGCAAAAAAAAACCGCTGCCCAAGGAATCACTACTTCCACATCCACATTTTTTATCCAAGTCACTCACAACGAAACAATTTTGTATGTGGAAATAATTGTTTATGGAACTTTAATAATATAATATTTGAAATCCTCTACCCCATCCTCTACCCCAAAAACCCATATAACGATACCTCACATCGGTAGAGAGGTGGGGGTGGTGATAGGGGGTGGTAGTGGAGGTGGATGCAGTAAAAAAACGTTTTGAGGTGTCTGGTTTTTGTACACACACTAAATCACATTTTTTTTTCATCCCCTTTAATAATAGGATTGGGGTGGTAATGGGGGGTGGCTAATGCCAACATTTTTTTTTTTTTGAGACCTTAGCTTCTCTTGTATATACTAAATACCAATTTTATGGACTCTTACCTGCTTGATTTACCTATTTTCCCCAAATTTACCCCAATTTACCCCCCAACCTTCGACGGAACAAGATGAAAATATAATCTAGTTCTAGATCTCGTTAAAGTACATATGTGTACCAAATTTCAAGTCAATATCTCAAACAGTTCCAGAGTAAACGTGCGCACAAAAAAGTTACAGACAGACCGACAGACAGAATTTTTTTTTCGCTCAAACTTAAAATCTCGACGTTTCGTAACATTCTAAGCCTATTTGAATAATAAAAATTTTTAAAAAATTTTTTGTCGTTACTACCCAGACAGCACACAATATCCTCAGGATATCCTAGTATAGTCCCGCTGTCCCAGATTTGGGATTATCCCATAGACATATCCCTAGGTCATCCCAGGGATGACCTGACTGGATATTAATATCCTGTAGAGATCCAAATTATGGATACCCTAGGGATATCCGCAACTGATTTCCTACGGATATCCCGACGGGATGTCGGTATCCTATAGGTGTACAAAATATCTATATCCTACGGATGTAATACAATTGATATCCATGGGTTATCTTGTCCAGTTTGCCCACGGATATCCAAACACAGGATCATTTTTGCCATCTTTCTTAAGAAATGTGTTAAAGTGTTAAGTGTTAAAACATGAAATTATATTTATATACCTATTATTAAACAAATTTAACAAAAAAAAAACTAAAACTAAACGGCGGACTTCTTTAATCATAGTTTAAAAATTTCCCGTTAGTGGCGCTTCAATCGAAGTTCGGTATCCATCCTCTGCTCTCACAATCAGCTGTTTACAGTTTATTAGTGACCGTGAATTGATTTGATTTTCTGTTCTAAAAAAAGCTAAAATCAGCAAATATGGGTATTTTACAATTGAAAAAGGAGTTGACTTTGTGTGGTGCTAAAAAGAAACAACTTGAAAGGTGGCAAGTATAAATATTTTTTACCTAACCTTATACTTTTCATTTGTGCAGCTTAATTTTGTAGAAAGATAATATATTAAATGAATCTTTGTTAAAGATTACACTGATGGAGACGCAAATTTATTTCAGCCTTTAGGTAAATTGAAAAGTGAAAAAGTACTACATTATGGTTGGTTGCAAGGAAGATTTTTGCAATAAAAATGAGGCAAAAAAAAAGGGAAAAAGAAAGGAAGAATATTGGTTAGGAAGTTTTTCATCAGATATACAGTGGCTTTTAAAAATTATAATTACTAAAATATTCAAGCGAGTGTTGTGCCGTACAAAAAAAGTCAGTCAGGAAATTATATTTAAGAATAATGTTTCTTTTTCTGAAATAATGCAGTCATCCTGTTCGTGTCTACAGCGGGCACTGATGGTTATTCCGCTGCCTGTAAACATATTTGGACTTGATATTGTTTAGAATATTTCTCAATTACAGGTTAGTATTTTCAAAATGTCATGTATTTTCTCAATAGGTATCTTCTCTTTCTGGAGTATATTTTATATAATTGCGATTTTTGCTCATTTCTCAATATGTTTTTTTTTTATTTTGATTTTTATACACGGCAAAGGGCACTTGTTTATTATATTATTATTGTGTTAGAAATTAAAGTTTACAACATATCGCAAAACTAAATTGCTACCTGCTTTCGCTCATAATTGGGCCATTTTTCGAAGTAAAGCTACCACTACCCAACCAGGGCACACAGACAACAACACAACAACCACTCTCTTCGACATTGCCATCTGCCGCAGCTGAGACTCGAACTTAGGAGAGATAAACTTAAGCCTTGAAATTTTAAAATTCATTGTGAAACTTGGCATCAAAGTTATTAAAACTATATCATTTAGAAAAAAATAGTTTAAATCGGCCAACAAATAAAAATTTTAGAGAGTGCCCCGCTTTCAAATGGGTCACTCTGTATCTAGTATATTTTTGTGAAACAGAAAGCAAGATTCTTAAACTTACAAAACTACTGGATGAAATGTAAAAAAAACATTTAGTGAATTGTTTTATACCTAGATAATATCCATTGATATATATTTTTGTTTTATTTTGTTTCATTTATTTTAAAATAATAAAAATATTGATGATAACCAGTCTACTATTTTTTATATATTACTGTAATTACCCTCTATAGCTATTCAATAAGTTTTTAAGTTCTCTGGGTATTTATATCACCAACATCTGTTTAATTAATGTAAAATGAAAAAAGTGATGTGGGATACTTCACGAGTTTTACAGAGGTGAGTCATCGCCAGCATACAGGGTGCGCCACTTAAAACTCCCCGGGCTTGTAACTTTCTTATTTTTTAAGCGACGACCATGTTGGGCATATCAAATTTTAGATATTTTTAAGGCATTTAAACATGTGTACAGATTGATTAAAAATTTTATTTAAAAAAATTGTTAAGAAAGAAAACTTAATTTCCTTGAATATTTTTTTTACCTCACCCTGTACATGAACTGCGTTAATGTTTTCTTATAAAGGTTTTAATTAGCTTCAATTTATGTTATTACGTCATATTCGAAATTCTTTTTGCTTTTAGAGAAAAAAATTAAAAACACTTTCCGATTCCAAACTAAATTTTTTTAAAATAACTTTGAAAAGAATGTAAATAATAATTTTATGTTTTATTTGTAAAAGACATATCACAAAAAATATTCAACGTAACAAAACAGTAACAAGAAACAAAAGAAATAAATATTTTTAAAAACAAACTTATATTAAAATGTACTAAATAGGAAATTGCAAAATTTTTATTTTTAAAATTTTTTTATTTTAATAACATAAATTGAAGCTAATTAAAACCTTTATAAGAAAACATTAACACAGTTCATGTACAGGATGAGTTAAAAAAATATTCAAAGAAGTTAAGTTTCCTTTCTGAACAATTTTTTCCAAAAATTTTTTTTAAATCATTCTGTATGCATGTTTAAAGGCTTTAAAAATGTCTACAATTTGATGTGCCCAACATGGTCATCGCTTCAAAAATAAAAAAGTTACAAGTCTGGGGAGTTTTAAGTGGCGCAACTTGTATAGTGACTGATATCGACGAATTAAAGGACATCCTTGGGATGTCTGAAAGTTCTTCCTCAGGTTATCCTAAGCTCAATTTGTACCTCCTGAGGATGGCCTAGGCAAATCTTACGATTCTGAAAATCTGCCTTTTAGCTCTCCATAGGATGTCTTTAGGTAATGCCTAGATATTGCCTAAATACATCCCAAGGATATAAGAAAGTGCATCCGCAGGCTGTTCTCGGGAGATCTGAAACAGTCTCACTTGGACTTCCTAGGGATGTCCTGTGGAAATCGGGGACATATCCTGAGGATATCTGTTCAAACCTAACTTCATATCCTGAGGATGTTCTGTGGATAACTTTGTGCTGACTGGGTATACTTCCACTGGATGTGGAAGTAATTAAATATGTACAAACTAAACCACTGAAAGAAAAAAATGAATTTAAAGTAGCGTTACACATTTTATTTAGGGAGGCTGAACTTGCTGTTTTGCAAAAAAAGAATCCTTAACTCTAACATTCCTAAAAACATGCCTTAATGGTATATTTGAAAAAATGGCGGAAGAAACATTAGATTATTATAGCAGCGGAAATCTAAGGAAGAGACTAGAAAAGCATTTAAGCAAAGTGTTTTGCAAACACGAAGGAAATAAATACAACAACAGTTCATTCAAGTGATAATAAAGCTAAAAAGACTAACGAAGTCTTGTTGTTAGACACAAGTGAACCAGGCGAAGAAAACTTGGTTCATGAGAATAAATTGACAATTCTTGATAAAGCTGCCGGTATCTTAAGTAAAGCTATAGCTTGACATTTTAAAACTATAAAAAAACACGACTACTAATCTGAATGAACATCAATGTAAACAAGAAGTTTCGGATTTGTTATAAATATTTATGTCGTGGATACTAAATATGTCAGCACAGACACACACACCATAAACACACCACAGATAATAGACAACCCCCAAATCCATAGCCAAGGCTGTGCGGAAGGAGGTTACACATTTGGAAAAACGCAGACATACATCCACACCCACCACCGGTGTTGTCAATACCGGGGCTGGGGGTCGCCACTCAATACGCCTTAACCGACTGAGCTACCGCGCCAGACATATTCTATAGTAATGCAATTTATATTAATAATTATGAGAAAAAAAAACAACCAGCTTAGGCCACTTTTTTAATCTTTTACATATCATTACATTTATGTAGCGTGCCATCAGAAGAAAAAAAAACTTATTCCTTTGGCTATGGTTCTTCCTACGATGAAATACAGACATTTTTAACATCGTTAGCTAGTCACGTATTAGTAAAAACTAGTGACGACATTTTTATTCTACCTGGAGTTCCTTCAGTAAGTTGTGAAGAAAACAATTACATTCATCGACATAGACAATTTTGATCAAAACGAAGATAGGCTAGATAGTAAAAATCTCACGTATTACTTGGAATGATATTCCTATTTTCACAAGCATATTTAGATCGTCTATTCAATTTTAACTGATTTTAACCCTTCCAGTTTACATGAAAACAAAAATATAGTTATGTACAAAAATCTAGCTAATCGTTCAGGCCTCTACGAGTTAGTGAAGGCATGGCAAATAATTGTTTTGATTATGTGGTTATCTGACACTTTATGGAAAATATTAAAATATACGAAGCAAAGTAAAAACTTTACTAGCTGGCATGAATTTAACAATGATATATCTGAAAATCAGTTATCTCTGTCTGATACCTATTATTTTCCATTTATTAATGCACCACCCACGTTTTACGACACCATATATACCGGATTATTACAATTATTATATTATTCAATTTGATTTGTTAGCTTTATCATCTCACAATAAAGGAAGATTATTCTAATGCTTTAGCTACGGCCGTCGATTGTAACGTTGCGCGCTTTATGACGAACGCGGGATGTACAGGGAACGAGACTCTGTCACCGTAGCGCGCTTCGTTGTGTTTAAAGGGCTGTACCGCTTTTATTTACAGAGCTAGACCCAGCATTAATTGAGACAAAAGGAAGTCTATGAAATTTGGCACTTTTTGGTGAAAAAACATTCAAATAGCTCAATACATAAGCGAGTTACAACGAGTTAAAGCTTTCAAAAAATTGACGATTTGTGTACCATCTAAATTAACGTCAATTTTCTAATGTTAAAATTATTATTTTTGTAGTAAGTTTATAGAATCGTTTCTACTATAAAACTAAAAAAATATATATAATTTTACCTTTTTTCGTTTTAAAGTTATTCGTGGTTAAATGTGAATTTTGTTATTTTATTTTGTTTTTTAGTTTTTTTTTGCAACTTCAGTCTCGACCAATGGAGAGTGTCGTCAAAAGTGATTTCCTATGTAAAATGAAATAGGTTTAATTTGGTTATACCTCGGTATTGGGTTAGTGAACGCTAGAGCCAGCCATCTGACGTACTATAACTAAATATGACTTCAGTGTCATTATCGCACCAAAAATTTCAACTCCCTGCCCATCCTCAGGACTAAATAGTAGATTGAATAATATTTAATGAATATTAGAAGCTCAAATTACATTAATCTTATATTTACGGTGTAACAAACTAATTTACCATAGGGATTTGCTCATTCCTTTCTTTATGAGATATTGTCCTGTTGCTTTTTCCAAATGACAAGGACAGTTAGTTTTTGGAAAAAGTGGCAATTTGTGTTTTTTGCACATTCAGTTTGTTTAAAATGGCTCACAAAATGTGATAAAAAATATGAACAAAAATTCAAGCTTAGGAGTGGGTACTTGCGGAGGTTGTTAATTTTGCAAAATGGAAATTTATGCATTTCTTCACTTATAGTTGTGTTTTAATGACAGAATACGAAAAAAATAATTAAAAAAGAATCAAATGCTATGTGAGTTTTAGCTCAGGACTTTTAGGCTTGAAGATAGAAATAATTTTATACAAGCTGTAATTTTTTTTATGAGAAGGTTAAGGCTTACTAAATAATATACTAAAAGTCCCACAGTCTCCCTTTACGGGAACTTAAAAAAAAGTGGCCGCCATTTTGAAATTTTCAATTTTTCCTCAATAACTTATAAAGAAGAGCTTTTACTAAAAAATGTAAAAAATACTTTTTTTAGATAACAAAGAAACACTCATTTTTCATTTGAACTTTTTTTTTGTATCTCCAGAATTATAAAAGTTATGAATTTTTTATTAGCAGGATGGCAATAGGAAGAATAACCCTAGGAACTTAACAGGTGAAATTTCGCTTATATTTGAAGAACAATTTTATTTACAAATAAAAGTTGTAATATATACTAACTAATATGACTAATATGACTGCTTGGATGAGTGGCAAGCGCTCTGCCAGGAGTTCCGAGTTCGATTCCCGGTCGTGGCACTGGGATTTTTTCTGAGGAAGAAATTAATCCTAGTATACTCGGATATTGCATGTGTGTCCCTTGTCTCTAAATGTGTAGCCCTCTTCCGCACAAGGCTCTTTCAGAGCTTTCAGGGATAAAGGGGGTCGTATTACCTGTGGTGTTTATAATATAAGCAATATACTTAAAGTTCCTTAGGATTCCAGCACGGGAACACTAAGGAAACTGGCCTTCATTTTGTTTTGCTTTTTTTTCATTTTTTGCTAAGAACTTCAATATCAATTACTACTAAAAACTATAACAAACTAAAAACTATAACAAACACCAGTTCTAGTCTCGATCACTTTAAGACACTTATTAAATAACAGTAACCCTAACAATTGGAAAATCCACTGTCCACTTACCATCTCGTAAACAAATACATTTTTTACGTTTCAGTAGTTTACAAGCATGCGCTTTGCGACGACTCAGTTTCAATTACTGCCAAAACAATGAACTAACCCGGTTTGCATGTAGAAAATTGGCAATAGTTTAAAAGTCCGCTTTTATGTTGTATTTAAGGGTCCGTGTACTATTTCCGCGTATCATATAAGAGTGAATAGTTATTACTTATAATTTTAGTTTCAGACTACTAAAATCATTACCTATATTGAAGTTCTTAGCAAAAAATGAAAAAAAAAGCAAAACAAAATGAAGGTCAGTTTCCTTAGTGTTCCCGTGCTGGAATCCTAAGGAACTTTAAGTATATTGCTTATATTATAAACACCACAGGTAATACGACCCCCTTTATCCCTGAAAGCTCTGAAAGAGCCTTGTGCGGAAGAGGGCTACACGTTTAGAGACAAGGGACACACATTTAATATCCGAGTATACTAGGATTAATTTCTTCCTCAGAAAATATCCCAGTGCCACGACCGGGAATCGAACTCGGAACTCCTGGCTGAGAGTCAAGAGCGCTTGCCACTCATCCAAGCAGTCATATTAGTCATATTAGTTAGTATATATTACAACTTTTATTTGTAAATAAAATTGTTCTTCAAATGTAAGCGAAATTTCACCTGTTAAATCCTAGGGTTATTCTTCCTATTGCCATCCTGCTAATAAAAAATTCATAACTTTTATAATTCTGGAGATACAAAAAAAAAGTTCAAATGAAAAATGAGTGTTTCTTTGTTATCTAAAAAAAAGTATTTTTTACATTTTTTAATAAAAGCTCTTCTTTATAAGTTATTGAGGAAAAATTGAAAATTTCAAAATGGCGGCCACTTTTTTTTAAGTTCCCGTAAAGGGAGACCGTGGGACTTTTAGTATATTATTTAGTAAGCCTTAATCTTCTCATAAAAAAAATTACAGCTTGTATAAAATTTTTTCCTTTCTCGGCAAAATTTTAACCTATTAGTCTTGAGCTATTTTTAGGGGGCGCTTATTTGAAAAACTAGAAAATAAGAACAATATAAGTCATTATTCCTTTAATTTTTAAACAATTATACAAATCAAATGTGAAACTCATAATAATAATAATAATAATAAATTAAAGAATATATAAATTAATAGTCCAATGTAACACCAATTTCCCTCTCATCTGAGACAGTTAAGTTTCCTTGGCTTCTGATGTAACAGAAGAAGCACAAATGGATGGGGATGTCCTTCTGGTGATATCTGGGTGGATGTTCCTCAATAAGACTAATACCTCGAAAGAAATACAGGAACTTTTTTGACGGTTTTATCTAACATATCAAGGGAGTTGCGTTCTTGGCTATTGGTTCTAAATAGAAAATAATCATTACTCCTTGAAAAGATAAAAATATTGTCGCACATAATAACAGCAAATTTCTAAAATATATTGAAAATTGCAATATACTTTATTCAGCAATTAAACTTGTCAGCTGGATTCGAGTCAGAGCTAGTGCACCAGCTTTAACTAGTTGCAAAAGTAGATAATTTTATAACTGTTTGGTATATGTTTCTTCAAAGCAGGATCGTGCGTGACATTTTTGAATCTCCAATCAAAGTTGGTAAACATTACTTAAACATCAATTAAATATTCTCCCGCATGAAATACATTATATAAATATGATAAAGCAGTATTGTTTTGACAATATACATGCTGCAAGTTACCTACTAAGAACTATCTTCCTGAAGAATTTCACTTTACACAATCACTACACGATAAGGGCTGGTAATAGAATAAGCTAAACGATGAGTGAATAAGCTTGAAGCGAACGGTCATGTTTGGGTTGATCTGAATGGGATTTCAGGAGGGATGTATTGACAATCGCTTAAGTATCTATAGAATTTCGCAGAATTATTATCACTTTCAGAAATCAATTTTTAATGACTGTTACAGGCTTTTGGCTCACTGCCATGGGTGCTCAACGACCAAACATTGGAAATAAGTTGAATCAAAATATGAAAAAATATACAGGGTGTCAATTTTGTGTTATTAAAAATAAAAAGATTCAGTTGAAAACCTAAATTGCAGTATGGATTGCAAGAAACTGTAAACAACTTTTAAAGCAAAATTATACAACCAAGACCAGATCAGTTGACCATAGGTCTCAGGGAGCAGACTATATGTGAACTTGCTTCACATTTTGGCTCGTGAGAAGCTTGGAAATAGTTCCCTATCTAAAGCCAACGCTTCATTCTTAAAATGAATGGACTTACAATTAATTATTTTTTTTTTAATGGCACCCAAAATAAGGATTTGCTTAATGTTTTTCCTCCAGCAAGTCCTAGGGTAAATACAGTTAAAACAAATATTATAGACGACAATTCATCACAGTTTTTGTCACGCCTTTTTTTGACAATTTACAACTATTTACAGTTTATAATTAACTATTAGCCACTTAATTTCCACTAATTTTACATCACCATGAGGTAGCTTTAACGGCACAGCTGAATTAAAAATGCATTTGGATGGTTCAAGTCTCATTTCTCGAAATTATTGTCCTGTCTGATTGCATTTTTTCGTCATCTCCACTAGCAATGTCTCTGCTGGTGCACAAATGGTCCTCCGTAGTTTGTGATCCTTCTAACATCATGGCTGGACATTTATTCACATATGATGTAGTAGATGTAGTGAGTGTTTTCTTCCTCTTCAGCACACATCTTGTATTCTGAATTGTTCCTTATTGTTTAGATGTCTATTTAAAGTAGAATCAAGAGTCAAGAGTGCACATCTCAGCTGTTTTTTTTCTCAGCTTTAGCAGTTCGTTCGTTCGAAATTGTGAAACTGCCTAAATGGGGGTTGAATAAATGTATCCTTACAAATAGATTTCGACCGCTGATTTGACGCTTGTGATTTTAGAAATAACGGACAGAGTTAAAAGGGGGTCAATTTACTTCACAGATCAGAAATAAAGTCAGGCACTCTATAATTTTTTGGTAGTTTTCCCTTTTCCATTCTTACTAGATGCCCAGCCCATTGGAACCTTTTACTAAGGAAGTCCACCCTAAATTGTACGACCCCCCCCCCCCCCCCCCCGATCCTTTAGGGCGCTGACTGAGTCGCATCCACTAAATGAATGAAGGCCCAGTAATGCTGAACATTTTTGAGGTCTGTCTTCTTCTGCTAATGCGGACATGTTAATAAGCCTTCTTTTATTGCCAAATCCGGTATCAAATAGTAATTTACATTTAATTTTATTGGAATGAGCCACAGGAATCCAAAAGATGTCACTGTCAACACTAATTTAATATTTATAACTTCAAATTGGCAATCATTGTCCACTGCTGTGCCATGCCATACTGAAAATTTGATCCCAGATTGGATAGCGCATAATTTGCAGACGTTTATCTCGAAAACAGCAACTTCAATCCAAATGTATAGGAACAAAATTGTGGAAAATTTTATGCACGATGTTTTTTGTGAAAAAAGTTATCTTTTTTAGTTTTTGTGTTAAATGACAAAAACAACATTTGCACCAGTTTTTTTTAACATATGTCCGCCATTTTGAAAGTACAGCCAGTTTTTTAGGCTTTAATCTTTATGAAAAATTTTGTCCCTAAAGATCGGGGGTGGGGGGGGGTGCATGTACAGTTAGGCTATTTGTATGATATACTCTGAGATTGGTGCATTTTTGAAAAGTTGGTATAACACGTTGTTATACCGTGCGTGTAGCGGGGCGCTAGGCATAGGGAGTAAAATTACAACATCGTGCGTGCCAGCTGACTGAAATGAAATAACAGAGCTGATGGGATGCTCCGCCCGACGGAGGAATTTACGGCAGCAGTGTTGTCATATCTTTCTCCAGATACCATTATCTAATATTGGTTCAAAAATCCTTCGCAGAATCTTTATTTCGAATATATTTAGTTTATTTGTGAACTGTTTTGTGAGGACCCATGCTTCGCTGCCGTAGCTAACTATTGGCCTGATAATTTTTTTGTATACTCTTAGCTTCATTTGTCGATGTACATTTCTAGACCGGAATATATGCACGAGTGTGAAATATTTTTTATTAGCCTGTACTATTCTTTTATGCATCTCCTTGTGTTCCGTTCTGTCCTTGCACAGCTCCACCCCCCAAATACATAAATTGTTCTACTGTCTCGATGTTATCCTCTTCAATGATATTTTGTCTGGTTCTATTTGATACACTTCAAGATTATTCTCAAGCAAAAGATAAAATTTAAAACTAATAATTTGGCATCATCATGGTAACTATATACCTACTTCGAGTTGCATTAGATGGTTAAGATTCAGCATATTTATACAGAAAATATGACATCAATCTCTGACATGCTAAACTAAAGTAAAATCAAGAAAATAGCAAATTTTGATGAGTCTCATGCTAATATATATTATATTCTGGTGAGTTATGGTTTTTAATAATAAAAAGATTTTTATTCATTCAGGTTCAGTTGCCAGAAAGAGTAATAATTTATGAACTATATTCTAAAGATGCCAATGATATGCATTACAGAGCGAAAGAAAAGATTACTCAAAAATTGGATTGCAGCTTATTAGTGGTATGTACTGATCATCTGGTAATTTGCCAAGAAAAAACGCTTCAGTGTATGTTTTTTTCTGGAGAGAAAGAAAAAGAATGGAACTTTGATAGCCCCATTAGATATATAAAAAATATTGGTGGACCACCTGGTAAAGAAGGTTTACTGCTCGGACTCAAAAATGGACAAGTATGGGAGGTTCATTTGGATAATATTCACCCACTCCTAAAGGTAAGTCTATTTCTAGAAGTAGTGAAAGTAGTAGTAATAAAAAAAAAAGTAAAAGTACAGATTATTTATATTGTCAAGTATTTTTTTAGCTTCCATAATAGTATATTTTGTATTGCTAATAGGCTTCAGTTGTATAAATGCCATTATTTCTTGTTCTTAACGTTTTCACTGTGTGGGTCTACATTTCATGTTTCCTAAGTGGTAGTGTTCTGTTGATTACAGATATATCTGTTTTTAGCAATTAATGGATTACAATTAGATTTTCATTTTGAAAAAAATCACTGAAATTTTGAAAGGCTCTTAAAAGTAAAAGGAACAGGGATTGAAAATGATATTTTGTATTTATATCGGACAAACTGATATAATTACAAAAATCGTGATAAGTATATATCACTTTTTTGATATTTATGATATTTGTTTTTATTCTTTTAATTCATCTGGAGATATACACATGTTACGTTATTTAATAAAACCATGCTGTTAGAACAGTGGATATCATATTTTAAATCGTTCTTCTAGTGGCTTCAACTGAAGCGTTATCATCATTTGGGTTGTTTCGTGCCATCATTTGGGATTGGGATCACAATGTCCAAGACCAGGAGCAAACTCTGCCTCCCATACCCGTTCTAAATTAGATTTTTTTATGAGTTACAGCCTGATTTAAATCGATTACATTCAGCCATCTAATAAAACTTCGGTTATTTTAGAAATTCATTTTAAAAAATATTTGGGAGAAATTTTTTAAATTATAATTGGTATAAAATCTATGATTTGGCCCACAAATTTCAAAACATTGACCAAAAAATAATCTTGTTCGGTTAGAGGAAAGTGTAATTTGATTTAGACGACCTGGAGTTGCATCAATTTTTACTCCTAATGAAAGAATCGTTCAAGAATGAATTACATCTGCAGCTGTAACAAGTATTCGAATTTGAGATTCATATGGGATTGCGTAATTTAGACACAAGACCAAAACTAGAAACAATCCGCTCCAGACCTGCTGTGAAAGCTACTGCTGTAAAAAGATTCTCACAGACTTCCAAAAATGGTTTCTTGTTTTGATTCGGCCATTCAAAGTCGGTGATTGGAACAGATTTCCATTATTCTAGGAAATAGTGGGCAAATTCGACGATGAAAGGTTACCGTCTGCCAATCGGTAATCGAAGAGATCATATAAGTACCTACCAAAGTTTTTTCTCTCTTTTCACTAGATTCTTAAATCTCAAAACAAATATGTTTATTTGAAAGCTTACTGACAGATATTCACCTTGTGCAACTCGGTTTCAAATATAAATCTCACAGTGTTTAATAAAAAAATAAACATTTATTACGGCAATTTGAACACTCATTTGATCTTAAGGCTGAGTGACCACACACATCCCGGACTTATGTTGGCAGCATTTGCCAGAACGCCTAATAGCCACTAACACCACACCACAACTGATACATGTTTATTGTTTACGCTTTGTTTTGGGGTTATGTTCGTTGTGTTCCTTTACGAATTATGTTTTGCCTTGTTTCTGTATAATAGTGGAAGAAAATGGAGCAAGGATTTTCTAAAGGAAGTGCTGAAAGTTGATTGGAATTTATGTTGTTATTTGTACATGTTGGTACAAATCACTCTTTAAACATTTTCTAAACACAAAATCCAAACTAAAGAGAAACGACTGTCAAAGTGTCAATTTCAACGTCAACTATCAAAAAGCAAGGAACCAACTTTATGAAGGTCGTAGGTTCGTCAACGTCACTAAGGTAAGTGCGTGACGTCACGTTCAAAGCGCACGCTTTATTTCCACACTTTTAATTTTTTTTTTCGATAGAAATCAGGCTAAAAAAAATACGTCGAAATTTTTTTTAGAAAACACATAAAGCATTAAAAAAAAACACTGAAAAGGCCCATTTGCCAAAGAAAATTACAAATATAAAAAATTTAAACAAATATAAAACAAATATAAAAATATGCTATTAACTTGAAGTTATTTGTATATTGATCGTACTGCGCATTTTACTTGTTTGTTTGTTTTATCTACAGGATGTTTGGTAAGGCGATGCCGACCCTGAACGGGGAGGTAGAGGTCATTTAGCATCTATATGACCAAACATACCTATATGAAAAATACTACGGTTTTTTTTGTACATTTTTAAAAAATCTTCAAATTTCATCATTTATTTAAGTATTACGTACTAAATTTAAATTTTGATATTCTGAAACATTTTTTTTCTTTATATGAAATACATAAACTTCCAACAAAAAAAAATAATTAAAAGTTTCTGCCGCCTATAAAAAAAAAATGACATTTATTAGAAGAAATTTGTAATGGTAATTAAAAGTGTCGATTTTCAAAGTCTTACAAAATTTTTTAAAAAATCATCTAGATATTACAATTACTTTTAAAACTTGGCCCACGTTCTTAATAATTGATGAGTGGGGGGTGAAATTTGAAAAAAAAATTGTCAAGATCTCCCGACTTTCGTATTTCTTGTGTTTTTAACAAAGTTTATAGCTATCCTCAGTGTTGTATCATTTTGTACACATAATTTGTTTTAAGTTCCTGAGATATTGAGTAAAATTAGTTTCAATGGCTACTTTTAGTAACCAACTGACATACTCTTTTACTATAGCAAGGCAAATGGGAATGCTTACCTTGCTGCAAGATTGTACCATGAACGATTTCATCCACGTAGAAAAACTCCAGATCCGCGTGTATTCAGCAACACTTATTGCCGAATGGCGGAAACAGGTAATTTACATCAACTTGAGCTTGCTGCAGGACCTGCACGCCATCACCCCGAAGATGACGAAATGCATTTGCTGCATATCCCACAACAAGCGTTAGAAAAGTGGCAACTTGGATTGTCAATTTGGAAGACTTGGCCAGTAATGAATACAGAAAAGAAACATCCTTACCATTATATTTCAGTACAGGGCCTCAAAGAGCGTGACCCTGTACGAAGAATAGCATTTTGTCACTTTTTACTGAATGTTGATATTTTATTGAATGTTTATTACTTAAAATCTATTCTATAGACTCTGATGAACCAAAATTGTCCCGTGAGGGCATAACCAATTTTCACAATCTCCATTATTCGGCGGACAAGGGTGACAACCCGCAAATGAAGAAATAAACTTCCTTTCAGAATAAGTTTAGTGTCAATGTTTGGATAGGTGTAATTGCTGGACATGTCATTGCGCCTCATTACCTACCAGATAACCTGAACAGAAATGCTTACCTCGACTTCTTGCAGAACGATCTAACGATCTTCCGACCTTCGCCATCATATCATTTTCCAAAACGACGGATGCCCATCTCACTACCGCTTGACAGTTCACCAATTCTTAGATTGAACATATCCCGATCGGTTGATTAGGCAAGGCCCCCAGATTTAACGCCACTGGACTATTACATATGGAGTATGATGAAGGAACTTGTGTACAGTGAGGAAATACAAAGCCGTGTTCAACTAGTAGCAAAAATATAGCGAGCCGCTCTACAATTGCGACAAGAAATAAGATTAAGGACCACTACTGTTGAAATTAGAAGATGGGCGAGGAAATGCATTAGAAATAATGGGACTCATTTTGAACACCAAAAATAATTAATTTGTTCTCAAATAATAATTTTTTTAAATAAAGTTTTTTGAAATGATAGCTTTGTTTTTGTTGAAAGAACGCACATATTTAATTTTTGATTAAATGAAAAATTATTGCCGATTGATAGTCTTTTGTCTATTTTTAGTGACTGGTAAAACTTGATGGTATGTATGATATTGCCATTTAAGAGGAGACAACGCCAATCACAAAGTTTCATCGGTAAAGCTAAAGCTGAAGTGGGGCGAAGGGTAGGCAGTGTGGCTATTCTAGGTCATCTGCACGTGACGTCACAGCTAACCTCAAAAATATGTGTTTCTTAAAATTTAAGAGTATTACGCAGCTGTTATTAAAATTTCTGCCTGGTTCCCGTATTATCAACTAAAATCTAGTTAAGTGTAATGTTTATGAAGTTCTAAATACTTTGTCCTAATAAAGTAGGAAGGTTGGAAATCTAACCTGTAATTAGCAGTCTATTTTTATTAATCAACAATATTGAAAAATTATTTACGTGAATTTTTAAATATTTGCTTGGAGCCAGTATGGCTTCAAGCTAAAAATGCGTATACAAACATTAAAAATGAGAATAAACTTGAAAAACTTAAAATTTAAGGTTATGTTGGGTACATGATGCAGATGCCCTATTGTAGATCTATAGGTGGTACCATCTATTAAAAAGCACTGTACTAAAAATCTTGACTGGGAAAAAGCATTTTTTAGCCAAACGGCTGGCGGTATTAAACTGAAAAAAAGATATTCTTGTAAGTAAATGAATACAACATTTCTATTGAAGAACATTTTTAGCTAAAACTTGTTTATTGGGAAGATCTCTCTTCACATTGGCTAATAAACAAGTTTTAGCTAAAAATGGTCTTCAATAGAAGTGTAGTATTCATTTACATACAAGAACAACTTTTGATCAATTTAATAACATGAGCCAGTTCGCTAAAAAATGCTTTTTGCTAGAAATTTTTTTAGTACAATGCTGTTTTAGTAGGTGGAGTCACTTCGATATAATTAAAAATGATTGCAAAAATAATTACATTTATAACCGATGTGCACTCATTTCTTGTATTTGAAGGATGATTTCGATGTGCTATTGACCTCATAGGCGTGATTGTAAGTAGGTAGTGCAATATTAAAGAAAGTAAACAACCAACATAACAGCTTTCTGTACTTTATTGACTCATTTCCGCCCACTTCCCTCTGATTTGATCGCATTGCTCCCTCTTAAAGAGGATACAATAGAAAAGTTTTAAAAGTAACTGTAATATCTAGATGACTTTTTAAAAATAATTTTGTCTTCGAAAATCGACGCTTTCAATTACCATTACAATTTTCTTCTAATAAATCTCATTTTTTTTATAGGCGACAGAAACTTTTATTTATTTTTTTTTTTGTTGGAAGTTTATGTATTTCGGATAAAGAAAAAACATATTTCAGAATATCAAAAGTTAAATTTAGTACATAATACTTAAATAAATGATGAAATGTGGAGATTTTTTAAAAAGTACAAAATTGGCAATATAAAAAATAACGTAACATTTTTCATATAAGTATGTTTGGTCATATAGATGCCAAATGACCCTCTCTACCTCCCTGTTCAGGGTCGGAATCGCCTCATCAAACACTCTGTATAAGTATTGTTTGTCATACTTATCATATACTGTTTGTTTAAATATTTATGTGTATATTATGTTAATCCCTAATCATAAACAGTATGGTTTCTTGGGAATAAAGTTATTATTATTATTATTATTATTATATTACAGAAGGTTTCACGTGAATAAATAGATAGACTGAGAATTTATTCAGTAATAATACATTTTTAAGGTCTAATTGCAATCCATCAAATGAAATATCCATTTTACAATTTTGCGATTGTGTAGCTACTTCCATAACTGACATCCATTGTAATAAAAAAAAGCAATACTTTGATATTTGGTCATTATTAACTTTTATTGCAACAAGAGAATCTGACAAAAAATATAATATGAAAATAAACCAAATAAATATCCTACAAAAGATCAAATGCCCATAATCAATTGTATTCTTCAGTTAACCCCTCCTGCAGATCTTCAAACTTATCGGACTCATGTCTGCTGAGCATGTTTTTTTGGTATATGTATATGTCTAGCGACCGGAAATTCCAGGAAAACTCGGAATTATACGGGATTTTTAATGTGTACGGGAAAATGCGGGAAATATACGGGAAATTTGTGCCATATCCTTGAAAATTAAAATAAAATTTAAAATACACGAAATTTTGGCAAAATCTATTATATATTATCATCCACACATCCACATTTGTATAAGAACCTAAGGGCGAGTTGTACCAACACGGGGTTATTCCTAACCCAACAAGCAAAATTTAAACGTTATACAACTGTTTTGTTTTATAAATGTAATAAAATAGCCGCAAAACAAAATTGTTGTAGAAATGACAATTATAAAATAAATTTGTTTATTGGGAATCCCGTGTTAAGAGAGGATTAAGAGCAATGTCATGTTGTACCAATACGCTAACCTTGAATTTTAAGGTTATCGGGCTCACTTAACCCGTAAAACTTAAACGTAGTCGTAGGGTGGTTTAAGGCCGGGTTAGTAAAAATGTCATTTCAAATTCTGACAGTGTACATTGCAATTACCTAATAATAATTTCTTCCTCAACTCAAAATTTTCATTATAGGTATAACCTACAACCTGTGTGATTTTAATGTTTATAATGCATTTGACACAACTTGAAAAGTTTTTATATTTTATGTAACTCGACTGTCAACACCCTCGCATCGCTAGCCACAGTAGGCTAGAACCACCTTTAAATGAAATATGCATGCACTCTCTCAATTCCTACGGGAAATGGTAGCTTTATCTGTCCTGAAACAATTACCGTAAAATCTAAAATCATTCCCTTGGCCGTTTTCTAGAAAATTCACTTTTAATTTTTTTTTTTTTTTGAAAACCAATTTTTTGCATTGATAAGCTTGTTAAAATGTCAATCAAGAAAGTAAAATTGAACATTCCAATACAAATTTCAACTTAAGCCAAGTTTGGGGAAGTAACATACAAGAAACCTTCATGCTCGACAACTCCAGATGTTTTGATAATAATCGGGTTATATAAACTTTCCAAGTAGTCAATTTAGACAAAATCATTAGATCTATTCCTATGTTATTTTGAATGACAGCATATTTTGTCTACCAATATATCCGTAACCAATGAATAACATTACTATTTGCGTAATTGGATATACTATAGGAAAATCCGAGCGCCTCTATTAGCCATCTGAGTAGACTTTCCATTCTCTCAGTCAGATAACGTGTGAGTATGAGAACTATACCACCGCCGATGAAGACAACCCACAGAAGAGACATGAAGATAACTCAACCATCCATCCACTACCCTGCAGGTATCGAACGAAATGCCATCCAGTACCCGTAGTCACCTAGCTCCGTGCAGATCAAAAGTGCTACCAAAGCACTTAGGTCTGCACTTCCTCGAGCTACATAGCTCATTCCTACCTAACCGATGACCCGGATGGCAGGATGTCAAAGTTTCCGAACAGACAGATGACTACCCAGGGGGTGACAAGCTGGCGAAGAAAGATCATCAAGACAGAAGAGCGCCAGAAGATAAAGGCCTTAGCCAGCAAGGTCCAAAAGGCCAGGACCCGGGGAGGTGGACCGAAATCATCCACACCGACCACATTTGTGAGTGGGGTTAATGTAAAGTAAGTTCGCCCACCCCGTACGAGGCCGGTCCAGGTCTACAGCGATGTACTAGGGTAAAGAGCAGTAGTCCTGCTCGACCTAAGATATCTGAAACTGTCATCACTGCCAAAAAATATTGGCTTTGCTCGGTCAGTTACTCTTTAGACTTCACTAGACAAACAATCCAAGACTCCAAGAGAGATAGAAAAGAGAGCTACCAAAAACGACACTTAAGCTTCCCTCGCAAATTCCATTGACGCCATCTTCTTGTAGGTATTTCTGTCAGTTCATTTATTGAAAAATATAGTTTAATTGTTAGGTATTATTTCACAGAATGTTAGGTTAAAACAATAAACGAACTGACGGAAATTCCTACAAAAAGATGGTGAAGGTCACAAAAATTGATCAAGAAACATCAAAGGCGGTGCTGGAAGTTTTTTATTCTGTGCTTATACTTAGTTATTTCTGTGTTTGATAACACCAGAGTTAATTCAGATGGTACAACTCTCGAAATTTTTAAACCAGTGTTAAATTTTAATACGGGGTTAGCTTAATACGGTGTTAGGGTACTTTGGTACAGCTCGCCCTAAGAAATTAAAATGATTGAAGAATACAATTTGTTGTAAATTTTAAACTCCTTAAACTTTTGGTGGAGGAACTTAAAGATATCAGTGATGGACATGGAGTAGAATTTGATATTGGCTCATGCGAAATTCATACAATGCATTGTGCTTTTAAAAATGCAATCAAGGCAATTGGTTGGGAACTCATCAAATTTTTACTAGCTATATACAATCTATTTAAAAATATTCCTTCTCGATGAAGTAACTACATAAGTGGTTTCACAATATTTCCAGCGAAATTTTGTGAGGTGCGGTGGTTGGAAATTGTAAAGGCGGCCGAGGGAGTGGTAAGATGTTGCCTCATTTGAAGGTATATGTGGAATCCGTGACAAAAGATGATAAAAAAAAAATCCAAATGCAAGAGTTTCAACATTGATAAAAAATGTTAAAGGATCCATTATTACTCGCCAAACTGCTTTTTTCGATCTCTTGCCAAAGATATGCATTTCTTAAGGGATACCGAACTGACACCCCACTGGCACCTTTCCTGTATAGCTCGCTAAACCTAATTCTAAACAATATTCTGAAGAGGGTTGGTCAAGAGTGATGTTTTTAAATCAACGGCACTAATTAAAATAGACTTTAGTAAAAAGAAAAATTTGAAACGGTATCAAGATTTTGACTTAGGATATGCCTCAATGGATGCATTTTGTTAATGCAAAAATGTTAAAGATACATCCTGATGTTTCGTAAGCTATGAATGGCCTAAAACTGTTAACAGAAAAAAGTTACAACAACGTTAGAAACAACATAATCGTGGTGTTTTTCCCAAGGCTCAGTTTCCATGCTTATTGAAAGAACCCATTGAAAAAACTAAGGCTAACTCTAAAAAAAATATAAAAGCAGGTTTCAAAGCTGCTGGAATCATTCCACTAGATCGACAACAAGTATTAAAGGATTCCAGACTTTGACCCTGATGAGACAGGTGAACAAACTAAAAGCCAAAATAACTGGAGCGACTCATTTGTTGATTTGCTGAAAACTGCACGACTAGGAGATAAGCAGAAACAGGATACCAAAAAAAAAAAAAAAAAAAAAAAAAGAGGTAAGAAACTTAATGGGTTACCTGGAAAATGTGTCATAGTAACCACTAATTTTAGACGTGTCATCTCAGAATTCTGAGGATGAGGAAGATAATTGTGACGAAACAGAACAAGAAAACGAATTAGAAACAGTTGAAACAGAAGAGGATTATAATAATTGAAGATTTTATTGCAGTAAAATATGACACGAAGAAAAGAAGTTGTCGTTTTGTAGGGCAAATTGTTACCATCATATAAGACGGGGAATTATATGAAGTGAATTTCTTAAGAAAAAAACAGCTTTTAGATATATTTTATATTTCCCAGTATCATTGATAGAAGTCTAGTTAAAAAGGCACAAATAATTGCGAAGTTGAATAAACCATTAGATCTACGAAGGGGGCGCTTCATTTTCGAAAAATGTGGTTTTACTCGGGTGGAATAAAGAGGAAAATTATGAGAGATCCTCAGAACTTGCTGTTTACATTTTTAAATATTTATCTTGTTATAAAACCATTATTTTATTTAGAAGTTAGAATAACACGTTATTTTATTATTTTGATTCTCGTTTTTTGGAAAATAAATGTATGTTTTTGGATTACTTGTCAATATTTATTTTTTAAAATGATAAAATATGTCCGAAGTAACTCCATATATAGTCTAACTTCGGTTTATGTGTGAAATAAATATGTGGCCGAGTTTACCCCATTCTACGGGGTAACTTCGGCTACTTTTCAAAAATTAAAAAAAAATAAAAGAAATTGAAATGTAGAAAATCTCTACATAATGACACCAAGAAGCCAAAAATTATATATTAATTTTTTCAGATTTTTTTGGCTGAAATTGCCAGTGTGATTTCAAAAAAAAACCTGAAAAGACAGCTGGAGTTATCCCGGTATGACGGTACGATGAGAAAATATTGGATTTTTAGAAACCTGCCGGGAATATACGGGAATTTTTAGGATAAAATTCGCTAGACACCCTATATGATTCACTTAATCAAAGGTTTTTATCTCTTGGGGCTCGTTTGTAAAAACTCCGAGGGCATTGCAACCTCCTGAGCTTATTATGCCCTTCATGTCATTATTTACTTTATCTACTTAAGCACCCCTATGGGTGCTGGAGTAGGTAATATTGTGCTTTCTGTGAGCTAGCGCCTCACACTTGAATATGATATAATCCACCATTTCTTATTCTCATCTGCATAATCTGCAGTCATATTTTCCAATTGTGTTTCTTCGTTTCTTGATAGAAAAGTGTCCTGTTAGAAGTTCTATTATTTCATTATCTAAAATCTGTTCTTCCAATGATTTTTATTTGTTCGTGATAACTCTTTTAGTTGTGCTTTTAGTAATTCCCAGCATTGGTTCTGGGTTATAAAATGTGTTACCTGTTCCTTTTCTGACAAGTTCAGATTTTTCGTTGCTAACTATTCCAGATTGTCCTCGCGGCACCTAAAGTAATTTAACTCTGTTCCACTTTCCCAGAATTTTAGTCCCATACCAGTCTAGATAACACATTAGAAGCTAATGGCTTTAAGCCTGACTACACTACTCATAAATATTAGGTAATGGTCACTTCCAGTGATTTATCACGCAGTTAAGGACAATAAATAAAGGTTTTAATATATATTTTTTTACATAAATGCACATATCTCTTCAATTTTAAAGGTAACCGTAAATGATGGAGTTAGATGTCTAGACTTAAGCCAACAAAAGGAAAAACTAGCGGTAGTTGATGAAACAGGATTATGCCAGATCTTCAATGCTAGAACAGGGGAGTTATTCTTTCAAGAAACAAATGCAAATAGTGTGGCATTCAACAATCTTTATGAAGACATGCTAGCTTTTAGTGGAAACAACACGTTATCTATTAAAGTTATGGATTTTCCAGCCCATACTCAAAAATTGAGTGGTTTTGTAGTCGGTTTATCAGGATCAAAGGTTTTCTGCTTAAATGGTTCCAATATGAACACTTTAGAGCTACCCCTCAGTACCCCCATGTATCAGTACATTGACAAGAAAATGTATAATGAAGCATACAGAGTGGCTTGCTTAGGTGTAACTCAAGGAGATTGGGATGAATTGGCACATTCGGCATTGGAACATTTAGAATTTGATGTTGCAAGACTAGCTTTTATCAAACTACAGGATTTTACGTATTTAGAATTGATTCAAGAATTATTAGAACTGCAACAGAAAGGTAATGTAATATTTTTAGCTTATATTTCACATTGGTTTTTTTTTGTGCATGAGCAAAATTAAGATCTCCTTTCATAGGAAGCAAATTAATTAAACATCTGACAATAATAGAGATCATAATATTGGTAATTATTAACTTTTGCACAATAACTTGATGAAAATAGTGATTTGATGGTCGAAATCATTTTTAATACTAGTCTGTCAAAAAGTGAAATCTGTTGTATTTGTATTATTGGCATTTTTCTATCATAGATACAAGAAGTATGAGGCTAACTCTTGCCATTTTGAGTTCCTTACCCGGCATCTCTCTTTCTTTTTTCTTCATCTGTCTGGGCCATTTGATATTGTAAATGTCAGAAAATTATTGAAACGGTCATAAAATGTATAATATTCATGAAGGTGAACAGATATCTAATCCCTGTGAGGTCACATTTACTTGCAATAGGGTCATCCCGCATATTTAAATCGTAATATTTTAATACATGTGGTGAACAGT
This sequence comes from Rutpela maculata, assembly GCA_936432065.2. Taxonomy (NCBI): domain Eukaryota; kingdom Metazoa; phylum Arthropoda; class Insecta; order Coleoptera; family Cerambycidae; genus Rutpela; species Rutpela maculata. The sequence goes on from OW386285.2 coordinate 126,437,528, forward strand.
TTAGATTATTTAATAAATACAGTGACAGAGTTTCAGTTTATCATTTATTAGTACCTTATTTTAAAGTTTGAATTCCCGCGTGGTGATGTATGCGCTCTCATTTGAATGAAATGGAATATACTCAATAAACAATTTAAAAATCATTTGGTCTTCAGGAGGTTTAAGAAAGTTTTGCCAGGGTTATAAAATAATCTATTGCTTTATTGATGTTGTGATTAAGATCTTTTAGGCTTCAAGTATATTTGCTCTTATAAGGTAAGTTTTAAAGCTAATTTGCTAGGATTATTTGTATTTGTAATAGGTTTATCATATCTATATAAAACTCTCCATAAAGCTAAATGGTTTTATTATCCTTAAATTCCATTAAGATTTAGAAAGGGTTTAAATTATTAAATACATTTCAAGTTATTTTTAAGACCAGCCATTATCAATGGCTATTAGTACTTATTAAAGGCCATTACAAAACTAGTCTCTTGGCAAATGTTTTGATGAAACCATTGATAAAAAAAAGGCATCTACAAATCTAAAAGGCAAATCTTAATTTCATAAAACACTTTCTAAAAACTCAATTTATGACAACAAATGGGTTAGAAGCATTTCACGACTTGTAACTATGCCTTTTCTGTAATTCCCCAGCGACATTAAAAGCGGTATGCAATTATTAATTATTATTTTGCGTTGCCAGATTTATAGTCTGTATAGTAGTTCATCAATATTTATTGCCTCTCAGTATGTAGCACAACAGCCAAGACATTAGCCACTGAGAAAAATTGGCTGTACATGTATTTCGATCTCCGATTAAAGAACTTATATCTAGATACATAATGGCATTGATTTATTTGTCGCTGAAAGACTCACAATCTAAGGCACTTCTTCCCATAAGTTGCTGATTGGCCCATCGGCGTATTCGCGGCCGCTCGTGCACGATCGGCTTCAGTTCGATTATCATAATCTCAGTTGACAGTTCGGCCATTAATGTCAATGAATGTTTTTCGTGTTCTCCGACCAAAAACTGGTGAAAAAGTAATTTTATTTTAAGTTGTGATTTGCTTAATACCTAAATAATATTCTCTATTCATATTTACACAGTTTAGTGACAATATATTTTGTGCAAATAAATAGTGTAGTGCTGTGCCATTTGCAGAAAGCAGTTTAGAAAAGAAGAAAATCGATCGTTCCATAGTCGTAACATGATGAAGTTCAGTTTACAGTTATAAAGTAAATAGCAATTAAATTTTAATATCCTTTCAACTGTTTTATCTTACTGTAATATCGTATGCCTACATCACGTTATATAAAGAGCTGGTAATGTAGGAATTGCAATAATTCATTTTAATGAAAATATTTACCATTCTACACATTTTCTACACACACAACGCCACTGTTGCCTATGGGATGTGATGTTCATCTATCCATTTTAATGGACATATAATGTGACTATGTTAGGAGCAAACAAGGTATATAGTGAAAAGATAGCCTGTTATGTATCTAGATATAAGTTCTTTAATCGGAGATTTCGATATATAAAGTTAAACAATGTTCATCGCAGTACTTAGACAATCACAATGAGGGAAATTCACAAAAAGCTGGCCAAAACTCCAATTTTTAAAATCAACATTTTTTACATTTTAGTAGTAGTAGTAGTTTCTTCTTGATTATTTGGTATATTTACAGTTTGCTTAAAAGCAAACAGATTTTAAGGCGTTCTAATAAGATGAATCTTGTTCCAGGAGGTATGTACTATATTATACTATACTTTACTTTTCAGTTATGCAATTTATTAGTAAACATTTCAAAATATGACGCTTATGCCTCGAAATGTGTACTAAATTTTTTGTTTCCTTGGAACTGTATTTAAGTTTCGGGCATTTCCGGGCAAAAAATCTTATGTAATCCTTTAAGACAACACCTCAGCTATTCAACGGTTAAAAAAAAATGGATTGTTTATGCTCGCATTGTGGCGAAAAATATTCTTGTTGCATAGTTTTTTTACCAGATACCAATCGATTTTATATATCTTTGTAGTCCATACATTCCTAATTTTCCTAATGGTATTCATTTTAGGTTCCAGAGAGGAGAATATTATTTTGAATAAGAGGATATCAATTGACGTAATGTTATCATCTTCTTCATACAAATTTGAGGACAGATGTAAATATTTGGAGGTGTATGTAGTAGAGGTAACTAATTGCTCCCCACAATCATTAAAAATAACTAGAATGGGCTAAAGCCCATTCTATCTCCTGCGGAGGGCTTGAGTGCTTCGCACTCGATTTTGAGTGCTTCGCACTCATTTTCACGTTTAAATCAATTTAAAAGTTTTATTATGAAAAATTAATATTTTTCCCTAGATCTAAAATGTCTTTAAAATTTGACAATTTTCCGAAAATTTGACATTTTTTAATTAAATATTTGACACTGAAAATTTGACATTTTTTTGGAAATTTGACATTTTTTAGAAATGAGTAAAAATTTGACTTAAAAATTGACATTTTTTGAAATTTGACATTTTTTAAAAAATTTACATTTTGACTTTTTTGAAAATTTGACATGTTTTAAAAATTTTACATTTTTTAAAATTTGATATTTTTTGAAAATTTGACGTTTTTGAAAATTTGACGTTTTTGAAAATTTGACATTTTTTTGACAAATTGACATTTTTTGAAATTTTGATTTTTTTGAAAATTTCACTTTGAAGTTTTTTTTGAAAATTTGAAAAATTTGACATTTTTTGAAAATTTGGCGTTTTTTTGAAAATTTGACATTTTTTGAAAATTTGACATTTTTTTAAAATTTGACGTTTTTTGAAAATTTGAAATTTTTGGAAAATTTGACGTTTTTTTTTAATTTGAAGTTTTTTTGAAAATTTGACATCTTTTAAAATATGACATTTATAAAATTTTGACATTCGTTTTTTTTTTCAATAGTGGCCACCTACATTTCAAATATGAAGTCAGTATCTCTATCCGTTCGTGCGTAGTAAGAATTTTTCTTTTTTGTGACGTAGGTGTATTTTTGATTCACTCGGATTTCGTTTTTTCTTCAATAGTACATTTTAAATATGAAGTCAGTATCTCTATCCGTTCATGCGTAGTAAGAGTTTTTCTTTTTTGTGACATGGGTGTATTTTTTATTCACTCGGATTTCGTTTTTTCTTCAATAATGCCAACTACATTTCAAATATGAAGTCAGTATCTCTATCCGTTCATGCGTAGTAAGAGTTTTTCTTTTTTGGTGTATTTTTGATTTACTCGGATTTCGTTTTTTCTTCAATAGTGTCACCTATATTTCAAATATGAAGTCAGTATCTCGATCCGTTCGTGCGTAGTAAGAGTTTTTCTTTTTTGTGACGTAGGTGTATTTTTGATTCACTCGGATTTCGTTTTTTCTTCAATAGTGCCACCTACATTTCAAATATGAAGTCAGTATCTCTATCCGTTCGTGCGTAGCAAGAGTTTTTCTTTTTTGTGACGTAGTATTTTTGATTCACTCGAATTTCGCTTTTTCTTCAATAATGCCAACTACATTTCAAATATGAAGTCAGTATCTCTATCCATTCGTGCGTAGTAAGTTTTTCATTTTTGTGACGTAGGTGTATTTTTGATTCACTCGGATTTTGTTTTTCTTTAACAGTTCCACCCTCGTTTCAAATAGCAAGTCAATATCTGTATCCGTTCGTCTGTTGTAAGAATTTTAATTTTTTGTGAGGTAGGTGTATTTTTTATTCACTCGGATTTTGTTTTTCTTCAATAGTTCCACCTACGTCTCAAATAAGAAGTCGATGTCACTATCTGTTCCTCTGTTGTAAGAATTTTTTTTCTTTGTGACGTCACGTAGACGTAGGTGTATTTTTAATTCACTTGTATTCCGTCCGTCTACAACATTTCCATCTACGTTTCAAGTTTCAATTCGATATCTACAGCCATTCCCGAGTTATCAGCGAAATCACTTGGAGGCTCTGCCACGTTAAGAAATATCACCCTGTATATCACAGTTTACTTATACAGTAAAACAAATGCCATTATTATCGATCGAAATTTGCCGGCTACTGTCATCAATTGAACGGTAGCTTTACCATTTGGCAAGTAAAATTGAGGGCGTTTATGCAGATCGACAGTTTATACAATTGTCCTTGGTTTCAATCTGCATTGCGCAAAAACACGAAACAAATGTCAATTTAGACAAATTGCCCTGTATATGACTTTTTATCGTCTCGAAGTTTGACAGAAGTGGACGAATCTGATTGGATTATGCAGATCGACAGTTTATACAATTGACCTTGGTTTCAATCTGCATCGCGCAAAAACACCAAATAAATGTCATTTTACACAAATCGCCCTGTATATGACTTTTTGTCGCCTCGCAGATTTATTTATTTATTTATTTATTTATTTATTTATTTATTTGGTAATAAATACTCAACAGGCACAGCCCCATTACAGAGTATTGTGAAACGTACAATAAAAAATATAAATATAACAAATTTAAGTAAAAATGTATAACGTTAATATCACAAGTTACACAAATTATACATACATATATTATTAATATAAAAATACACATAGTTGCCTACATATCACAGGCGTTACATCACATCTTCTAATATATTTTTTAACCTACTTCGAGTGCAATGAAAAATATCAACAGTATCTTGTATGCTATTATATAGTGAACACATCCGATATAAAGGTGAATTAATTTGACTGTTCGTGTGAGGTGTTTCTAGATTGACACCAGTGGACGAATCTGATTGGACATTTCAGAAAATCGATATTCAGCTATGACGTAGACACGGGCGGGATGATAAAAATTTCAAAAAAGTCTTCACTTTAACCGCTCCTAGCTCGTTCATTTTTGGAGTACGGCAGTTAAAAAAAAAAGACTTGTAGATAATTTAATTCTCTACAAATTCGTTAGGGCCAAGTATTTTGGCCTAGGCACCACCATTTGGGAGTTATGGAGGTTTTAAGGGAAAAATGTACCATTTTGAGTCGTGCATCGCCACACATTTGAGTCGATTTCTCAGAAAAGAAAGTATTTAGGACAATTCTGATGGAACTGGGCGATTCCTCAATAAATTATCTGGACCCTTGTGAAAATTTATTTTTGAGCTAGCTGCAGCCGTTTCCGAGATATAAACGAAAAACGGCGAAAAAAAAGTAGCGTTTTGGAGCCGAAAAAAGTGCGAAAACATGCAATCTTAAAATGTTCATATTTTTCGAAATACACCAGCGGGACGACCGTACGATGTCGCGATGGAAAGAGGAAGAGTTCTAGTTGATCCACATCGTAAATTTCATAGGGCAAATCGAAAATTCGGCTCGGCACGAACGAATGAAAAGTGACATTTCCTGACTTTTAGGGTAAATAGCGAGGGGCGTGACTTAGCCAAAAGGAGCATCGTGAATAAAAAGTGAGGGTCGTAGAAATGCGTCCAGAGAGAGACTGACGAATTTAATTAGTTAATTAAGAAATTAATCCTTAAATGGAATCGACTAAATATAGTAAATATAGCCTATACCAGAAAGAATTTTATTGTGTATCCGTCAATATCGGTCCGCGTCCAGAGAATTGAGCGTGACAAAAGTTATTGTAAATTTGGAAAGAGTAAGGGGTACAGCTCGATCAGATTTTAATATAGGTTAATTAAGCTTTCCCATTTTACTTCTGAGTTTAAAGTAAAGTAGAATACTGTTCAATCAAGGAAAGAGAGATTTCTTATCGAAAACCAAAAATGGCTAGTTAACGATATTACTTTTCCATTGTAAGCCCATTCTACACCATCAACTTCAATAGGGTAGAGCGGCCTTCAGTTGATTTTCTTAAAAGCAGTGACCGATCCAAACATAGAAAAATAGAAGAAATAAGATCACAAGAGTGCTCTTCTGAACTGGTATATGGCGCCCAAATGAGTCTTCGTGCAGCGGGAAAGGCGGATGCTGCGACTGTGGTAAAGGAAGTTAAAATTTCAACGCCAAGATGGGCTTATAAGTATAGAAAAGCCTATAAAGAAATAATAAATCTCTTTATTTAGCATATAGCTAATTTGTACAAAACAATATGTAGGTGTATATGCACGTCAATACATTAACAAATATCACTAATGATAAAATTAATAATAACATAGTAATACAATTACAGACATAAATACATATAAGTCCAAATTTGAATACATATAAATCAAAATCGTGTGTAGCATTCATCCTGTAGATGTACTTCTAAACTTGTTTTGAACCTTGCCAGTGATCTTTTGTTTTTTATCGCTTTGGGGAGTTCATTGTAACGTAGTACACCCTGGTGAAAAATAGACTTCTCAGAACTTTTTTTATTTCTTGTCATTAAATGAAATTCATTATAATTATGAACACTCGTGTTCTCAACTAACTTATCTGTCTCTGAAAGAGGAAACAAAGTAACAGAACTTTCTTGGGAAAAAGCTCTACCTGTATTGGTTGAAGTACAACTCATGAGACACCAATATAATGTCGTTAGAAATGCGGATAAGCAAAGATTTCCTGCTTACAAAAATATTCAAAAAGCAAACAAGCACTGCTATCCTGACCCCCTGATCTATTACAATAACAAAGAAGAACGCTCAAATAAAGCTGCAGGCTGTATTAGATCATACAGTCAAACAAATAGTAGAGGTACAAAAAGAAGTTACAAATCATTTTGAATGAGCAACTTAACAGCCTAATCTTACTATCCATGGGATGGGAGTTTAGGGCAAAATGTGTACAAGCAAAAATATGATGAAAATGAAGATTCAGATGTGAGCATCTTCCTAACTGCTTTTGTACCATTTCAGCTTATATCTGATGCTCCTAACTCATCCAGCAAAATTATTGTCTGGCAAAACACCCGACCGTCTTCATTTCATTTTTGTCGTCCCATTAGGCTTGAATTTGGACATGATACAGAAATTACGCTACAAGAAAAAAAAAATGACAGAAACCAAAATTAATCAGTCTGTTCCATCTTCCATTAAAGCTGAAGAGACGGAAATCTTTATTACGCAAACTCTAGTATTTATCATGATAGGAGGCAAAAGCTGCAATGCTGCGTCTTCTACGTCCACACAAAAATGCTATGTGTAGTGCTACCTTGGTAGAATTTAACCCTTTCAGGACGGCAGCGAACTGCACTTGCGGATTTGTCTGTTTGCAGTCGTGAACCGTACTTTTTATTCGCCAAAACATTAAACAACCAAACATAAAATATAAATATGTAAAAAAAAAATGGTGGGGGGAGTAAGAAAACTAATAATGTGTAATAGGCGAATACGTATGTTTCCAGTAATTAAGTGCACCTCTTGTCGAGCGTAGATATCCGGTTCCCGACGCGAAAGGGTTAATAACATAGAATTAGTGTTGGAAAGTGGTCGATACTTCCAGATTCAGTTTTGGTTTATCTACTTTGCATGCAGGGCCGTAGCCAACTTTGTCAGACTTGGCAAAAGTCCTTCCCCCTCCCCGCTCATCAATTTTTTGGAGGAATTATCATTTATTTCCACTATTATGGGAATTGATATAGAGGTTATACAAAGTTTCAAAATAATTTTACAAATCATCTCAAGTGGATACGGAATAAATATAGAAAAGTTTGAAAATTATGCTCGACGACAGCCAGACTTTTTGCAGAAAAATATTCTTGGTACAGTAATGCCAACAACAGTAAACAAGATTTTGATACATGGTCCTGCTGTAATAGCGTCTGCTGTATTACCAATTGGGCAGTTTTCAGAAGAGGCCCAAGAATAAACAAATTTAAAAATATCAAGAGCTACGCACGAAAATGCTCACGGGAAAAGAATTTAGATGTGTTTTATCGACTACTGCTAGCTCAGATCCTTGCATATCCAGCTTTCGAAAACCCCCAAAGAAAAAAGAAAACGCATTTAGGGCCAGTTGTACTATACAGCGATCAAGATCAGTTCAACTGAACTAAAGTTCAGCGCGCTGATCAGTGTCGTTATGTTGTATCAACTATTTTTAAATCTCGTTCTGCCGAACCAAATAAAATTGAATTTATCTGTTGGTAATCCTACATACTGTCAAACTCTCTGACACAGATGTCAATCAGCCACAGGTTTATACCATATTTAATTGACAGAGTTATCTTTTATAAAGGCTTGTGTGCTTTTGAATAGTATATTTTCAAGATAGAAACTACCTACATGCTCGTATTATAATTTGGTTCAATTTTAGCTTATTGGTGTTTTATTTTGCATAGCGTTGGGCTTTTGGTTAGAACTTGGGGAGAGTGCTGGCACAGTACATAGAACTTTCTGTTCTGTGGCGCTGGTGGCTATGACAACTAACCGAAAGAACCCAATATTTTCAAGATCATCAAATTTTGACACACAAAGTGTTGGTGAGAGTAAAGACTGAGGCTTGTAGACAAGAAGGAAAAAATCGCGCCATGGAAACTTGCGAAAGAGTTGTATAGTCGTCATTCTCTACTTTTTTGTTATTTTTTTCTGTTCAACATTACTTGCACGAATTCAATAAATTCCTCATCATATATTAGATGAATATTCAAATGCTCCATGTTTAATGAAAATAAGGACAGAATAAATCATTATGAAATGATATTTACTATTTTAGGTTGTTTACACTCCTGAGCTAGCTTAAACTGAATCCACCAGGCGTTCACATAAACTGGCTTGACCTGAGGCTTGAACTGTTGGTACAACCAATTTTTATTTTTTAATATGGATCAACGCTGAACTATGAGTTCAACCGGGCCTTAGGGCGAGTTGTACCAACTAAGTTCAAGCTAAAGCCAGCTTGATCTTTGATCAAGCTGGCTTGAACTTAGTTGGTACAACTCGCTCTGAGTCAAGAAGTTTAAGACTTGCTGCTACCTGCAAAACCCTTATCTATAACAAATATAGATTCAGACAAGGAAACTTCTAGTGATTCTCCAAATACGATGGTTTGGACAAGGAAACTTCGAATGATTCTGAAGAATATGTTGTCAACCAAAAATTGTTTTTTTTTATCTATGCTGGAAGAGCCTCATTGCAATTTTGTTTTTAGTATCTCAGAATGTTTTTGTTAAGTATAATAAACGAAATCTTTTTATCGAAGTATTAGTTCTTGTAAGCAGCAATCTTGGAAATCCTTATATAGCAATTTTCATAAAAATGACATTTTTTTACATGACATGTAACAAATTGAGCACGTTTAGGGAATGCAACTGCTGAGAATAATCACTCAACCTGATTACTTTTTGATTCTAGTCAATTATTGTGAGTTCGCTAAACGGTGTAAAGGATATTGCTAAATGTCACTACAGTTGAGGTGATGTCAAAGAAAATCTTAACGCTATCTAGTGAATATGATAATGTAAAAATGGTTAAATATATTCGTTTGGTGCATGCGATTATGATTGATTCATTTATTTTGAAATATTTTTTGGAAGACGAAATTAATCTGCTTGAAGAAAGAAAGTGAGGTTGACAATTGGCACATTTCCAGCATTGTCGGTTAGGGAACCGCTGCTTGCAACTATTGCCAACCGTAGCATTTCCTAAACGCACCCATTGTGTATCCGCCATTTTGTTTACAATAACTTTAGCTTTTGATTTGTAATCAGCGACCTCGAAAACCTCCACATAGTAATTTTTATCAATATCTGTTAACTTTTGCACATATATGTCGGCCATATTGAATCCGCTATTTTGTTTACAACAGTTTTAGCATAAAATTCGTAATTTTTATCGATATCTGATACCTTTTTCGTATATATGTCCGCCATATTGAATCCGCCATTTTGTTTACAACAATTTTGAGTTTGGATTCGTAATCAATGGGCCCAAAAACCCACGTATCTCAATTTTTGTTTGAATTGAACTTTATTTAAGGTTTTGGCCAGCGTTTTGGGATTTTGCCCCTCTGTGCGTCTGTGGGAACATGTTGATCTGGTTCCCACTTTCTAGCGGCATGTATACCAATGTATACATAGAAGCTATGTAATTTAAGACAAGGATTATCTAGTGGATATACTATCCTTCAATTGGGATGTAAAGCAATCGGTACCTCTATAAAATGTTAGTAAAAGGTCCCTACTCTTCGACAGAGAAGAGGTTCGGCAAAATTTTCGCTCGTCTCCTGGTGTCGGTGATAGGCTTTGGTAGCGGAAATAGTGTTAAATCGTCTTATTTTTATATTCTTAATATCAATGTCCTGGCAAAGTTTAGCCGTAGGCTATTCTACCACTCAACCTGGACGGACATACACACACACACATAGACAACATCACGACACCCATTCCTTGCTACATTGCCATCTGCCACAGCTGAGACTCGAACTCAGGAGAGGAGAGCAATTAGACCGTGTTGTCTCTCACACAACCGCAGTCTAGCTCACTACTACGTCTCGGCAACACGTGAAAGACACAACTACACATCGGACCCGAGACCCCATGGTCGCAAGCCTAACAACTTAAGCGCCACCGAGGTGGTGGCGCAAAAAAAAACTACTTATCAAACTATAAGTCTGGCAAAGCAAAATAGTAATTAATGATTGCATACAGTTTTTTTAGTGTTAATTTTGTTTAAAGGACCTTGCGTTATTCTTAATGCGCGATAAGTATTATTCAAAATGCCTCTAATTTTAAAAAAATACACAAAGCGATTTTAGTTTTGATTTTAAAATATACAAAAAAGATGCAAAATCAAGAAATACCTCATTCCCAAATATGTCTCAAAAGAAAGTGTATCATGTTTTAAAGATTCTGCATATTACTAAAAATATTATGAAATCTTCGGATCCTTCCCCATTTCGGGTTGTACTTGTTGAGTGCTCAGAAGCAATAATTTGCTGAAAAATTATTTTGAACTTTAATTTATATGATGTTAAACACGAAGTAGTGTTAGGAATAGGAAAAAGTAACCATATTTTATTGTATTAGTCTTTCACAGTCATTGATTTTTAAATGTGTATTTTGTTGGCAGGTGATTACTCACGAGACATAATACTTGGAGATATTTATGCCCATAAAGGAAAACTAAAGGAAGCGGCAAAAATATATCAAAAAGCTGGCCAAGATTACAAGGCTTTAACGATGTATACAGATCTGCGAATGTTTGATGAAGCTCAAGAATACTTGGGATCAAATGATAACAGCGACCTAATTCGTCGAAAGGCAGACTGGGCCAAAAACATAAACGAACATAAAGCCGCTGCAGACATGTACTTATCTATAGGTGAGATAAAATCTGCTGTAGAAATTTATGCAGAAAAAGGATGGACGGATCAGTTGATCGAACTTGGCAGACGACTCGATAAATCTGACAGAGCATCTCTTTTAGCGATAGCACAACATTTAAAACGCTTAAATCAGTCTTCTGCAGCTGCAGAAATCTACCGGAGATTAGGCGACTCTGCAGCAGTACTACAATTACATGTTGAAGCTAAAGAATGGTCACAAGCATTTGCTTTAGTACAAAATCAACCTCAATACAATGCTATAGTTTTTGTGCCTTATGCACAGTGGCTAGCGGAAAGCGATAAATTTGTTCAAGCCCAGAAAGCATTCCATAAAGCAGGAAAGTCCGAGGAAGCGTTTAAAGTTTTCTTTCAACTAACGGATAATGCCGTCAGTGAAAGTCGCTTTCAAGATGCTAGTTATTATTACTGGATAATGTCACGACAATACCTAGACCTCTCTAAGGAAAATAACGACAAACAAGAACAGTATTTAGAGCAATTTAAAATTAATGATAAATTAGCTGAGATATATTATGCTTTCAACACAGTACATAAATATTTAGAGGAACCATTTACATCTTATATGCCTGAGGCGCTTTTCAATATATCCAAATTTCTTATGATCGAAACCACTCAAAAGGTTCTGAAAGGTGTGTCACAATTTGCTATTTTATATACACTGTCTAAACAAGCAAGAAAATTAGGCGCTAATAAGTTAGCAAAGCAACTTCTAGACAAAATTCAAATGTTAAAGGTGCCCCATAAGTTCCAAGAACAAGTTGAAATAGCTGCTATATCCTGTAGAGCTAGGCCTTATAGTGACCCAGAGGAACTGCTGCCTATGTGCTACCGTTGTTCAACTTACAATCCTCTAACAGCCCCCTCTAATAATTGTGTCAACTGTGGTGAGAGATTTGTCTACTCATTTGTGAGTTTTGAACTATTGCCTTTGGTAGAATTTCAATTAGAAGAAGGCATAAGTGATGAAGAAGCTGTACGGTTAATTGAAACTCCTTTGGTGGAGGTAAAAGAAAATGACGATTGGAAAGAAGAAGTTACTGAAAATCAACAAACTTTACAATTATCTAACCGTGAAGAAGAAAAAGATCCATTTGCTTCTAAAATTATTAAATATGAAAACAATAACACATTTGAACCTGTTACCGTTGGAAAGAAGATTCTATTGTCTTTAGATGGCTCTAGTGTTTTAATATGCAAATGGCAGTCACCTTTGCGATACCAGTATTTTAGAAATTTACTGCCTGATTTGCATATTACAATGTGCAATTCTTGCTTTAAGTGTTTCCACGTGGATGATTTTGAGCTCCAGTTGCTCCAGAATGGCCACTGCCCCTTTTGCCGAACCTTGCCAGATAACATTGGGCTAGATACAAGTGATGATTTTATCGTCTAAATAACTCTCAAGTATATTAGTTTATTATATAAAAATTGATGATTTTAATTGAAATACCTATTTATTTTTGTAAATAGAATATTTATACATTAAATAATGTTCTAAGTACCTATATTGCTTTATTAATTTATAGACTTATTCATAAATAACACAGGCTGACAAAAGAAAAAGGAGGACTGTTCTTTTATCAGACCTATCTAATGCTATGTTTTCTGACATGCTGAAACGGATCGTGATATTAAAAAAAAAATCTATCGCATCAGTTTTTGTCTACCATCCCTTTCATCTTTCTAGTTTTATCTGAGTCAACATGTACAGTTCCTTCATCACATCGGAGGAGGTCATTGTCGTAATGCCGTTCGAGTAAAAATCCACAAACTAAATGGTTTAAACTTGATCAAATGAGATGTATGTAAACTATAGTGTACTTAAAGAACCTCAGAATTTAGTGACAACATCAAAAAGACTAAGTAAATAAACAATTAATTAATAATTTAAAAAGTGTCAATTAGATTTAAATAGTGTAGTTGAACATTCTGATAGTTCCCTAAAGAAGCAACCAGTGAACAAGTAAAAGGGTCAATATAAAACCCAGGCTGGGTACCGTACTGAAGGGTCAGGTACTTAAGAACATCTGGTAGCCACACGCTAAAATAAAAGTTAAGTGAATACTAAGTTATAATTCTGTGCTTTATGTAAATAAGAGTACATAAAAATAAAGGCCTATTAAATAAAAAGGAATCTAATGGAGTAGAATATGGTAAATACTCGTGGAAGAAAAATGGAATCCGATCTGGAAGCTTCGACGTCAGCGTCGACATCGGGAAGTTCCCCCGATGAAGAAAAGTCACTTCTTTTTGGAATATTAAAAAATATAATGACCAAATTAGAGTCGTGTTATACTTTAATAGAGAAACAAAAAAAAATTGAAGAGTTGAAAACAGAAATAAGTCAGATTAAGAGAAAATAAGATGTGATTCCTGTAAAATCGTACTCTGACGTGGCAAAAACCAAACCTGACCATGTATTAATAGTCAAACCTAAAAAGGAACTAACAGTTGACAAGGTTAAAGAAGACTTAAAAATTAACGTAAACCCAGCAGATCTTCAAGTTGGTATTAATATTGGAAAACCAGTTAAAGATGGTGGTATTCTAGTGAAGTGCGCTGATGCTCAGGATCTAAATACTATTAAGAAGAACATTCAACATAAGATGGGAAATAATTATGATGTAAAAATACCGAAAAAGTCTTTCCCAAAAATAATAATTATTGGAATTTTCGATGAAAAAGCAGGCAAAGAAGAACTCACAAATAAGATAGTTAAGCAAAATAAAATTCCTATGGGAGAAAATTTTCTGTTTAAGGCAATCCATAAAACTAAAACTAAAAATGAAAAATTCAATCTAATTATTGAGACCGATCCAAATACATTCAAATGGGTCATGTCAAATACATTAGAAGAAAAAGCATCTTTACACGTTGGATGGAAGGACTGCTATGTGTCTGAATATTTTAATGTGTTTAGGTGTTAAAGGTGTTGTGGTTATAACCACGGAGCAGAAAAGTGTTCTGAACGTGTAACATGTCCATTATGTGCAGAAAGTCACAAAATAAATGAATGCAGTATATTAACTGTGTAAGAGCAAATAAGAAATTGAATCTAGACTTAGTTGTAAATCACTCTAGTATAGACAGAAACTGCAGTTGTTATGTGAAAACTGTAGAATCAATACAAAGAAAAATTGCGTACGAAATATAGCAACTACCAAGTGAGTTATTTATATCCTGCTTATACGCTCAAAGTTTTTACAAAAATAAGGACGAAATAGTAGAATATGTGGTTAAATATAATCCTATTGTTTTATGTACTACTGAAGCGTGCATAACAGATGATTTTACTGATGATGAATTAAAAATAGCAGGGTATAATTTAATTCGCTGTAATTCAAGTAGTAGATATACCGAGGGAGTACAAATTCACATTATTAAAAATCATATTAAATTTTGTAATATACGAACGTTAGTCTATGAAAAATCATTTTGGGTATTGTCCATTGAATTTAAATTTTTAAATAATTTTTAGTTTGGTTGTTATATACAGATTGCCTAACAGCAATCCAAATGAATTTATAGAAAAATTTAACGAATGGTTAGAACCTCATTTTGCGAGTAAAAAAAATGTTAATACAATAATTTTAGCTGAGTTTAATATTAACTGGAAAAAAAATCTTCAAAAATTAATAGAAAACTTTGGCTGCAAACAATTTGTAAAAGATTTCACAAGGGTTACAAATACATCAAGTAGTTTAATAGATCTCGTAATAAGCAATGACTTTACATTAAATGTTTCTGTAGAAAAAGATGACTCAATAACCGACTATTCGATTATACAAGTTAAATTAAAAGAAAAAAATAAAATGGTTACAAAAAATATTCGAGGAAAAATAAATTATGATGAAATGACAAATATGTTAAAAATTATTGTTTTGGGTATTCAGCAGATAACTTTCAAAGAAAACATCCGTTTCTTTCATATACCATTGGTACAAGTCTGACCAAAATAGATGATTAAACAAGACTCCCCCTACGAAGTGACTTGTCGACTTCTTTCATACACCTACCATAACATTCAGCATGAAAAACAATAAAACAACCACTCTTTCTATATATTGATGATTCATCTGATCATGACAAATATATTAATAGAGGAAAAATGGGGCTATGATAGTAGCAATGTGAATGTTGTATCATCACTATTTATTAACAATATGGTTGAAACTCTTAATACTGCTGCCCCAGTTAAACAAATTAAAATTAATGAAAATAGAAACTTATGGATTAATAATGTATTCAAAGAGGCAATAGAAAACAAAAATGCGGCTTACAAGAAATTTCTATACATAAAATAGGAACAAGACTGGAATATATATAAACGACAACGAAATAGTATAAGTTGCTAAACATAATTACTATGAAAAAAGCATTGATAACGCAAAAAAAATCCTAGACAAATGTGGGCAAACTTAAAGGAATTAATAGGTTATTACCTATTAATTCCTTTAAGTTTGCCCACATTTGTCTAGGATTTTTTTTGCGTTATCAATGCTTTTTTCATAGTAATTATGTTTAGCAACTTATACTATTTCGTTGTTTTTTACTATTGTAAAAAAAGTCCAAATGCACTAAATACATTGAGCTGTAATGGAGTTGAATACAATGATATAGACGAAATCACAAATTCACTAAATACCTATTATGTAGGCAGCATAGAGGATGTGATCATTAGTATTGGTGTAAATGTTATTGATGAGGAGAGTGTTTTAGAAACAATACCGAAACTGAACTTCAATATGTCTTCTTTTGAGTTGATTTCATTGACAAACTTAAATAAAATAGTTGGTAACCAAGTAAAGAAATATAGCACAGATGAGATAGGAAAGGAGGTAATAAAAAATACTTTTCATGTAATTATTGGTTATCCGTTACTAAATGTTATCAATTTAAGCCTTAAAAAAAGTATTGTTCTGGAATGCTTTAAAACGTCTACAATAATGCCCATACCGAAAGTTCCAAATACCAACTTAGCAGAGCACTTAAGACCCATAAATATGCTTCCTTTTTGCAAAAAATTACTTGAATTAATAGTGTTCGATCAAGTAATCAAATATATAAATTCAAATAACATATCGTGTACTTATCAATCGGGATTTCGGGGAAAACATTCTTGTGAAACAGCTTTACAGTTCATAATATCTGAATGGAAAGAACTATTAAACAAATCAGAAACAGGAATATGCGCAGTGTTTATAGATCTTAAAAGGGCTTTTGAAACGATTGATAGGCAGATATTGTTATTAAAATTAAAAGCATATGGCTTCTCGAACACGGTGTTGCATTGGTTTGAGAGTTATCTTTCAAATCATCAGCAAATAATTAAAGTAAATAATAAGTCAGGGCCTATCGTAAACAATTTCGGGCTACCCCAAGGAAGCGTCCTTGGGCCATTACTCTTCATACTATATATTAATGACCTAGAGAATATCTTGGAAAAATGCAAGATCCATCTTTTTGCAGATGATTTATCATTAACATAATAGGCTGATAATGATTTTAATGTTTTGGTGGACACGGTAAACTTGGAACTAAGATACGTGTCAAATACATTCAAAGAAAATAAATTAAAAGTAAATGAAATTAAGTCAAAATGGATGTTTATTGGTTCAAATTGTTTATACAACTCTTTTAAAGAACGTAATTTAAATGTCATTTTAAATAACGAAAATGTAGAACATGTAAAAAATATTAAATACTTAGGGCTTGTTATAGACAGGGAACTAAAACTAAACGATCACGTTGACTATGTGTCTAAGAAAATAGGTAAGAAAAATTGTTTTTTTTTAGAAAGCCACACTTCACATACTGCTGTTCATTAATCTATACCTCAAATGCAAATACCGAGAGATTACAAAAACTTCAAAATAGAGCAATGCGAATATTTTAGAATGTAACTTGTATACAA
The DNA here is from genome assembly GCA_936432065.2 of Rutpela maculata. Taxonomy (NCBI): domain Eukaryota; kingdom Metazoa; phylum Arthropoda; class Insecta; order Coleoptera; family Cerambycidae; genus Rutpela; species Rutpela maculata. Next base: position 126,454,679 of record OW386285.2, read on the forward strand.
GCATTAATTTGATGTTAAATACCTTAAACTGGTTCGACACTAAGACCTATTTTTACATGTACACAATTTTTATTTATAAAATTGTTAATGACTTATTACCAAATTATTTAAAAGACCAAATAAAGTAAGTGTGTTATTATTAAATCATTTATTTGTTAATGAATTTATTTCTCAAGCATGGACAACATTGTTCTGAAAATATATTGACTATTAAACACATTGAACTTTTTAGAATGATTAGTGGTTTGAATTTTAGGAACTATCTCAAATATTTTTGTAAATATGGGCACAACAGAAACTGATCTGTATTCCTTTTTTTTTTTTGAACTGTTACTTAATAATTTATTATTTCATGAGTTTACTAAGAGTATTGGATACACCTTTCCTGATTTAAATATTATGAAAACAAAAAGGTGGGTATTGGAGCGTAAATTAAACCATTTATTACAATTTGATAATTCCTTTTTTAATTTCTCTTTCCATTAAATATCGTTTATTTACATACATTATGCTATTTTAAACATCTCATATGTGTCTCATTGCTCTGTCTATCTAGTAATGAGCGCTGATCAAACTGCCCCAATAGATCTGCAGATATCGTGTTTTAAAGTAAAGTCCGCATACTATATATCAATATAATTCATTGAGGAAGGTCAATAAAAATGCAATGTTATATTTTATATAGATTTATTGCAACACTAAACTTCACAAGAAATAATAATTAATTATATTAATTATGGTGATAATTGATATAGTATTGTTGAGTGCTCGCCTTTAAAAATACTAATCTGCAGATCTATTGGTCGTGGGATTCCTTGAAGCAGGTTTTTTATTTAGTTCCTTTTCCTGTATCAACAAACTAAATTCATCTTCAGTGTACACTATCTTTTATTAAGTTTTATTATTCATTTAGGATATTTAAATATTACAATCTTTTTTAATTTGTCCTTTAACGGAAGGACTCATGGTTTATCCTCCAGCAACATAACTCCATGTCAGTTTTTGATTTGTTTATATTTTAGTTATCGAACATAGAGGTTCATGTACATGAATAATATAATGTTATAAACTAAGGCACATTTTTACTTAATTTCATTTGATACTGAAATCTAGTCTGACTCAGTCCAAATAACATCACAGTAGTACACTATATTGTGACAAATGTCACTATACTAAATTCGTAAGGGGATGATAGTGATGGACTGATTTGTCTAAAGTGTCAAGAGGTGTGTAACAGAGTGACGTTAATTTGATAAGCCTTTACAAACCTTATTTTGAATCACATCCCCTCCAAATTCAAACAGCAGTAGGATGCGTTGTGTGTGCTGATCACATTCAATTATTACTATGATGGAAAAGTTATAGTTACTTTTGAGTAATCATAGGTAGTCGTTACTTTTTAAAAAGTAATCGTTACAAGGTAATGATTACTTTTGAAACTTGGCACAGACGATCATTAAGGCCCATTGTTAAACATACTGAAAGTCTATCTACTCTATCTCTGGCTCTCGTGCCGCCATCTTGGAAAATAATAATAATAATAATACATTTTTTTGCTTATATCTCGCGTACCATTAGAGATATCGAAATTGTGTTTCCTATAAAAAAATAAAGCATATAAAATTCTGTACAAAAAATGTTACATGCATTTTATTCGTATCTATTACACCCTTTAGAAATACGAAAGCAAAGGTGCATTTTTTCAGCTCGAGTGCAACAGTTTGAGCTGGGAACTTTTAGTATGTTTAACGGTAAATCTTAATGAACATCTTTGCCAACTTTCAAAACCATATCAGTTTTTTCCGTCAAACGTTGAAATTTGTTCTAATTTGACTGGGGTATAACAAAACTGACTAGGTACCTATACTTATCTGACTCATCAGCCTGTCATGTCACGAGCCGCCACTGAAGTTGAGTGTATCAATATCTGATAACACACTGGAGTGGTGTAAGAATTACTTACAGGGCCGCTCTCAGTATGTTTGTATAAATTCGTCGAACAAGACCGATACCTCTGAAAGAAGAGTAATTAGATCTGGGTCCCGTATTTTTTATCACTTTCATTGCTGATTTACAGTTTATTGCAAATTCCTGTCAAATCCATGTATGCTGATGATATTCAGTTATACCTTCATTTTAATACAAAAAACGCTCCCGAAGCAGCCAGAAAGATTAATAATGATCTTTCCTTAATTAACAACTGGACCAGGCAAAACTCATTGCTAATGAGTAGCTTGCAGGCAACGACCAACTTTGAATTGTCAATTGATGATGAAAATTCCTCGTGTCACTACTATACAGAACCTGGGACTTGTTAGAGTAATAATTTGAAATTTACAGATCACGTTAGTTATGTCTGTCAAAAAGGGTACATTAACTTAAAAAAGCTTTCTCCATATTAGAAACCTACTAGATCCAAAAACTAAAATAATGTTAACAGAGGCATTAGTCCTGTCCCACTTTAACTATTCCGTTGTACTATATGGGCCATGTCTTAGTCGGGAAGATAAATATCATCTTAAAAAAATGCAAAATCATACTGTTAGATTCATAACAGATGTCCAAGATTTCATCATATTACTCCCTTTTTAAAAGGTTTACAAAGACTTAAACTTTACTTCACACAGTCATATTTGCTAACAATATCTAATATATAAAAATCTCGTGTCACATAGTGTTTGTTATCGAACTCCTCCGAAACGGCTTGACCGATTTTTATGAAATTTTTGGTGTATATTTGGTAGGTCTAAGAATAGGTCGTAGGCTATTTTTTATACCCCTAGGTGATAAGGGTGGCCCTATCCAGAAATTTTATTTTTATTTTTTGGACAAAAATTTATAATTTATATGGCAAAACAACGTTTGCTGGGTCAGCCAGTTATACTTTATAAATCTCCTAAATACCTATTTGCTAAAATAGAAAGAAGAAGTGATGTTCATGCAAGGGAATTAAGACAAACTGACACAGCTCTCTCAATTCCTTGACACAATAGTGCTGCATTCCGCAAATCATTTACTTTTCTGGCCTCTGCTATAATAACCTACCAGCTGAACTTCGCAATATTAATCCCGCTAAATTGAAACTATTCTGAAGTCCCTACTCCTATATGAGGAACTATAATTTTTAAATCACCATTTATTTTAATGACTGCAAACTCACTGCGTGAGCTGCACACTGTTCTAATTTTATTTCATGTATGTTTTGTAATAACTAATCTTGTTAATTTTGTCCTTTTTTCTTTTTTGTTTAGGGTTAGGTTTTATATCAGTCTCTGTATCTAATCCCTTTGTGCAAATGTATTTGACATTTTGGACGATAAATTATTATTATTATTATTATTATTATTATTATTATTATTATTATTATAACGAGCAAGAGAGTGGTATTCAAAATTGAATAATGGATAAATAATTATGGATTAAATAATGGTTAAATAAAAACAAAAAGCAAATAAAATAAGAAATTATTATTTATTTTCTAAAGGTTTGCACTTTTTGAAGTTTGTTACAGTGGCGGCTTGTCAGGGGAGGCAGGGGAGGCTGAGCCTCCCTTGGAAGAAGCAGCATATCTTCCAATCTTCCAAATTAATATCTTTTACTTGTAGAAATTTCTCTAATTGTCTTTCAAAATATCAAGCCTCCTCTGCAGATAATATCACGAGCCGCCACTGGTTTGTTAATAAATATCAAAATTCGCCCACCAACAGATGGTGCTTTTATAATAGTGAACAATAAAGTTTTGACATATAATTGGCATTTGTGACATTAGAAAAATAGTTTAATACAGTGAAAATTATGTTTGGTAGTGTTTATAGCTTCCTAAAGTATTTAAAAAAACGGACAAGTATTAAGAGATACCTAATATAATTTTATCAAGTGAATTTTCTGAGATTTGTTTTTTGTTTCAGCAACAAAATTAACCTTCCATCAAATATCATGGGTCGCGTGCGCGTGACGTCACAGGTCCCAGACCTTAGGAAAAACAAACCGCTGTCATTAGCTGTCAAATGGCGACTGACTGAACCTCAGAATTAAATTTTTCGTAATCCTAGAGTTTTTATCGATATTATATCATACAAAATGGCTAGTTTTTATTGTATTATTAATTGTGGAAGTGTGGCAGTTCGAGACAACATCAGTTTTTATAAAATAACGTCGATTTACAGCCAGAAGAGGTTAGGTTAAACAATTCCAGGCAATTCAAAGAAATGCTTTAAGTTGTTGCATGTTAATGCAAGAATGATTGTAATAGTAATAACTGCTGCTCAAACAAGCAATAAACAATCCATGGTAAAGAAAATTAACATTTTATATTGGTTTGGCTCTATTTTTAATAACTATTATTTAAATTTTAGTTGAGCGAAGCATGAACTGCACGGAGGGAGAGTATATTTAAGAGAATACAAGTCATAATTAACAATTGACCTACATAAAATAGTAAAATACATGTTAAACATTTTATATAATATATTATAATAAAAAATTTACAAAAATTACAACGGTTTGCGTAGTCCAACCTATAGGTTTATAAGGTATAGACGAGGGGTTAACCGCTGGAAGAAATTGTGTACATCTTATTACTTACTTCAAATAGTTTACAGTAGGTACACGTCAGTCTTTCATTGTTTATTTTATAGTGTCTTTTTCACAAAATTTACAGCGGTTAATCTCCAACCATAGCCATGTTCATTGCTAAAAAACTAAAAGCGAAGATTTCCTGTTAAGTGGTGAACATGTTTTGTCTAGACTGGCAACACAATCCCAGTGAGCATTAGGGAATCATCTGAATCTGCAATATTCCAAGGAGTCAATGGCTTTTATTCATGATGCTAAGAGTTCATATCCTGAAAAATTAATTTCTGCATTAGTAATTATTTATAAAACAACATTTAATTAGGCAGGCATATATGAAAAAAATGGTTGATAACTAATTCTTACCGTTGTAACAAGCTTTTATCCTACAAATTTTTGCAGAGTACTTCTTTCACTTAACCACAAACAAGACTTCTCAATGCCTTGAATTCGTCCTTCTGTCTACGTAATTCTTTCAAAAATCAAATAATTCACAACATCCCTATGTGCAACATTTGGAAATACATCAATATTTGTACTAAAGTATTTTTTTCTCAAAATATAAGGATTTAATTCGATGGCAGCCGTATATCTAACCTCTACATCAGAAGACAATTCAAATATGAACTAACCGTCATCCTGACGAACAAAATTGTTTATATAACAGTATTAAGAATAGTTGTAGATGTTAAATAATCCAACAACAAGTTCTTAAATGGCACAAACACTGCAAAATTCACTTTAAAGAAACACGTTTAATCGGCGGATTTCTCAATGACAGCTGTTTGTTTTTCCTAAGGTCTCAAAATCTGCGACGTCGGCGCACGCGACCCATAGAAAATGGATTTGTTGTTCACCATTATACAAGTTAAACTGTCAGAATGTAGATGCCGCCCCTCCGTGATTTTCGCGAATAATGAATACCATGATGATCATAAAAATAGTGGCTCTAGATTTAATTCTCCATTGATTTTGTGTTGTTGAACCCAGCCAGAGCACTGAAGTGATTATAGTGTGTCGTCAAAGGTATAATCGCTTATTAATATGTAGTAACTATATAAAGTTTTTAATTACTATTGGATAATTTTATTATGACTTATATTATCATCATTATTATTACTGTATACTAAACTACCATTACTTACCAAGACTTTTTATGAGTTCATTTCCGCAATGGGAAATTGGTATAAATCAAAGTTAAAAATTTCTCTGTCTGCTAAGTAAATAATCAAAAATATTGATCCTCCTCCTATTTTTTACCTTTGAAACCATATAGTACAGTCATTAAATTGTGCTCCCTTTAATAGACACTGAGCAAATTTGCAACTGACGCCATCATTGGTGACTATCTGAAGTTTCAGTGGCAGTCAGTTGTCAAACACTTGTGCTGTTTGAATATAATTTATCATCAAAGCTCATTCAAATAATTATTAGGTTAGATTTTTATTAAAACTGGACAGATTAACAGCTGATTTCCATGGAACGTGTCAACGATTCTCTGCAGCGAGGTGCCACATCCCAAACAGCACGTCCAATTGGAATTACGTCTCTACAAGATATACACGTAAGAAACAAAATATGTTAAGATGGATCTAATTGTTGAACTAGTACTGACGTACACATATGAGATACACCTATGTTTATATTGATAGAATTATGTGATACAACGTTTAATAATTGTATACCGTAGATTCTAAACATTTTTATATAACGTAAAGAAGGATCATTAGAATGTTGAAATTTGACGTCCGTACAAGATGCCTACAAGGTTTAAGTCATATGTATGTGTGATACTACTACTACACATGATACAAAGAACTATATATACACTTTTTAGTTGTGTCTTGTCGTGTCTGCATTCGAGCATGGAACAGTGTGCGCACGCAAAACCTCAGCGTGAGCATCCCGGCCATGTGTATCTCATGTGTCCTCTTTCCTCTATAAGAGTGGTCATAGCCACACATATAGCAGCCATTTTTATGTTATCATTTGGGAAGCTCCGGAAGTGTGTGTGTCTTGTGTTCTCTGTGTACTTTGAAACGAAAAAAAAAAAAAAAATTTTTGAAAAAACGAAGAATGGACGAAAAGAAAGCTGCAGTAAAGGCTGATAATGTATAGTATAAGATATATTTGCGTTTTTACTAATGTATGTATACAAGTTTTTAATACATTTAATATTCTTGTAAAAGTTCTGTTATTTTTTACTGTTTTCCTACTTCTGTTTTCTGTTGTACCAATTTTGATAGCGTTCCGTAATATTAAAAGATGTGTGGAACGAAAAAAAAAAACAATTTTAAAGCAAATTTTCATGAGATAGATACTTCAGGAAAATAAAAGTTTCGCCGCCCGACCTTTAGTTCTCAAAAAAACCATAATATTAATGAATTTTTTAAAATACCTATTTTTGAGAACGAAAGGTCGATCAGGCGGAAAAACTTTTATATTCCTGAAGTATCTATCTCATGAAAAGTTCTTTTATCTTGGACAGGGTGTATACATGGGGTGACAGAACAACATTTACATGGAATGCCATGTGTAAGCATAATACACAATCACTGTGCATCCGATAACACACTGTGGATCACATTATTTGTGTATATGTAAATGGTATACTGTGGCTACATTGTGAGGTGGACGTTTAACCTTTGTGCATACGTGTGTGCCTACAATGTGTAAACGTAGCACATTTACGTCGTAGAATTGTGTAACCCTGTGTCTGCACCTAGATACATCGTCACAATGCGAACACATCGTAATCGTTATTTGGTGTGCTATATGGGATGTAGCACCATATCGGTATTTGTTAACCCATCATCAGTGAAAAAAATAATATTTTCTGTTTTGTAGCTCAAAGATGATATAAGAGTGATGATAAATTATTTTCAAAAAAAAGTGATTTAAACAAAATATTAGCGCTTTATGAATTTTCGAAGTAGAGTTATTAAGTGTCAGGGTACACGTTGCAGGAGTATCTAGACTTAATTATCTGCAATGATGTTTTCAGATAATTAGTAAAATCCACTATTAGGTGCCATCCACAGTGGGCTATAACTCCCTTTCCTGCCACATGTCTAAGGATTGTTTTCTATAAAATCAACTACTAAATGGGCAAGAGTTATTTCCCTAATATAATAAATGAGGGAGTAAAAACAATAAACCTAAGAATTTGTAAATATTGATCCAAAAATATATGATACAAAAACACTAACTAAGATTATAAAAATTATATAAAAACAGTTAAAAGTTAAAGTACAAAGCTGGTGAACATTTTAGTGACTTCTTTCATACAGGCTGAATATGTATTAATTTCACTAACGATAGATGCAGATCTCGTAGTGTATGATAAAATTTTCCGGTGAGCCTGTTATCAGTAATTTAATTCCACGTTGCAGTTTTTCTCCTGTTTTTAGACTTAAGCATATAAGTTGATTTTCTCAAAATTACTTAATTGATCGTTTCCCATTGAACTCAAAAAAAAATCAACAGACAATTTGGATGATCCAGCATAAAAGGTGGACGACATCCTGAACCTGAATTTTTTTTGCAATTTTTAATTTAAATCATATTGATTGCCATTCCATGCAACATGTCTGCCTTCATCAATTTATTATCATTATTATACCCACTTGTGTGTTTATTAATTAACAGATGTTAACGCAAATGTTTTGTTTTGGGGTTTAAGTTCGGCAAGTAATGTTCTTGTTTGTGGTAAGGGTCGTGAATGAAAGATCTTAATGAACCAAAAGAAACAGTGATTACTAAGGGGCGCCAAGTGATTCAAATAATAACATTACCCTAACTAGAATTTATATAATAACTCAGACAAAAACCACAAAATATAGTTCTGAGTTACGCATTTATAATGGCAGAACATGAACCTTAAACTTGTATATAAATAAATATATTACCAATATATACTCAATCAACATAAACAATGGTGTACAATAATTTACTAGAACGTGCACTTCACCCTTGCAAGAGCCGAAGTCTTTGGACACAGGAAAAAAATTGCTATATTGTCCAAAGACCCTATTATAAACTTGAATATGAAAAAACGACATAAAGGTATAAATACTATAAATAATGAACAATTTATTTATATCACAACAAAACTATAATTTCCTTCGAGTGTTAAACGAAACGTCGATTATTGCTTTTCCTAACGACTACAAGATGATTTCGTATCGTTGGTTCTGGCGCTCTCTAATGAGTTACTATTTTCGCTGTGTCTCTCTTGCCGTCGTAGCCGGGTAGGGTAAGGTCAAAGGAAAAGCGAGTAAGAGAACAGAACCAACAATGGAAAAACAAGACTTGTCACTCTTCTCCGGCACACTGCTTAGTCTAGGTCAGGGTGTATTAAATAGGTGATGCGACGACAACCCTCACAGTGGCTTCATAAGTGCTTACTTTGTACATAATGTAATAGATGGCATGACTAATAAGATCTCTCATTACTTAGGCATAAAAAGATAATTTTACAGGTTCTGTGCATACGTGCATACAGTGTTGCATACATTCCGGCCTTTTGTTTTTGTTTAGTGAAACAGAGAGTCCAGTGACATCTGACATTGAAAGAATATATGCAACACTACATGCAGCATTGCACGTGTCGTCACAGCTAACCTCAAAAATATATATTTCTTAAGATTTACAAGTATTACGTAGCTATTATTAAAATTTCTGCCTGGTTCCTGTACTTTCAACCAAAATCAAGTTCAACGTAATGTGTATGAAGTTTTAAATAGTTTTTCACAATAAAATAAGACACTTACTTTTTGCACTTTAGGAATCTAACCTATAATTAGCAGTCTACTTTTATTAACCAACAATATTGAAAAAAATGCCTATACAAATATTAAAAATGAGAATAAATTTAAAATTTGTGGTTATGTTAGTTATACAATGCACATGCCCAGGTAATTGTAGGACCTTATAGGTCACGCCGTCTACTAAAGTAAATAGAAACCATGCACTTATGAAGCCATTATTATAATAGAAAAGTGCCGTATATGTCAGACCACCTATTTAATACACCGTGGTCTAGGTATATAAGTCGTTACCTCGATGAACTGCCTTCCGGTGTAATGTACGTTTATCAAAGTGGTTTCAGACTTCTCTCAGACAAGTTTCGTACCAAAGTCTTTTTATGATTACATAAATACAAATATATAAATATAAATAAACGTGCAAATTGATAATAGTTCTTACTGGGAAATAATTTAAAATGCTTACTTCCTCGTGCCAATTTACCCTAACATCAATAGGAGACGTCTACACACTTATGCAAGGTTTTTTTTTCTATCCAAAAATATAAAATGCTGACCAAATAAACAATAACTTAAAAAGATTCTCTCTTAGAGGCACTATGGGTATTTTACCCATAAATTACGAAATAACTAATTTCAAACTACTAAGCGGCCGTTACCTTGTTTTTCTGCTCTTGCTAGATGGCTGTTATCAAAGGACTTTTTTTTTTGCTAATTTTCTTATACTCAAATCGAAATTAAACATAAGCTTTACACGCTTTCGTTACTAGGTTAACAGCATAGGTGTCTCCTAGGGCCGGTTTATCAATGTAGGGTTAAATTTGAGTGTTAGCTAGTCCTGGGCTAACTTTAACCTCGGAGCAAAGTGAGTGTTAAACTCAAGGAGGGGTAAATTAAGAAGGAGTGCTTAATTCCTATAAGCACTGTTTACCAGCGAGCAAAAGAGATGGAGATAATATGTGACGCAAATCATGCGTCACTGGTAGTAAAATGGCGACACTGTGATGTATAGTCTCTTTCATGATATTGGTATGTCGAAATTCGTATCGTAATCATGTTCAGTGTTTGCAGTGTTTATTTGTTGGTTAATTATAGCTTTTTATAAGTATTCTTGTTGTTTTAGTGTAGTGTAGTGTTTTATTAGTATTGTGTATAGATATTGTCCATTTTAAGACATTTTGAACAATTTTGAGTGTAATATTGACGTTATATATATTTTTCATTCCTTATTTATATTAAGGCATTTAAAAAATATATATTGTCAATATTACACTCAAAATTGTTCCAAATGTCTTAAAATGGAGATTGTTAATTGTATTATTTTAGTTTTTGTTTCTTTTATGAAGAATATATAACTGTTAATACACCATTATTTTATCATCATTATTTATGTAAATACCAGGCAAGGGAATATGTACAACATAAATTTAATATATATTGTATTATCATCTGTTATTAAAAAACAGAAGAATATACTGTTCAACTGCTATAATTAAATTTTTTGGTATAACGACAGGATACCTAGCTTAAAGCACAGTAAGTAAGTGAAGAATTTCCTGTGTTTGTTGAATATGCCACAAATAATAAATTAAAAACAATATTTAGAAGAATGTTTTGTACCCGAAACTATAATATATAACTTTCAATAAAGTATACACAGGGTGTCCCACTTAAAATTCCCAGTGCCATATTCTTGCTAACTAAAATAGATATTCGAGTTGTGTAAAAAAGGTTTCACTAGAATATATAAATTACTTCGGTTTTGCGTAAAAGTGTTCTTTCTACAAATTAAGGTAGGTATAGATATGGCGTTGCGATTAAAAGAAATTGTTCAATCCCAAGAACTCTGATGTGATATAGGGCGTTACATTCTATGCAACTTTTACGTTTTGAACAATTTTCGAAAAGTCACTGGTTTTCGAGATATTTGAACTTCAATATACTTTTAGTAAGAAAATAGTTATAACTTTTTTCAAATAAATTTTAGACGTTAATTCCTTTGGAACATTTTTCATAGTAGCTCAGATTGATTTAGATATAGTAATAAAATAAATAAATAAAAATTGAAAAACGAACAATAATTAAAAACAATTAGGCAATCCAAACCACGTGATGCGTTGTGGGCAAACATCTGGCAAGCGTTTGTTTTCATTCGTTAAACGTTTGTTAAAGAGTTGGGAGGATCCCGCTGTTTTCTTATGGAAATTGAATTTCAGTCAAATTGGCTACATTTTTAATATATTGTAGATTTCGACTTTCCGATCAAAAGGCAAAAGCTCTCACTGACCCAACTTGATCCTACGTCTAGTTTCTGAGACAAGTTCAGAAAATTTACAAGCAGTCAAGTTAAGAAATTTCCGACTTTATGATTTTTTTATTGTATATTTTATACCTATTGTGTTACTTTCTAATAAAGTATTTTCGAGTGTATTTTGCACTAATATAATTTTTTCGAGGATTTTTTGTTTTTAAAAAAATAGTGTAGAACAAAAAAAGTTTGAAAAACTTTTGCGAAGGCATAGGAAATTCTACATAAAAATAACAAGTGAAACAAATTTTTGAACACATTGGCTAAAACATCTCGTATAAAATTTGTGTCTTCCTGACCAAAAAAGTCTTACTGAAAAACTTTCGGAAATAGCTCCTTTGACCTCTGACACCCCATCGAAGTATTACAAATTCAATATATTATATTATAACCATTATTATCCACCTATAAAATATATCGTATTAGAGGCCAAAGGATCTCTATCTAAAAGCTTTTGAATAAGACTTTTTTAATAAGAAAGACACAAACTTGGCATGAAAAAAGTTTTAGCCAATTTGACTGAATATTTCTTTCATTTGATATTTCTTGGATTTCCTGTGCCTTGCCCGAAATGTTTCTAACTTTATTTTTTTTCTACGCTATTTTTATTAAAATAAAAAATTGTGTGAGTAGAAAATATTCTAAGGGGCTATTAGAAAGTATCACAATATAAAATATATTTTATAAAATTATAAAATCGGAGGTTTTTTAACTTTTGACCGCTTGTACATTTTTTGAGCTCGGAGAGTTGGGACCTAAACTGAATTTAATTCATCGTGTGCAATCATGGTAGGAATCATTATGAAACATCAAAGAAAGATCTATTGTTTCTGGTATTTGACACGTATATACATATGTATGTTTTTATTAATTATTAAAATATTTATACTTTTTCATTGTGTTTTCTCGAAACGAATGTCAAACATCATTTACACCATACACTTATCGAGTACTTATATTTGGGTATTGTAATTAGATAAGTAAAGCATGGTAGCTTATATATTTTAGTCTCTATTATATTGATAATTGTGTATATTTGTATATTGCAAATTTTTTAATAATAAATAAATATGTTACGATTTAAGGTATTTTGTATTCTTTCTTATATAAAATATCTGGAGTGAATTATTGAAATAAATTTCAAAATTTTGATACAATCAGTTAAATTCAGCAAATTTTCTAAATTAAGTCAAGTATATTATGTATTTAAAAATATACCTACATATTTAAAATTTATTTTCAAACGTTGAAAAGGCCACAGAAGTCCCACAAGTAGTGTACATTTACATTAAGTGCATAAATATTCATATTATACAAACTATACTAATTTAATCATAAATTTATCATATTTAAATTATTAAAATACATATAGATTACAAAAGTACATATAAAAGATATGATATAATAACACAGTAAAAAAATAAAAGGCTCATTGCACTCTTTTATCAGTTTTTTCTTTTTTGTACAGATGAGTTTTAACTAATTATAAACTGTACAGTTTCTTGGGAATAAAGTTATTATTATTATTATATATTATTTTGCCATCTCTTTGAAAAAATTGCAATTATTAGTACTTTTTATTTGCAAATTTAAATTGTTGATTAGCTTAAATGCTTTCCACGTGATTTTATTTTGCCCAAATCTCTGTGACGTGTAGGTATGCAAAGATTGTTTGCTGCTTTTGTATAATGGTCCGAGTTAATTTTTGGTACCTGTTTGAATTAGGCTATTTTTAGGGCTGTGTGTGTCACTGCAATGAATTTATAAAATAATTCACAAATCAATTATTTTATAATTGCATACAGCAAAACTTCTAAAAAAATTATAAAAATAATTTCCTTCAAAGTCTAGAAAGTGGTCAAATTTAAAAAATTAGCTTAAAAGTGAAATTATCATTGTGTGCCTGACGCCTAAACAGGTTTGTTTTTTTGTCACATACTGCAAGAAAGCGTAAATATCAAATGTCAACAAAATTTTCTCAACTTTCATCATAATTTAATATCACTTCGTTTCGTTTAAACACATCTATGGCTTATATTTGGGACACTGTGTAATTTCCACTAATTTTGGACACCCTATACATACCACCAAGTGCGTCATAATGACGATTTTTATGTAACGGCCTTTGATTGGCTAGTCTCGATTAAGCACTCCTTGTTAATTTACCCCTCCTTGTGTTAAACTGGCATCCGTTTATCCCCCACATTTTATGTGTGAGTTAGGAAACTTGAATAACCTGAGGTTGGTAACACTTTCTACAGAGTTGCCAGCTCTAGGTTGATCGTGATTGGCAGAAAAATGAGTGATTTTCTGTTTATTAGTTTTTTAAGTTTTTGTTACTAGGTTAACAGCATTTCTTTGCTTTTGTCTAAAAGTCACCTGACAGTGACAGCAGCGAGCGACAACAATTTTAATATAAACTAAAATATTTTCTGGCCCTTAGTTACATTTTTATTTCAAGAAGATGAGTGAAACCCCAACAAAGGTACGCAGAGGCCCCAATTTTTCATCATCAGAGCGGTTGTTATTAATTAAAATAGCAAATAATTATATATGTCACAGATTAAAATCAAACTGATGCAATATCTTGCAGGGACAAAGAAGCTGAACGATTTCTACAACACAATAAAATCGATTTTAATATTTGCTTTTTAGCTACATTAGAAAACTAACTAAGTCTTTCGTGTTCCAAAAGTTCAAAAATATCTGTTTCATCCTCACTTATTTCGTCGAAAGCTTCCATTTTTAATAATTTAACCAAAAAATACCTTTGACATTTCACCCAACTGTCAACACCAAACATAAACTTTTTAGGTTAACCGGCTAACAGAGATAAGCCCCCACCTTGAAGTTCGGGATAAGTTACCTTTGACTTTAGCCCAGGGTTACTTTTAACCCGACTTGATAAACACTTTAGCCTGGAGTTAGCGTTTAGCCCCGGGCCAAACTAACCTAGCCTGCATTGATAAACCGGCCCCTGAGAGTAACAAAATTTAATATAATTTATAGTTCAGGAAATTAATTTACTTTTACGATTGATTAAAAATATCGTAACAAAGCATATTTGGTAGACAAAAATCATGGACAAGAAACGGTTAGAGTGCATAAAATGGATTACCAAGAAATTACATCTAGTTGTCGCAAAATGACCAGGTTTTATTTTTTAAAGGTTTGATTGGCATCGAGATTCCCTCTAAAGTAGAGCTTTAAAAATGAAGGTGCCGAATTGTCCAAAATGGGTTTTTCTGATTCTGTATATTATTCTGAAGGTACATAAGTAGTATATAAAAACTAACATTTGTAAGATGGCAATGATGGGCCTTTCCCACGTTGTTTTTTTATTGAATATTTGAGAAGTTCTCTTTAAAAAAACTCACCCGTATTTTTTCTTTTTTGCGAAATTTGCTTCTTTACTACAGAAAAAATTATTATGTTATATGAATTTAAAATTGGCGGCAATATTTCTACACTGATGAAACATTGAGAGGAATGACCAATCAGTTTATTCTAGCACCCTTGGTAGAGGCTACATATGACCAGATTGTCTAGGCATTTTTTCGCGAGCTTACCACAACTAACTGTGGTAAGATGTAAAAGAGATGGCATATATAATTAAGATGTGGATTGGTTATGTATGTATAGCCATCTCTTTTACACCTTACTATAGTTAGTTGTGGTAAGCTCGCGAAAAAATGCTTGATGTATATGTGTTTGTCTCTTTCTACCTTTACCGATTTGACAGACATGTCATCAAGCTACACAGTACACACACACACTTTTAAATAATTAATAAGAACGCAGTTATGAAGTTAAAATACTAGATCTGTACGATCACAACGTAAATCGTAAATAAGAGAGCATAACCTATCTATTTATTTTATTTCCATCAATGTTGCCAAGTGTCATTTATTTGTTGGGAGCCGACATGTAAGTGTCTTTCGTCTGTTAATTATTATCATTTTTATTATAGTAGGTGGTATTATTCAATGAAAATTCATTATTTTCAAAAGCGGAGATAAAAAGCAGGCATTCTTTAATGAAATAATTAAAGCATTTCCTCTAACGCTAAACATTCATATACATAAGGCAATATGGAAATAGTCTCATCGGCAGGTTTCCAGACGAGATGTAGAATTCAGAAACGTCAACAGGTTCGTATAGGACATCTGCATCATGTATCCAACATAACATTAAATTTTAAGTTTTTCAAGTTTATTCTCACGTTTAATGTTTGTATACGCATTTATAGCTTGGAGCCATACTGGCTCCAAGGAAATATTTAAAAATTCACGTAAATAATTTTTCAATATTGTTGATTAATAAAAATAGACTGCTAATTACAGGTTAGATTTCCAACCTACAAAAAGAGTCCTATTTTATTAGGACAAGGTATTTAGAACTTCATAAACATTACACTGAACTAGATTTTAGTTGAAAATACGGGAACCAGGCAGAAATTTTAATAATAGCTGGGGTAATACTCTTAAATCTTAGGAAATACATATTTTTGAGGTTAGCTGTGACGCCATGTGTAGATGCCCTATGAAGCCAGAAATTGTTTAATTTTGATTGGAGAATCCCTTCATGACGTAATTTGAGCGCGTTTACTTGTTTGAAATATGGAGTAAATAAGACAATATTTTAATTTTTAAAATATCCATTTAAAATAAAAATATTATACGATATGACGTGTATGTACAATATTTATTAGGTGTTAATAAATAATTTATGAAAAAATAATCATCAAGTTCCATTACGTGGGAAAGGCCCATTGTTCTTAACAAATAATTTGTTAAATTAAGAAAAATTAAATAAGAAACTATTTAATTCTAGGTACCTAATTCGAAAAACATTTTTTAATCTTTGCATTTTTTCAAAAAATTAGTATTTCTGGAGTTATAAGAGTTTTAAAATTGACTACTTAACCAAAATTTTGACTACTTAACTGCTTTTTTACAAACATGTTTTCACTGAAATAATATATTTTTAGAAAATCTTTCTTTTAATCAAAGTGCATAATTTTGAACAACTTTTTGATGTACATTATATTATTGAATATTTTTATAATATTTATTTTGTATTTTGGTGACGACGTTTCATATCCTGTAAGGCTTACATGAAATAAAGTTATTATTATACTAAAAATCTATATCTAGAAATATTGTAATAACATTTTTTTTCGGCCGACCAAAAAGTACACCCTTTCTGGAGAAATTATCCACCAGAAATTAACATGTTCCTAGGCTAGACCGGCAAGTAACATTAGAGATCGACAAAACCTTTTCCGATCCCTGTTATTCTCGTTGCCATGGAAACGAATTTGTGTTAATTGTTGCGATATGTGTCAAATAGATAAACACACTTGACAGTTAAGAGTTTTCAAAAGTCAATTCACAAGTTATGGAACATATGAATTCAGATTTTGAAGCGTTACAAGCAGAAATTGAAATTGTATAATAGTGATGGTTTTTATTTAATTAGTTGTTATTGTTTGTCGTTATAGTTGTCAGAAAATTTATTGAAAAAATAATACAAACTTGATTTTGTAAGAGTGTCGGCCGAAAAAAAAAATTGTACGTTACACAACCGAAAAACAGTGTTTTGTAGGTCTCCCCAAGCTTCCAGGACTCACCTGCGGCTCACCTGGAATCTGCTTGGGTCGACCTGCAAAACATCTCTTTCCGGTCTTGTAACGTAAATTACTATTTTATACCGAACAGACCTCTAGTAAATAAATTATGCTAAATTATTGCTTATGCTAAATTTATCGAAAATTAAGTTAATTCTTATTATTTTCACACAAATTGAAAAGTTGTCAAATGTCCTGAGACTAATGATACAATATAGATAGATGTTTATACCCACTACTTAAAACACGGGGAGGTTTACTTGTATCACGAGAGGGAGCTGGGCAAGTATCGCTGATAGAAATGTTAAGAGTTATTTACTCTGTCTGCTACTTGTGCAGATTCTATTTTTGTGTTCTTTAGCGGTTTACTAAGGAATACATAATACTCAGCTCATTTAAGCAAAAAACACCTTATATATTATAGTGAAAACGAGCAATAAAAAAAAACTGCTCTATGCCATGAAATACTGCAGATTAAGGTTGTATGTCTTTTATCCTGGACTGTCCTAACTGTCTGCCGATTATATTTTTAAGTTTATTGGGAAGTGACTAGATAATTTTGAAAAAAACAGTTTAAATGATTTGAGTAAAAAATTTGCAGGTCTGCCTAATACTGGGCGCCCCATTATATTTTGACACTTTTTAAACCTATATAACTTTTGAACTAGTTGAAATAATGAAATGCGGTTTTTGCCAGTCTTGTTTTAATTTTGATAAGTTATTTCCTGAGTTTCCACCTTTTTTTCTCACTTCCGGTTTAACCGGAAATGGCATAGCATTTTTTCGGGAATAGGGCAACTTCGTTATTTTAAATGGAACACTCTGTATATTTTTCCACAGTTGCAAAGCCCATTGTTTCCATATTTGTCATGGGAATTATAATACAGAGTGCTGGTTTTACAAGCTTTTAAAGTGAATACTGCGTTTTAGAAAGTAGACTATGGAAATAAAAGACATCACTTGTAAACGTCAAATTAGTTTATTGACAATTGCATGTTGCTTCAATGGGAACATTTCTTTTTATTATTTCCGCCAGAGTGCAGCAGCCGTACTCGGTTGTTTCACATACCTTTCTAGGTATGTGGGTTGTTCGCGCTTTTGGGGTTATGTTATATCCAATGTCAATACGAACAGTATGAATCATCCACTTGACTCATCTTTGTGAAAGATGAGTCAAGTGGATGATGAAAAATTGGGAAACTCTCGGAAATTTAAACTATTGCAGGTTATATTATATGACAAGTTCAGAATGATTAAACCGAGTACGCATGGTGCAATCTGTCGGATATAATAAGAACTGGCTGGGATTGTTCCCCATTGCTAATATTGAAAATGTACATATGGAACTCGACATAACAAAGTGTAACAGGATATTTAAAAAGATTACACACTTAGCTTTTTCACTTAAAGTAAACATTTTACTTAAAGTAACTCAAGTACCCGAGTTGTCAATAAACTAATTTGACGTTTACAAGTGATGTTGTGTTTTACTGTATAATTTCCATGACAAATATGGACTTTATGGATAGCGGAAACAATGGCTTTCCCGTTAAACGGAAGTGAGCAAAAAAGACGGATACTCAGGAAATAACTTATCAAAACTACCTGGCGAAAACAGCATTTCATTATCTCAACTAGTTCAAAAGTTATATAGGTGTAAAAAGGGTTAATATATAGAGTTTATTGGGAAAGGACAAGGGTAGATAAGGGCCTTTTTCCGCCCATCGGCCATGTTGTATATATTTTCCAAGTAGTATATGTCTTGACGAGTAATAAAAAACTGTTCTTTGGAATAGTAGATTATTCAGTGAGCATATAATGATGGCTATTACTCGCGGGGGTGATGTTTACGGCTCGAGACGAAGGCGTGTCATAAATCATCCGAGTATTTTAACTGTTTTAATCGTTTAAAACTGAAAAAATAAAGTTCATTTACAGTAAACCGTTGACGTGTTAAACGTGAAACACGAAAACATGGAAAAATGGATTCGCCATTTCCTTATGAAAATTGCTAGTTCCTGATTGGTCAAAAGTGCGTTAGAATGAAAACAACTAGTTCTTGGTTGGTTAAATATGTATTAGAATCGGATTATGTTCATTATACGTTTGATTGGAATAATGACTATCATTATTTGACAATTGTTAAATGTAGAATGCAATGGTTACACGATGGTCGTGGATAAACATATTCTTATTCAATACATACCACAATATGTGGTTTTGAGCGCTGACACGTTTAAATTCGCACGCAACGTCGACACTACTACGACTCCCACAGAAACGATTTTGTTTTTTATACATTGAAGCGCTTGATGAAACAATATAAATTAACCATTATTTAAAAACTTAAATGCTTAACAATGAAATGAGGTATAGTTTATCTTGTTTCATCAAGCGCATCTAACTGAAATGTACATTAAAAGTTCGGAAAAAGGTAAAAAATTACTAAAAAAACTGCAAACATGCCCACTTTGAAATGATATTACTATGACCTACTGTTGTTGTGGGCGAAAATTATCTACCCTTGTCCTTTATTAACTAATTCTGAAGAAATCAGCTTGTATGCATTAAAACAAAAATGGGTGAAAAATTGCAACTTTATAATTAAATTATTGATAATGGATCCTCTGAAAAATTTCATTATATCCTATGAGGGCTGCCTCAATCGAATGTGTGAAATTAATACATTTTCAGCCTGTATGAAATAAGTCGCTAAAATGTAAACGGGTTCCCTAATTAAAATTACAATAAATAGGTATTGAAATACAATGTACAACTGCATTTTTGAAAAGCGTAACATAATTTAAATCTTTCAGTAGAAGATTTTTAAATGACTTCCCAAGTAACAATTTAAATGCCAACAAGTATTTATCGGGTTTTATCACAGATTTAAGAAGGTAAATAAACCGAACTGGGTTTTATTATTTCTTTTGTGCATACCAATTTATCTGCAGATAATATGTACTTAAAAAAAAAAGCTTTCAAGTTATCTTTAAAGCAATTTGCTCTTTAAGACCTATTGGTTTTATAGCCACTTAATTGCTGCATTATTCAAAATTACAATAAACTTATTAAGTTTTATAGTGGATTTCAAATATTTTAAGTTTTGTGGTAGGCATTTATAAATCTTTAGGTTTTATGGGAGTTTTAAAATATGGTCTTTAAGTACTCCTTATGATCAAGCAATAAAACTAATAACTCTTAATATAAGTTATCATAAATACTATTTGTTTTTAACGATAATTGGTAAAGGTTCCTTAAAACCTAATAGTTTTTTGGTAGCTGTATTAAGCTATGTTAAAACTTTTTGGTTTTTATAAAGCACTTATAAATTCTTTGGTTCCCCAATGACGCCTTTAAACTTTGAGAGAGGGGGCATCTAACGCATAGTAAACGCCATTTTGTGATTGCTGATTCTAGTTTGAGCAGTGCAGTGCGGCGCAAAAAAGCATTTTAGGTACCTAAATGCTTGTAGTAAAATGTCAAATATTTTAGATAAATACTTGAGGATTAAGAAAAGTGATCATTTTAAAAAAGCTAAGTACATTTGGATTAGAGATTGTCAGAGACAAATCTTAAGGGTTTTAAAGAAGGGTAGTAAGGCTGGGTAAAGTCTTACAGGCTTTAAAATAGTAATAAAGTGGAGCAATTGGAATTTAACAAAACCTTTTGTTTTATAAAAATATTTCCTAAAGCCATAAACTCTTAATAGGGTATTCTATTAAAATAAATATAATTAATTTTTCGGTCATGTTTTTTTCTGTTAACTATGGCAGACATGTTTGAACAAAGTTGAGGCAAAAGTGTTTAGTTGTATTTTTCTTATTCTTACTGTTTACATTTAGCCTGCAACTATCTAAAATGTGTTAATATGTCATATAAACCCCTAAAAAACCCAAAATTATACTGAGTAAGCTAAAACTAGGGTTACTATTTTTTTTATTAATTGTAAATAATAATTAATAAGCTAACAAATGAAAGGCGCGTGATTTTTTAAAAAGTTTTCTGATATACTTTATCAATAAAGTGATCTGCGTTGACAATTTTTTGATACTAGGTTGTTTATTAATATAAAATTTTAAAACGTTAGCACATGCAGATATTTCAATCGAGGCAGACATTTTATTACTTGGCGACATTTTCTGATTTAGACAGTTTAAGTGCAACAAGTTTTCGACAAAGATTATTAAAGACACAATTATTTATGATGTTCTCAAAGCAGGCTTAAAATTTGATTGCAAGTACTAACGGTTTTAAGAAGATTTTATAAAAGGTTTTATGGTAGACTTGAAAACATCTTGCAGATTTGGGTTCTAAAGTACTGTTGGTTTTATTGATAGTTTTAAGGAAGATATTTATAACCTTTATAAAAGGTCTTTTTTGGTTTTATGCCGGGTTTATTGTAGTCTTTAAGAGGTTATCTAGTATAAACAGTTTTACGGTCAGTTTTACCATATAGACTTAATAACCTCTTGTAGATTGTGATAAAACTTAAATTGTTACTTGGGTTTGGAAATTTATTGTATACTTTAATTGTGGAAAATGGGATGTTTTCCTCTACAGTCCTGTCAATTAATAGTTTCTAGACGGAAATGCTGAGATCACAGGTTGGACTATTTAGGAGGTAAACATACCAAAAGTCCCCGAACACAGGAGGTGCGGGGGTGCAGGGGGGCATGAAGAAGATCCCGGTATTTGGTTTTTTGCTCATACAGATATCTCGAAAACGGTTAGCCATAATCAAAGGGCTCTAATATGCAAAATTAAAGCTGACTAAATTTTCTACAATAATGTTTCTATTAATTTTTATCGTATCTATTATGGTTCAGTAATAGATTGTATATCTTTTAACTGTATTCCAACTTTATTATAAATTAAAAGAAAATTTTAATAATCATTGTGGATATCCGTTTCATAGCAGACTGAACTCAAATATCGAATAAAAAATGTCTTTGTGTCTGTAAGTGTGTGTGCGCGTGTATATAAATATATATGTGTATGTGTATACCGTTTCTTGTAAACAGGATAACTTCTGTTAGACTTAAAATATTTAACTACAATTTGGAACATATGTAAGACAGCATAGTACAATAATCCCTATTGAAATTGGGCCATATCTGTAATACATGGTGATAACCAGAGGCCTACAAACTCTTACAACATAATAATCTTATTAAAAATACCATGTTCCAAATTTTAGGATAACATTGACATTCCATCTAATTTAAATAAAGTTGGTTTGAACCTAACATACATCTGGTATATTGCAGTTTATAAATCTTATACATCTTCATATTTTTGGATGCTTAATCAAAAAACGCATTTTGCTCTGAAATTAAAATAAAACCTATTTTACGTAAGAGTGAGAGTTTGTAAGCCTCTGGTTAATTAAATATTTTAAGTTATCCTGTTTATAAGGAACGGTATATAAGCACACACACACTTACAGACAAAGACATTTTTTTATTCGATATTTGAATTCAGTCTGCTATGAAACGGAAAACTGTACAACAAAATTTTTCCACGATGATTATTAAAAAAAATTTTCAATTCATAATAAATTTATAATAAAGTTGGAATACAGTTAAAAGATATACAATCCATTACTGAACCATAACAGATACCACAACAATTAATAGAAACATTATTGTAGAAAATTTAGTCAGCTTTAATTTTGCATATAGCCACTTTTTGATTATGGCTAACCGTTTTCGAGATATGAGCGAAAAACCAAAAACCGGGACCTTCTTCTCACCCCACTGCACTCCTCGCACCTATGTTCGGGGACTTTTGGTATGCTGACCTCCTAAATAATCCAAACACAGTCCTCAAGTCAATAATTGTGATCTCGGCATTTCCCTCTAGACCCCCTTATTGAAGGTTCACTAACAGGGCTAATAGGTGAAAATCTATAAATAATTTTAATTTTGTTATAATTTACTGTTTGGCAATTCCGCAATCTATTTGTTCATGTGAGGTTAAGGATGGCGGTGCCGTGTTTAAGAAAATGATTTCGTAATTCGACAATTTCTCCTATATCCCTGAACCGATTGAAAAAATTCTTTGATAGGCTTTCAGAGAAAACTCTATAGAATGGTACCAGACTATTGAAAAAAAAATTTTGATTTTCGCACGAGAAAAAATTTTTTCTTCTTTGGTTTTCAATAGCCTAGGACCATTCTATAAAGTTGTCTATAAAACCCATCAAAAAATTTTCTGAATTGGTTCAGGGATGTAGGAGAAATTGTCGAACGACAGCGCCCACCTTAATCTATGAGTATTCGGATTATCGTTTCCTGTGTGATAGAATTAAGATTTTTTTTCTTGTTAAATGTTCATAATGGGTGTAAAACTAAGAGTCTAAATCACATAATAAGGAATTGTTTTACAATAGCAATTTTTTTTTACTGGAACTTGTCGGAAACATTACAAGGAGTGTACCAAAAAGTTTGGGAATAAACCTTTGTCCCGCAAGTCATTCGTTTAAACAGGAATGTTGAAAGTTGTGTTCTTTCACAATTATACTTAAATATCTCTGGTTGTATAGCTCGTATCAAAATGAATAAAAAAAGAGATTGTTCATAATAAAATTCCGCAGAAAACTTAGATTTATCCGAACCTTTTTGGTTAATTTGTTAACTTGCAGTAAATAAAAACAATAAATAGCAGCCATTTTTAAACAATTGATGATAACTTAAACAATAATGTAACTATTTTGATGGAATTTTAAGAACGTGGAGCAACACCGTCATACCACATTTCAAGTTGGTATGTTGACAACAACGCCTAAAAAACAAAAGCGAAGTCGAAAATTGAATTATCGATTGTTTAAGTGCATCAAGCCGTACAGCAAAATTTTTTTTCAGATTTTATCTTCTTTTCAGTGATCTTAACAATTTTTTTTTTAATTTTTAAACCATATTTTCTTAATTTGTTTACTTTTTTTAATAAACAAATTGACTTATCTCATCAATATTTTGCCCAAAAATAAAAATTATTAGCATGTGTTAAAAGCACATAAAGAAAGAAACAATTAAAAAAAAAAGTTTTTCCTATGCCAATTGGAAGCCAAGATATGACATTCTTTGTGTTTAACCATTTATAAACAAAATAAGTGACACAATGACTTTAAATTTGCACCGAATAAGTTACAATTTTTTTAATCACATGAATTGTTTGAAAATTATCGTTGAAGTTGCCTAACAACACGCGTTGAAATGGCAATAACGTCCATGGTCTACTCTCGTAGTCTAGGACACTCGACCGCTGACTTGAGCGTTTTCACGGTGTAATTAAAACCTGATTCATCATCATTCAATTTCATCATATCCCTATATTTTTTACTTTTTAAATAATTGTTTTTTTTACAGACTTTAGTTTTACTGCCACATTTTAAAATAAACTATTTATTTCAACAATGCTGTGAAAATTTCAAAATAAAATTTTGCTCTCCATTTTTTCTTAATTGATCTTTCGGTAATTGAAATAAAAATGTTCTTTACATTTTTGCTGTTCTATTAAACTTCTTATATTTTTATGCTTAAATAAATAACTGAATAAATATTTAAAAATTTTTTTAACAGCGATGAATAAAACAATAATCAAAATGGGTGTTTAAGATATTTATATTAAAGGTACATAAAGGTAACATAAAACAAATGCAATTGAGAATAAAATAAATGCAATTGTGAATTTGGTAACTTACACTTGAATATACATGAGTATTTAAACAAAGGTACAATTACAGTTTGGGAATTCCATTGTACTATAGAAGGCGTTCTTGATTTTTTTCTATTTGAATTGGAAAAAGGGGAGTCAATTTATTAGAAAATTGTATACTGAAATATCATCAGCTGTCTCTAGTTTTGGTTATCCTTAAGAAGTTATTGTTTAAGTCATACTAACAATATTTATTTTCTATCGAAATTTTGATGAAAAAAAAAATGCTTTTTTTTAATTAAACAAATACAAAAACTTATTTTAAAGATTTTTTGAATTAATTTTTCTTTACACCACTGAAAGTACAGTAACTTCAACTCGATAATGTTCAAACAATTAATTTGTGGTTAAAAAAATTGTAACTTGTTTGGCGAAGAATTTTAAACATTAAAAAATGTTCAGTGCAAATTTAAAGTCGTTATGTCACTTATTTTGTTTATAAATGGCTAAAACGCAGACTGTCTTCCAATAATTGGCATAGGAAAAACTTTTTTTAAATCGTTTATGTGCTTTTAACATAATATGCTTCTAATTTTTATTTTTGGGGAAAATATTGATGAGAAAAGTGAATTTGTTTATAAAAAAAATTAAACAAATTACAAAAAGTTTTATCAATTTAAAAAATCACTGAAAATAAGATAAAACAATCTACAATCTGAAAAAAAATGTACGACTATGCTGTATGACTTGATGCACATAAACAAGCGACGATTCGTTTTCGACTTTGTTTTTTAGGTTGTTGTCAACATATCAACTTGAAATTTCGTATGACAATTTAGCCCCACTAGAGGCATCGTTTCCTCAAATTTCGTCAAAATAGTTACATTATTGTTTAAGTTATTATCAACTGTTTAAAAATGGCTGCTCTTTATTGTTTTTATTTACTGCAACTTAACAAATTAACCAAAAATGTTTGGATAAATCTAGTTTTCTGTGGAATGTTATTATGAACAATCGCTTTTTTTATTCATTGCTATACAAGTTATAAAACTAGAGATATTTAGAAAAAACTGTTAAAAAACACAATTTTCAACATTCTTTTGTTTAAACAAATGACTTGTGCGACAAAGATTTATTGCAAAACTTTTTGCTACACTCATTGTAATGTTTCCAACAAGTTCCAGCAAAAAAAATGCTACTGTAAAACAATTCCCTACAAATTTTAATGTCACTCAACTGTTTTGAAATTAAAACTTCAAGGATTAATTAATTAAGCTATAAGGAATTACAGATTAAAATATTCATTTGCATTTCAACTTCCAATAAGAATTGTGTGCTGGCTAACCTAAGTTAATCCCCATTCTTGGCAGATTAAAACATTCATACATTTCTCTAGGCAATTCAGAGAAAAATGACTTGTAGTTTAGCTCAGATATATGGTAAATAAAAACAAATTTCTTTACCTGTTCTCATTACACGATCTAGAAGAGTTTTCAATTCCTTCCAATCGATTTCTTCATCTTCTCCAGCCAATTCTAGGAAAAAGTCATAAACTTTATTTGCCTCTTCAATTTCTTCAGGTGTAAAAGGGGGTGAAACCTAAATTAGGACAGATATTAGACACTAATAAGCACTTCATTTTTTGTTACCTTTGGTTGGATGTCAACAGTCTGCGAGAATGGAATAGGCAACTGGGCAATTGTTCAACATGCAAAGCAAAGCAAAGCAAAAATGAGAAATATTAGTAGAAATTAAAAATAATATTTGTATCGCAGGCACATTTATTTAATATATGTCATTTGTGGCAGGCAATTCCTTAATGACGTACTAATATTTTAGGGTGTGTGAAATATGATTTTATATTAAGTCATAAAAACATCCATTTTTTTTAAGTTAATAAGTCATGGATACAAATCTATTTTCTAATGGTGATTCATCCGAACTAGACCAAATGATAATAGTAGTCTGGCCCTCCATATAAGATCACTTATAATATTTCCATGCAATCGGAGCTCATTAATTTTATATCTTTGTGTCCTAACTTCCAATATAGCACCTTTAAAATAATTGTCTCAAATACAGCCTGACAGGGGCAATAGTTAGCTGTTTACGGAATGCCATCTTTGCATGCTAGACTACTCAACAACGCTTAAGAAACAATACTTCTTATCTCCATTTTTGCCAAAATTTGGTTTAGAATTTTAAATTGATATCCACTCTTATGTGCAACAGTTCCTAATAGCTGGTATCTCCAGGATTAATATTGATACATAAAACTCCCTTCAGAAACAATACCTCTTGTCTCCATTTTTGCTAAGATTTGTTCTTTTTTTTGTATTTAAATTGATGTCAAACAGTTCCCAATAGCAGTTATCTCCAAGATTAATATTGACACCTAAAATTCTACTTACAAGAATCAATGATTAAAGAAAAAAATAACATGTAGGTTTCATACATATTAATAAGAAAAATTAGTTTTTCTCGTCTCCTGTAAAATTGCTAAGTTGGAGACAGGAGGTATTGTTTCTTAGGTGTTGTCAAGTTGATAGATGCCAGTGTGTGTGCAGCGTGCTGATAATAGGCATGTCCCACATTCTCTATTTGCCTAACTGAGTACTTGTAAATTTCACTAAATTTTTCTGGAATGTTTTTGAGCTTAAAGCAGCAAAAGAAATGTTAGTTTGGAATTTTAGTTCTATGATGTGCTCCGACTAATTCTCGCTAAAACACGAGCCACCAACAATAACAGTGATGTCTATGTCTATCAGTAATGATGACAGAGATTCATGTCTGCCAGTCTATCTATCCTAATTTCTCTGTTGATATTCACTGTTATGATGTTATATGATTATAACCAGTATTATGAGTTCTGTATTTATTTGTAACCTGCTTTTGTTTTAGTTGTGTAATACTGTATAAACTGTGCTAAACTAAATAATTTTTTCGATGATTAGAGCTTCTCTGCTCTGGGATTTGTACAATCCCCGCTGCATATAAGCATTCTTTAATCATATGATAATGGTAGTCTTTACGACCATTTCATTAATCATTTTAAAAACTTTCCGGATTTAATGTCTATCAGTAAAATTAATCAATCAATAAAAAAATTTAAAAAAAAACCTCCTGAACAACTAACCTTAAGTCATTTTAAAGTCATATTTATAAAAGATACAACTGTCAATGTAGTGGGGCATAGAAGAGGATGTTCCTACATTGTTGAGGTAAGCATTGTAAATAAGACAGGTTTTACTCCGCAGGAGTATGGCTTATTTTGTGATGTAGTGCACTACATTTTCGGGGTACAACTTGTAAGCATTGTTGATGCCAATCTTAAGAAGCGGAGGTGATGTTATAGTAATCGTATCTCATAGGCGACACAGGTATTTTTTGTTTTATAGCTTTTCTCCTAAGAGTCATGCTTTAACAATTCTTCGTGAGGATGCCTAATCTTTTTTTGGCCTAATCCAGAGGAATCACTGTATACTGAATAATTCTATTGCTTTTTAGCTTACTTGAATTTGTAAAACTGAAAATATATGTAATAAAAAAATCTCGTGATAATATAGACGAGTCCTTAGATATTTTCATTAAGAACAGATTATATACGGCATTTTTTTATTATACCTTATTCATTCAGAGGTTATTAACTGTTAATGGTATTATTTTCCAGTTATTCATTTATAATTTTTCAAACACCTAGAATTAGGTAAAAGTACTGTATTAATTTTTACTTTATTAAATTATGTGTAAAGTATCTACCGCCATGTACATCAATCACATCATGTTGTGAGAAAATATAAAAAAGGAATCTGATCAATCTCTCCTTGGCCATAAATATTCTATAAATTAATAAATTATAAAAAAATCTAAGGATTACAAATGGATTAATCTACATATTTTAGAAATAAATTAATCCTATACCTCCCCCTAGCATATAATTCTATTGTATCCACAACCAACCACCTGAAAAACCCAACCATACTAACCTTTTGCTTGTATATCTCCCACTTACCTCAATCAATTCAAGAAAGTAAGAAAATTATTTAAAAAAAAATTATGAAATAATCACATTACGGTGAACAAATGTGGATTACTATGTATTTACTAGTCTCAAAAATAAATAATAATAAAATCACTATCTCATAAGTTACATAAGTGGTTCCAATATTTTAAGAGGTGCACGTCACTCTTAAACTGACGTCACAATTTTACTTTGTGTACTTGTGTAGTGTACATGAAGTCAAAGTTATTAGCAAGGTTCGGGAGATTTATCTCTGTGACGCCAAAATCGGGGTTGGCTCTAGGTCAGCGGGGAAAGTTTTGTATGCAAGTATGACACAATATATCTTATCTTGTACTTTTTTTTAGAGAAATCCGTAATATCCAAAGTTAATATAGTCAGTTTATTGTAAACATTCACTCGAAGAGGATGTATTGGGGGATGTAACATTGAACTAACACACACATGTATTTTTCACTACCTAAAGGATGCCGTAACAAAAACTGTAAGGGAAAAACTAGGTTTGAAACCTAGTAGTACATGTGAAGTATTTTTATCTATCCAACCACGTCAATGCTTTTTAGAATTTCATTCTTAGTATTGTAATGTGTTGCAACCCCTAAAACATAGGCAACACAGAATTCAATTCGGATGTTATCTGGATGTAGATTTGCACCTACTAGAAAAAGAACCTACTAGAGGTTCTAGAGTGATCTAGAGAATGGTGGCGTCATCACAGAAAAATCGAGATCTGTCATATTTAGGTATAAAAGACCGCATTCTCGGCGGGTAGTTCAGAAAGAAGAAGTTTTGAACTGACAAGTGACAAATGAGGTTAAGACTCCAAAGTGAAAACAAACTGATAAACATTATTATTTTTAGTCAGTAAAGTTCATTTAAATTAATAGTAATTGTCACAGAAGACCTATACCAGAAACGACTCTCTGCCTTCCCGCCAATATTGAATTTTTATGAAGACAGCCATCTTGCTGGTGGTATTGTCAACCTATAGGTCGTGTACGCTGACGTCACAGATTCTGAGACCTTAGGAAAACAAACAGCTGTCATCGAGTGACGTACCGATTTAACATGTTTTAAAGTATATTTTGCCGTTTTTGTAATATTTTACAACTTAATTTTGGATAACTTAACATCCACAACTATCCTTAATTATTTCGTGTTGTGAATTTTGTTCGTTAATATGGAGATAAGTTTATATTTTACGAAATCGTCTCATAATGGAAAAAGTTGGTGTCATCGAATTAAATCGCTTATATTTTGAAAAATGATGAGTTCACAACAAATATTGGTGTATTTCATAATATTTCATAGAGATATTGTAAATTTCTTGGTTTTTGTGAGAAATGCATAGACAAAAGGTGAGTTCAAGACATTCAAAAATCTTGAAGCTATTTGTGGTTGGGTGAAAGAAATAGGTACCTACTATCCAAGAAATTTACAGGATAAAAGCTTTTTGCAAAGGTAGGAATAAGTTGTCGATGATCAACACTTTTTTCAATATATGTTTACCTAATTAAATGTTGCTTAATGAATAATTGCTAACATACAAATTCATTTTTCAGGTTATGAACTCTTAGCTTCGCATCTTCAACAAAAGCCATCGACTTCTTGGACTATTGCTGATCTAGATGAACCCCTTCAGTACTCATTGTGATTGTGTTACTAGTCTAGACAAGATTCTTTCAGTATCCAGTCTTTCCTTTCAATTTTTTAACAGTAAACAATGGCTATGGCCGAAGGCTTAACTGTTATGAATTTTGTGAAAAATCTCATATAAACTAAAGTACTGTGAACTACTTGAAATATGTAAAAAGGTGTACACAATTTCTTCCAGTGGTTGACCCATTACCTATGATACACCTATAGATTGAACTATACAAACCATTGTAATTTGCGCAAGAACTTTTTCTTATCGTGTCATAAATATGTCTAACGTGTATTTTATTAAATACATATATTCACTCGGCTTGATATATTGTTACTTTACCAACACAATTTTCACTTTTGCCCCTCAGCATCAAATTATCTTGTGATTATAATTGTCAAAAATTTACCTTGGTAATATAAAACTAACAGCATATAACTTTAATATTTGCAATAGCAATAGACTGTTTCCTAATTCAGAACAGCTAAAGCCAGACTCCTCACAGTGGCATAACTAGACGTCATGGGCTCCAGGGCAAGAAATTGTTGGGGCCCCCCTATTATATTTTCTTAATACCTATTTCTAATACCCGGCCTCACCCAGGCGCCGGCTGGGGCCCTTGGTCTTCCGGCCCCTGGGGCACTGCCCCGGTTTGCTCTGCCATAGTTACGCTTTTGACTCCTCAACATTGACATTCGTAACAATGATCAAAATGTAGACGAAATAACAATAACCAAAGTTTTACAATCATCCTATACGGCATATCTCATAATAAAGTATAGAAGTAAAACACAGTGGGCCATTAAATTGAAATGCTTTTAATCTATGGAAGTTAATTTGTTAGTCTAATATCGATATAGGTATGCTTTGCCAAGTTTATTTTATTGAAATTTTTTTAATTGTAGGGATTTGTATAAAGTGCATGATACCACAACTATGAGCAAAAATATGTCCACATGCATCTTTCAAGATGTGTTCACGGCTGCGTTAATGTTAGCATGTCCAAAAGGGTGTTTTCCATATATAAAAGTTCACTTAAATTGATGCATTTAGTAGACAGTAAAAATACTAGTAGGGAATCTAATTTTTGCTAAGACACATTTTAATTCGAATTCGTTAATTTATTTGGAATTGTGAAATTGGAGAAAAAACGTATTTTTGTCGAAGCTTGAAAAATATGTGTTTTTTTCTTTCTCACTATAATGTGTATGCGAGATATTGGTCTGAAATTATATGAATAACATATGCCTCTGGTATTTTTCTTATTTGCCTTGTGAAGCAAAATTATGCTGCAAAGATATATATGTATATATATTTTTTTTTGTAGAAACTATTACATGTTGTAGGTAGAATTCCTATTGATCGGTGCAGTGCATTAAATAAGTCATTGCATGTGCTTATGACAGAAGTTGTGCCTGGATATATTTTTAAAAATGTAGGAGCTATTAGGTACATTTCGTACAAAATTATGAAAAAGCATTGTAAGGTATAATGATAAACTTTTTTTATTATTCTGCTGACAAAATGTGAAGTTCAAAGGCCAAGGTGTTTTTTGGCTTCGATATTTCCTTTTGTTGTTTAGTTTAACCTTAAAATTTTGATTATGCACCATGTTTGCGAGAATTTAAATTACACGCTACAAACATATCATATCATATTTCAATATTTAAAGCTTATGTGCAAAAAATTGTTTTAAAAATTATGATCAGCAATTTATTGATATTGGTTAAGAAATATTTAAAGGAACAGAATTGGAACGGAATGAAACCAATTTTCTATCAAAATAAAAAATCATCACAGTCTTGAAGCATTAGTGATAGAATACAGTCAGAATTCTATTAGCTCTTATTAGAGAATAATATTAGTTGTTAGTTAACATGTCCAGTGACAGTGATGGATATCAAGAGGAGATGGAAGTGGTAACAGATGAATGGATAACAAAAACAGCAAAAAAAAAGGAACCAAAAGGACAAAAATGCACCGGAAACTACAAAAAAAGCGAAACAATTCTCTCAAGTTGAAATAAATGAAGTGATACTTGGAAGGCCACAATCTAATATAACAAAAACTACTAGAGATAACCACTCACAAAAAACGATACAAGAACCCATGGTAAACAAAAACCAACAACAAATACCCAACAGGAACATAACATTCTCCTAAAATGAAAGAAATTACCCACAAAAAATTTAAACATCTATATTATTTATCAACAAATAATGAGAATAGAGATAATCAGACTTTGGGAAAAAATATATCCTACTCAAAGAGATATAATCATCAAAACAAAAACCGGCTTTATAATAAAAACAAATAATGATTTCATGGAAAACACACTGGGAAAAATGGTCGAATTAGGACAAATAACAAGCTACAAAGAGTCATCCCACAACGACAATCCCCCGTCATATTCTCGCACAGACAGCTATTCAGTGGTGATATCATCAATAGAGCAAGACCTGGACGAAAAAATAATAAGTGAAGAATTAGTCAAACAAAAACTCCAACATAGATTTTGCAAAAGAATAATATCTAAAGCCAAACAAAAACTTACTAGACTCATCCGAATTATAACAGGATCACAACAAACATTTGAAACACTTCTAGCTGAGGTGTTCTATTTCAAGTACCAACATTATCCGGTCTTTCCTAGTAAACCGCCAAACCCCCCTCCCGCAGATATGTAAAAAATGCCTATCCTTTGATCACGCAACAGAAAACTGTAATAACGAACTAAAATGTGTCAAGTGCTTTGGAAATCACCCAGAAAAAAATGTACGTCTACGTTACCACCGAAGTGTACTGCTTGTCAATCGGAAGAACATCAAGCATGGTCTATGCAATGCCCTAAAAGGCCTACTAAACCAATTGAACATTCAAATAAAATCCCTTAATAAAAAGGCCCACGAGATCTCACAGGAAAAAAGAAAATCAAGAATCCACGACTCAATCACGATCCACGACTATATCATTAATACTTATATCAATGAACTTAACGACACAAAAAATACAAACCGAGAAGAATTATTATTTAAGTTGAAAATACGATTCACCAACGACTATAACATCGACACAAATGCTGTATTTTCTGGTAGCAGAGTATATATACTAATGTTCGACCTAGTAAGTCAGGAAAACTCACCGACAGAACCAATCAACAACAACTCTAATATCCAGCACATTCATGTCCTCAATTAATATTTTATATGCCAACATAAACAGCTATCCACGTAAAAGACATATTATCAATAATTATATAGAAAATAATGACATCCAGTGTGCACTATTTGTCGAAGCTAAAACAAAAAAGGAAAGTACTACAAATTATAGAAATTGGCAAGTATTACAATTTAATGGTAACCAAATCCATAAAGTCAATAAAGCTATTGGCCCTGACAGCTTACCATCGTACATCTTAAAAGCCTGTATGGATATTTTTGTGGAGCCACTAAAAACCATATTTAATCTAAGCCTAGCAACTAATGTGTTTCCGGACAGATGGAAGGAAGTGAAAATCTGTCCAGTGTTTAAGAAAGGTGATAAAGGGGATATACAAAATTATCGACCAATAGCCATATTGTCTGCTCCTGCCAAATTGTTCGAAAGTATTATATACACAGAACTATATTACTCAGTATCTACAACGATATCTATACATCAGCATGGATTCATGAAACATAAATCGACAGTAAGTAATTTAAGCAATGTCACTCAGTTTATATCCGACTCACTAAGGCTTTTGATTCTGTCTCGCACAGTATCCTGCTGAACAGGTTGCAGAGTGATTACGGTTTTCACCCTAACTTGATTAATTTTATGACGTCTTACCTAAACAATCTGTTACAGCGGGTTGTTGTTAGAGGTATTGTATCAGAGCCATTTGTTGCTGTTTCCGGGGTACCGCAGGGTTCCAATCTCAGACCTTTATTGTTCTTAATGTTTATTAACAGTTTGACAAAAGAAATAAAACCACTCGATATTTATTATTTGCAGACGATTTAAAAATATACACAAACATTGAATCTATTACCGATTGCCTTAGTTTACAAACAGATCTGGATAATATCTATAATTGGTCTGTTAAGAACAAAGTACTATTTAATATACAAAAATGTAGTATTATGACCTATACGAGGAAAAAATCACCATTGGTATTTGATTATAATATAAACGAAACATTATTGGAACGAGTTGGAGAGGTGCGAGACTTGGGGGTGACATTTGACTCGGGCATTACCTTTAACAACCACGTATTAGATATATCAAAAAAGCAGAGATGGGTAAACTCCCGGAGTTTTGATTACTCCGAAAGTTTCCAGGAAGCTTTCCTGGAAACTTTCCGTTGGGAATATTCAGAGTCTATTTTATGGTGAAATCTGATTCGTAATGATCTAAGCTTCATTTTGATACCAAATAAGTGCATATAAATATATTATTTACATTACTTTTACAGACTTTTACCAAATAACTGATATTATATGACACCCGCTATATGTGCCCTGTGCTGTATGAAGAATATGGAGCAATTGGGTGGTTACCCAGTAATTTGTTTTGTTTGAATTATTAAATAATTAAATATAAATAAAATAATTTATAGAATGTGATAAATATGTGGATTATAAAATTACAAATTTATGTAAATAATGTCATATGTAAGTCGTAACTCCTATTTTGTGCAGAAATGGAAATATAGAAGGCAAGACAGAAATTAACATCTACATATTATTTAATTAAAATAACACTAAATGTATTAAATTAAATAATATCTTATAATTTGTAAAAAAATAAAAGTATATTTCTTTTTAATCATTTTCGTTTTTAATGTAACAGAAAAAATGCTAGATATTATTCATCGGGAAGCGATAGTGAGGGTATACAAATAAACATAATTTATCATATGTCTGTCAACTCATCCTTGATCATAGCCAATAGCACGAAATTAGAGAAATTCTGTGCCAATGCCAATAGTAATAATCCGAGCGGTGACCATATGAAACCCTACGTCATCAAACATCCGATTAATTTTTGATAATTTCGAGAAAATATCAACAAATTAAAATTGGATTTCTGGCGTTTGAGGTTATGTTAGATCGTCGTGGCGGCAATTTCAAATTTATGAGTAAATATGTGTAAATACTAACTGTAAATGTTCGTGAAAAATTTGGAAACTTTCCCGGAGTTTTGGTAACTTCCCCGGAATTTTGGAAACTTTCGGAATATTCAAATATTTTAAAGGAAACTTTCATTTTTATCAAAACTCCGTTCCGGAAACTTCCGAAATTTTCCTGGAAACTTTCCAATGGAAAGTTTCCTTGACCCATCTCTGCAAAAAAGGCAACCAAGATGTATGGTTTCATAGTTCGCAGTACTAGGCAATTTACAAATGTTAATTGTATACGAACTTTATATGTGTCGTATGTTAGAAGTTTATTAGAGTATGCCTCCATTATATGGAGCCCACATTACCAATGTCATATAAACACTATAGAAAGAGTACAAAACAAATTTTTAAGGTACGTGAATTACAAAGACACGGGTGTCTATGATCAGGATATACCCATGGCTCAACTACTACAAAAATATAACTTTCAGTCACTAGAAAAAAGGCGGAACATCAATTATATAATGTATCTACATAAATTACTTCATGCGAATGTTGATGACTCAGAATTTTTATCTTTAATATCTTTTAATATCCCTTCTCACTGTACAAGAAATTCTCATACCTTTTACTTACCCGAATTGGCCAATACAAACAACCATCTTAACTCTCCCCTTTTTAAAATGTGTAAGTCTTACAACAAAATACAAACTAACTGTGATATTTTCTCTGTGAAACAAACTGCTTTAAAAAATATTCTGTCTGAGGTGTTATAAATTGTTTTGTTTTTATTGTATATATTTGTCCTTCTGTGTTATCAGTTTGTATTTTTATTTTGGTATACATTATTATTGAATTATAATATTTACATTTATTATATCTGTATATAAACATGTTGTAGTGTTTAGGTGCTCCCCTGTAATTGGGCTAAACCTGTTGGGTGAGCGTAATTAAAATAAATAAAATAAATAAATAATCATACCAGAGGAGGAAGTTTAATCCAAGTTCACCCAAACTTGGCCATGGGTAAAGCAAATAGTCCAAGAATAAATAACCCATTAAACGAGTGCCTACATTTTACAATTCCATTCCACAATGACAAGCTACATATTTTCCTAGTATATATACACCCAAATTCCAGAATAGAAGAAAATATATTTGTCAAAGCCAGCCTTTATAAGTACAGCATCATAATTGGCGATTTCAACATTAACAACCGAACCAAAAAGAGGCAGTAACAAAAGTAACATCGAGAAAATAAACGAAACGATGACCAAATTTGTGAATAATCATAGCAATCAAGATTTAAATCCAGATATGATCTCCCAATTTAATTCAGAATTAACACAGGCTGTCGTGCAACACACCCCAAGGACTGAGACCCGTTTCTTCACTCATGAACTGCCCCCTTTCATTATTCAATTAATTAAAAGAAAACGAAGAATGTATCGTGAGTACAGAAATACAAATGACCCAAACATAAAGACCGAACTAAACAAATTTAACAAAATAATACAAAACCATATCCAAGAATATAGAACCCACAAATATGTAACAACCTGCGAGGCAATCAATAGAAAAAAAGGGAAATCATATTGGCACGACATCAAAAAAATATCCAAATATAGAAACACACATACTAAACAAACAGACATTGAGTAGAATGGAATAAAATACGGAACTAACGATGAAAAGGCCGAAATATTCGCAAATACTTTTGAAAACATCTATAAGGAGACACAATGCAATGAATTTGATAATAACCACTATAACGAAACCAATGAATGGTACAATACGTATATAAATGACTACCCAATACTAGAAGCTAACGAACAGGAATATAAAATAGAGGAAAATGAATATTTTGATCTAGTTAACCAGGGTAAAAATACAGCCCCCGGACATGACCTTGTGAAAAAAAACATAATTAGGAAATTGGAACATAACACACATTTATTTATAATCAAGATATATGAATACTGCTTGAAACATCACTACTTTCCTCACGAATGGAAGATAGGCACAATAATAACAATTCCGAAACCTAACACAGACCATTCAAAGACATGCAATTACAGACCCATCACTCTACTACCGGTTCTTGGTAAAAACCTGGAGAAAATCATTAAAATGAAGAGGTTAGAAGATTCACTCAGGATCCACATACCAGACTACCAATTTGGTTTTACATCAAAATCCTCAACTATCCACTCGCTTACCATTTTAGTTAACAACGTAGAAACAGCTAAACTTAATGGAATGTATTCAGCCGCAATATTCTTGGACGTAAGCAAAGCTTTTGACAGCGTATGGAGAAGAGGCCTAATTTACAAACTTGCACAAATGAACTGTCCCAAATATCTCATTGCAATTTTAATAAATCTACTAAAGGACCGCAAACTAAAAGTTAAAATAGCAAATAAATACTCCTATGAATTTTCAATGGAACAAGGCCTCCCACAAGGCTCCCCCCTTTCACCTTTACTGTATAATATCTATTGTGCCGACATCTACAACTACTCTTATAATGATAAACAACACTTTGATTTTTCTGAATACATACTACAGTTTGCCGATGACAATGCTTTAATCTCACACAATAGTTCACTCATGCTGTAATGGAGAACTTACAAAACTTAATCCAGAAAACATCAACATGGTTTAACAAATGGAGACTCAAACCCAATTCTTTAAAATCTCATCTACTCAAAAATTTGAAATTAATTCGGCCACAAATAAAAAAGATACAGGGGTGTCTTCACGAGAAGTGAAACACACTGTATATTTATGAATCGGTGATATTCGTTGTTGAAAATAAATCTCTTTTTAATAACCATGAGCATGTGTATAACACAAGACACAGAGAAAATTTAACAATGGAGAAACCAGCTATACTTATACTGCCCTGCTAAGCAAGAAGGTCGTAACTGACATTTTGTTGCTTTTGAGATAATCGCATTTTTCAAATATTTACAATGCCATCCACATTTTCAATGGGAAATTCTTAATTTTTTGAGTGAGAGCTTTTTTTATTAGAACAATTTTTATTGTTTAAGTTTCAATATGAAATATTAAACGTTTTTCAAAAAAATGCAGATACGACATTTTTTAAGAAAAAAATTGAGAATACAATAAATAAAAGTCGTAAGTGAATAAAAAAGTATATTTCTGAAACATATTACAACAGAAATTGCTCTGATTAAGTTAAAAGAATGTTATTTATTAAATAGTCAGTCGTTAAGGAGTTCATTAATTAAGATAAAATACACTTTTTTCAGGATCACACTGAATCGTCAGATGTAAACAATCCCACATAACTTCAAATTGGTAGTCGTAACTGCACATTTTTATTTTGTATTGCCAAGCTAATTTGTCGTATCTACCGTGTAGATACGACATTTATGCTTGGTAATATCAGATAGGACAATTTCGCTAAGTAAAATCAGTATACTTTGCAGATATGACAAATTTTAAATTGAATTTGTATCGTTTATTATGAAGATTCGACCTTGAAAATATACCAGAAGTTGCTTGGGTGGCTGTAGATGCGACAAATGTCAATAACTCAATTTTCATGAAAATGTCAGTTACGACCTTCTTGCTTAGCACGGCAGTATATACAAAAAATGTAGAACATGCTATTATAAAAATCTAGAATAAAATCCCTCTATCGATAAGAAATCTCCCAAAAAACAAATTAAAACATCCTTTAAAAAGTTATCTTCTCAAAATAGCATTCTATGACATCAAAGAATTTTTTGAGGGCAATAGTAAATCTGCGAAACTTAGACTGTGATATTTGTACATATTACAAATTGTATTAACCATATCAAATATTTTGTATATACATTTTAAATTAGATATGTATTAATCTTTTAAGTGTAAATTTTTATTGTTTTAAGCCCATATTTTAAATGTTTTTGACACGTTGTACGTCCAATACGGACATTTGTAAAATGGAACAAATAAACTCTTACTTACTTACTTACTTACTAATAAATTAGTATTTTTATGTTTCTGGCAATGAAAGAGAGTTTTCTTCTCCGAACTAAATGTATAGAGTAACTAAGATATACGTAAATTCTCTATGAAGGGGGATGCGATATTCGAGGTCAAGGAGGTTTGATTTGAAACCATTTAAATTTAAAGCAGGCAGTTAAGCTTGAGCGGATGACAGAACATTTTCAAAAACATAAATATTCACAAATCACAATTAAAAATTAAAGCATTTAACATAGAAATGATATGTTTGAATTCCATCTTATTTAAAACACACTTATGAAATTGTATAATTAACTCCAGAAGATGCTCTGCATAGTCTAAATTTTAAGAATGGATGAGAAGTATGTATGGAAGAAATGTACTGTATCATGATTCATGAATAATAAAAAGGTCTTTAAAATAAATACTTTTGGATGTTTAGATTAATATATACAGTAAGAAATTATTCAACAAAACAAGTAAACAAAAATATGCAAACGAATACATACATAGCGAAAAAATTACGAAAATAGTGAAATTATTACTTATTTACCAAAAATGAACGAGCAATTTACACACAACATGCGGTAAAGTAAATATAATAATATTTTACTATTACTACACTTACTTTGTCATCCAATTTTCCATAACCAATTTCTTCATCATTTTCCCTATAAACAAATTAAAATGAATATTAGAAATCTAGAAATATAAGTATACTACCGAAAGGAGGCGTTAAGAAGAAAATTTAAAGGTTAAAATAACACATCACAATTTCAACTCATATTTTTTTATTTTAACTTAATTTTAATAAATAATTAATCAACATTTAAAGACAAAACAACTTAATATTCTTTAGTATAATAACTAAAAGTTTTGTATAAAAAAATTTTGGTTAATATAGTTTTTTTAACATTTTGGAACTTATAGTTTTAAGTCTGAAAACTATAAATAACTTTTAAATTAAAATAAAAATCTTATTTAAAATTAGTTCTGGTTAATGAGAAAATGAATGTTAGTAACAGCTTAAGACAAAATGACAATTATTGTGTTTAGTAAATTGTTTGTAAAAATAACACAATTATTAATAAATATATTCAATATTCACAGGGATGTGTCACAATGAATGATGATAACATATAGGACTTAACAAGATTATGTTGTAATGTTTAACTATATCAAAATGCAACATTATTTAAATAATACAAATAACTATTATATTTGGACAGATAGTAATTCTCTTTAAATAGGCATTTTAACTTTTCCATTTTAGAACTATAAATTGCTCATAAACTATTTATGTAGATAATAATCGAAGAAGAACACAAATCTAATTTTACACAAAATTAAAGGAAAAACAACTTCCTATAGTTTTATTGATACAAAAAATAACTTTCATGAAACAACACTAATGGGTATTTCAATAAGGAAAAAATTATATGCACCATTCTTGTTTTCAAAAGTAAT
This sequence comes from Rutpela maculata, assembly GCA_936432065.2. Taxonomy (NCBI): domain Eukaryota; kingdom Metazoa; phylum Arthropoda; class Insecta; order Coleoptera; family Cerambycidae; genus Rutpela; species Rutpela maculata. The sequence goes on from OW386285.2 coordinate 126,495,828, forward strand.
CATATGTATGAAATGGTATAAGTCTACAATAAATAAGAATCGAAATATTTCTATTTATTGCATAGATGAAGTTGGTTTTATTTTATGTACAATTTAATAGACTAAATGAATGAATAAGATATTTTTAATCCAGCTCTAATTGTGGAAAGTTATAAGAAATAACTGAAAAAGGGCATATTTACAGTTCACAACTTCTGAATGTCCTCGAAATTACCACTTTGTGGCAAAAAAATGCTGTATAATTGTTTTTTCTTATTACCTTGAATTTTTATATTTAGGATCTGACCTATTAATGAAATCACATATCACATTTGCTCTTAATTTTATCCACTATATTTTTAAAATTTGTCACGCTAAAACCAACATCTGTAATTAGTTAAGACTGCACCAATTTTAGACAAACTACAGGTACATATATTTCGAAGCATGTTTTGCTCAGCTTTTAGATGCACTTGCCTGTAAGTTTTCAATTTCATGTTCATAATCTCTTTCTGTGTACTTTCGCAAGTAAAAAAATAGATTTATAATTTTAAGTGCAATTGTTGACATGAAAAGATGAAATAATTTTAGATGGTAGGCAGTAAGTAGTACGATTTGCATCGTTTGTTAGTAAATGCGACAACATACCCGATGGTAAAAATTTTCACCTAAATTCCTCCATTAATCACCAACACGGAAACCTACTTTGTACTGTCTACTACCTATGTTTTTTCACGTGCAATGTTGTAGTTGAAAGATATAGATCTGAATTATATTTAATGCATGCCATTTGTTTTCATTTCTGATTTTTAACAAAAACATTTTAAGAGCAATCTATAGTTTTATATTGGATACCTACCCCTCATTTTATTTTCTAAAATTGAAAAGTATTTAATTACTGAAAATGGAAAATAAGTATTTTTTTTATACAAAACTAGAGAGGTAACTATATAAACTTTTTAAATTTGAGATATTGTGAAGTATTAACAATTTCTTAAACGAGTACACACATTTAGAAATTGCAAAAATATTTACGATAAACAATTATGTCATGAGAAATATACTTGATTAAATAGGGTCATATTAAATGCTGCCCATTTATTACAAATATGAACTGAAAATTTTCAGTAGACTTAATTTTTTAATAATTATTCAGTTAGCTAAATAAGGAAAAAAAGTACATACATGCAAAAGTAGTGTGCATGTACATGTGTTTTAAATAGAAGAACCTCCCAGAATAATTTTTTACCAAGGATAATTTTAATAAACTGTTTAAGTACAACCAATCACTTAATATCCCCAAAGGTGTTCTTACTAAAATACTTTATTTAATCTAGTATGAACATATTGTTTTTAAATTCATCATTTACAAATCATATTTGTAATAAACAGGTTTTAAATTGTATTCAGATAAATTATTCGAAAAGAACTTTTATCCTTCAGCCCTAACATTAATGAAAATATCCTTAAGAGTATTTTTTCTACATTAGCAAAATTAGCAACGGTTATTTAGGTGTTTTGCAATTATTAAGTTGTTGCATATTTTTTTTAATACAAAGCCCCTTTGGTTGGTTACAAGGGTTTAAAGGTATTTGGTAGATTTTGCAAAAATTAATTTGCAATAGACTATTTTCACATTATTTTATTAACAAATAATGTTATAATTTCATAGTTATTGTAAACATTGTTGCTAATCATGCTTATTTGGATAAAACATCCTAAGTAGTTAATTCGCTCTCTATTTGTCATCTGACAGCTAGAAGCTATTCGATAGCATAACTTTGAAACTGCTCAATTAGCTATGATATTGTCAGTAAGAGCTCTAGCTTTGCAAATATCTGCTTTAATACATTGTAAATAAATTCCATCACCATCGTAACCATTTTTAATAAAAAAAAAATTATGTTCTGGGTAAAAAAAATATGTCCAACTACTGTTTTAATATTAACACATTTGGGATAGGTTTGCCTACAATGAAAACATTTAGTTAAACTGTGCGACAATTTACACGAAACACATGAAATGTGGCAAGGTTGTAATTAAGTGTTTTCCGTACATGTCAATTTGCTTTTTTTGAAATTGTTGAAAAAAAGCATTTGATGTATTAGAGCATAACATTAGACTGCATTCTATCACCTATGAAATTAATACTGTAACAAATAAATAACGTAAAATTCCCATGACACCAGAATTTATGAAAAAAGACGAAGTTTTCAATATAGCAATAGTAAGGGGCTCCTAAGGGTTTTCATTTCGAAACACTTCAGTGATTTACTGCCGGAGGGTATTAGTCATTCGAACAACTGCTACTTTCAAAGTAAAAATTTAAATGAACATAAGAACACTGTTTTAAAGTAAATTATTCTTTGTTTGCTTATAGTTATAGCAAAGAATATTTCTTATAGGATTTCAAACAACAGAAAAAGTAATCTATGGAAAATCAAAAAAGAGAATCTATCTATAAAAATATTAATTTCAAATATGATAACCTACGTCTGGTTACACTAGAAATTAAGAAACTCTGAAATGAATTTATTTACAAAATAACTATCTATTCAATCCAAAAATGAAATTCTAATTAAAATATCACTTTTTAAAACGTAGAAGGGCACTAACTCCGAACGATGTTCTATCTGACGTGCTCATTGTGGCAGAACGCCATCCGGCATCTAAATTCCTGCTCTTAATAGAAGGCAAAACATTTATCGGCATCCCATTTGCCATATAAATTATTAAAGATGGATGGTTACTGCTACAACTAGCATGGTGTGTAATGTGTATCCCTCCTCACTTAGGACTTTGACCGTTTCCGTCAAATTTTTACAGAATACCGATAGGCGTTTAACACTCCGTGCAAATCTAATTAGTCATTGTTTTGGTGTCGAAGTGGACATATCGTTCTCGCGTAATCACTTTATTTTTACGCGGGAAAACCACCTGTTACCTAGTTTATTAGTGTGGTGCAGTTTTTATAGCAATGTAAGTAATGTAAGTACCTTTCTATTTATTTTTAGTAAATTTTTGTAATTGATTCGAAGTAGATACAAATTAGTTGCCAGTTTTATTATTTTTTAAAATTTTATTTCAGATTAATTCATGTATACTTTTTAAATGACATTAAGATGGAAATCGAAACGGGCTGAAGGACCTCGGTCAATTGCCTTTTGAAATGTACTAACTCATTTCAATAAAGTTCTTTTATTATTATTTATTTCAGATGAATAATTCTTAGAACAGGAGCAAAAGAGGTTGAGACAAATGTAAGATTAGGTGTCTAGCAACGATGATGAAGTGGATCTATACCAGACAGCGATGGTGGATCAGGTCCAAACAATTGTTCAGGCTCTGATTCGGGTAATGAAAACCTGAGTGAAAACCCACAAGCATTTTTATTGAACAGTTTATTAGAAGAAGGATGGCGATGGCTCTGTATTGGAAGAATGCGAATCATCATACAGCACCCATTCCCATTTTCGATTTTGATGGACTAAAAATAAATATTGACGCAAATTCTACACCAACTGATGCTTTTGAATCTCTGTTTACGCCGCAAATACTATAACACATAGTGTAGTGCTCAAACGATTATGGGTAGTTACTAGCCAGTACAAATAGGCCAAAAACGAGATTCAGCAAATTAGCAAGTTTCCAAGCAATTACAATGGAAGAAATGAAAGCCTTTATTGATATCATTCGTGCACAAAAGCATGATAGTCGCGGTTCTGTGAACGAAGTTCAAAACATTGTACAGGGGCTAGTAGAACATTGGTCAGAAAAAATACCAGGAACACCTGGAGGCAAATCTCAGAAAAAAGCTGTTTTTCATGTGCAAAATGTGCACTAAAAAAAACATATGAAGGGAAACCAGTTTTAGATGTAAAGGTTGTGAGGAAAAACCATCTCTTTGTCTAGTTTGTTTCGAGGAATGGGATGCCCCAATGAATGACGAATGAAAATTTAAAGTAGCTTTATTTTTTCCCAATATATCATATAATTTTACTTTACTTATTTTGTGTTCCTTTGGTTTTTATTAAAAACCATAATTTTTCCTTAGGTTGTTTGTATTGTATTAGCGTTATGTTGCCTTGATAATATGTTCATTTATAGTATATCATTCAACGAGCATGTAGTCTATGATTATAACAATAAATATTAAATTGAAAAAGTTTAGTTTAAATTACTCAGTTTGTTTATTAATAACTTTAAAAATCCCTGAAAATATATTTTTTCATAATTATGAAGTATTTGCTATACGTTACAAGATATTTCGTAACACAAAATATTTCAAAATATTAGTGTCATTTTAACAAGTGATCGGTGCGTTAGTGTTCTTCAACGTATTAATATTTGAAATCCTAAAAAAAAATTTGTTTACTATAGAATTATTTATATTAGACATATTTCGTGTGGACAATTTAAAAATAAAAAATTAATGAATATTGAAACATATTATAAGAAAGACAGAAATTAACGAGTTATTTATACTTTGGAGGTAAATATTTTAAGATTATTTTTAGAACTTAGAGTAGAAATAATTGATCCATGTATAAAGCTACTTTTGATGTTGTTACTATTAAAATAAACTATTCCGCATGCATACAACTTATCACTTAAAGAATATAAAATTTGCAACCGTGTTTTTTTCTCCTCTTTTGATTTCAGAACTCATATTTTATTTTTTAAGTACTCATTTCTTTAATTCAAGCATGCCCTGTTTACTTAAAATAAACATACAGATATTTTAAATTGGAAAAATGACAATTTTAATGGGCTTAGAACAACTAATACTCTACACATATTTTTCCAGTAGCGCTTCAGAATGATCACACCTTATTATGTGGTGTGCGGAAGTTGTTAGCGCATAACCAGAGTCAGGTGAAAATGAGAATTTTAATGAAGCGATTTGTCATATAAAAATATATTTTTTGTTTGTTGAGGAAAAAAATAATTTATCTTGTACAGAAATTTCAAAACATTTTTTTATTTCATGACTCTAAAGCCAGGAAAACTATATTAATAAACTGTAAATTATACCATTAGAATAACAGTCTTGGACATTTTTTATTACCCACAACATGATTCATTTGTCGTAACAATGCTATTGCTGGTTTTTGGTGCAAAAGAGTTTTTGGTGTGAAATCCATGCAATATTTATTTGAAAAGTTTATTAAAAAAATTCAAAATAGGATCACCACTACGGGAGGATCTCCCTGGTTGTGGTTGAGGATTGGATGGTGGATATCCTGGATAAGGGTTGGGATTTGATGGGTATGGGTAACCAGGATTTTGAGGGTATTGTGGATAGCCAGGGTAAGCATTAGGATATCCAGGAGGATTGGTAGGATATGTAGGAGGACTGGTAGGATACCCAGGAGAGCCAGGATATCCCGGAGACGTAGGATAGCTTGGGGCTGAAGGATAACTAGGTTGTGGATGGGGATATACCCCAGGAGCAGTAGAAGTATAAGGATTGTGTGGACTTTGAGGTTGAGGATATGAGGGATGTTGAGGTTCATCTTCCTCTTCCTCTTCCTCTTCGTCAACCTCATTGCCACGGTGAGAACTTAAATAATCAGAATTATAACCACCATACTCCATAATGTTTTTGTGTTCAGAGAACACTCTAAGAAGAAATTCTCCCTCTTCGTTAGGATCGTATGTGGAAGGCACTATGCAATATGCTCCTGGAGGTAATTTAAACCTACAGCTAACTTCACGTAAATTGATGAAGGACGGAGATCGAGCTACAGACGAATTGTACTTGAAAAAGTTGAGGTCAAGCGGTTTTGGAACTCGGTCAGGGTCGGGAAGCTAAAAAAAATTAAAAGAAAATATATATCAAAATGTGTATGACATTAATGATTAATGTTTATATGGTATACATTCTTTATTATTCAATATTAGAAACCAACACTAGTAGTAGTTCAGGTGTATCCAGACCCATAGTACCCTTATTAACTACGGTATCACTGTATCCTCTAAATATTATGTTTTGTTTGTAGAAAATTCCTTAACATTTGTTTCATTTCATATACAGTGTGTTTCACTTGAAATGGTAACACCAATAACTTTTTTATTTTTTTTCCAATTTGAATCAAATTTTTCTTAAGTATAGAACAAATTAGGATCTACTTATGGTCAGAAAAACATTCGCTTTCCACAAATGCAAAGCCACCTGTGGTACCAAAATATGCGGAGAAAATCAAAAATCATATTAGGCATTTTTTATCGGAATATTTAAAAAGAAAAATTAAAATTTTAAAAATAATTGTTTTAAAAAAAAACTGTAAATTGCTTGACAACTACCTGGCAGCTTGGGTTTAATTTTCTCCGCATATTTTGGTACCGCTGCTGGTTTTGCATTTGTAGGAGGCGAATCTTTTTCTGGTTATAAGTAGATCCTAATTTGTTCTATACTTAAGTAAAACTTGATTCAAATCGGAAAAAAAATAAAAAAGTTTTTGGGGTGTTACCATTTCAAGTGAAACACACTTTATATCAATTAATTAAATATTTTCTGTTTTAGCCATGTTAAAATATATATTTTATTTAATAAATAAAGCTGATGAATTTAGAAAATCAACAAAGCACGAATGAAACGCTTCTAAGAAATTGCATCTTAAGCTTGAAAGATTTTCAATATTGAGTAAAAAATATGTGTCAAACAGTAGCAACAATTTAATTCTTAGTTAATTCTGTTGGTCAGATAACAATTTTCTTACAAGAAATTTCCACTTATAATTCATCTCAGTCATTTTGAAATTATTGAGATGAGAGCTGGAACTAGGGATTGTCAGATTAGCGCCTTCGAGGGCGCAAAATTTGGTCAGCATCCAATGAGGTGCACCAAAACCAAAAATGCCAAAGGCGCAATTCCTAGTTTCAGCTTTGATTGAGAAGTTATCATTTAAGCTGTCAACCTGTATTGTATTAAATCTATCTATATACAGTGTGGCCCAGGATAGATGTAACAATAGGGTAATGAACGAAAAATTTTGGAATTTTGGAATGGTATTTGGGGATTGAGTCCTGCTTGTTGTAAAACTAAAGTATACCAAAAATGACTTGATTTGGTGTTCTACAGGGTGTTTTATAAGCAAAGTTGTAAAAATCACCACGAATAAAGTAACTTTATTTTTCAAAATATGAAAAAATTCCACTAAGAAAAGTTATTTAGAATGCAATTTTATACCTCTATACCTTTCAGGAATATAAAATTATTTTTTTGAAACTTCCCATTTTTTCAATAAATTAGTATTTTATTTTGAACCATTCAATTAAAAGTGCATAGAAATTATTTTTTGTGAATTAATATTTAAAGTTATGTAGAAGCTAAAAGTAGGCTATGAGAAAAGCAGTGGATACACATTTACCACTTATTATTGACAAATGGGAAGTTTCAAAAAAATAATTTTATATTCCTGAAATTTGGTAGAGGTATAAAATTGTATTCTAAATAACTTTTCTTAGTAGTCGGGGAGCCCTCCCTAGCTGTACGTGCACCCACCGCCTGATCCTTGGGGACAATGTTTTTCATAAAGATTGAAGCCTAAGGAACAATTTAAGACATATTCTAAAAAAAAAAACTGGCTGTACTTTCAAAATGGCGGCCATATGTTAAAAAAAAACTGTTGCCAATGTTGTTTTTGTCATTTAACACAAAAACTAAAAAAGATGGACAAAAACTTTCTTCACAAAAACAACGTGCATAAAATTTTCTACAATTTTGTACCTATACAATATTTTGATAGGAGTTACCATTTTCCAGATAAATGAGTCCAAAATTAAGAAAACATGGAAATTCATATATTGGTAAATCACTTAAAAGAAATAACTGTGACAATTATTGTAAGGCGTACAATATAACTATATTATTAACATAAAAATTAAATAAAATAAACTGAAAAATAATAATAATAATAATAATATTATAATTTGCAGACATTTATCTCGAAAACGGTAACAGTGGTATCTGGAAAACGGTAACTCCTATCCAAATATTGTATAGGAACAAAATTATAGAAAATTTTATGCACTTTGTTTTTTGCGCAGTAAGTTTTTCTCCATCTTTTTAGTTTTTGTGCTAAATGACAAAAACAATATTTGCATTTTTTTAAACGGACGCCATTTTGAAAGTTCAGCCAGTTTTTTTTTTTTAGGACTTGTCTTAAATTGTTCCTTAGGCTTTAATCTTTATGAAAAACATTGTCCCCAAGGATTGGGGGGGTGCATGGACAGTTAGGGTGGGCTTCCGTAGTGTTACGTTTTATACTGAATCTTATATTTTATCTTAAGAGCTGAATCATTTATCTGGAAAATGGTAACTCCAATGCAAATATTGTATAGGAACAAAATTGTAGAAAATTTTATGCACTTTATTTTATGTACAGAAAGTTTTTCTCCATCTTTTTTAGTTTTTGTGTTAAATGACAAAAACGATATTTGCAAACGGACGCCATTTTGAAAGTGCAGCCATTTTTTTTAGGACATATCTTAAATTGTTCCTTAGTCTTTAATCTTTATGAAAAACATTGTCCTAAAGGATCGGGGGGTTGCACGGGCACTCAGGGTGGGCTATTTCTAAACAAATTTTAAAAATTTAATTCTTTTTTGTTCGACATGTTCTTGAAGTCGAGATTACTTGCCTATATGATTTTCAAACTATCACTTTAAATTCAAAGTTAAGAGAGTGATTTTTTAATAAAAGGACTACAATATGGGGTTTTCAAGTTTTGAATAAAAAAAAACTAAATTTCCAAAATTCGTCCATATGAGTCTTTTTAACCAACCATGATGTCTACACCATATTCAAAACTCTAAGTCCCATAATTCGTGAAACTGTTCGGTGTTACCTACAATTGGCACCAATAAGCAGCTGCCAGTTGTTGACAGTTGGGCTTTCGCCGACCACACTGCAATGAAGACGGGCTGAGCAAAAAAAAATATGTTGGGTTGAGCGTCAAGGAAATTTTAAACCTTTGTCAAAAGCCTCAACAAATCCAGATATTGCCTCCCCTCAAATCTACTAAACAGGGACACAAACCCAAAAAAAATGACAAATCTTCTACAATTACTATTTGAGTTTATTACCAAACTTTAAATTGATACAAAAAAATAAGTATCCGAGACTGACACATATAAAAGTTAAGTCTTCAGTTAACGTATTGTGACGTGTTTCCACCTTTAGGAAACCAATCTTGCAAATTCCGTGGGTTCCAAAAATTATAACAAGAGATAACCACTAACAAACTTTATTAAATAATTTACTGGATACTTCACAATACTATTATTAACTTAAATGCACTTTACTGACTAAAAATAATAATGTTTATCGCTTTGTTTTCACTTTGGAGACTTAACCTCACTTGTCAATTCCAACTTCTTCTTCCCGCCGAGAATACGGCCTTTTATACCTAACAATGACAGATCCCGAATATTCTGTATGACGTCACCAGTCTCTAGGTAGTTCCAGATGTCATCACTCTAGAGCTTCTAGTAGGTTCTTTCTCTAGTAGGTGTAAATCTCTACATTCAGACATCCGAACTAATTGAATTCTGTGTGCCTACTTCTGGGGTTGCAACACATCACAGTATATCTTAAATACCCAATAATCTCTAAAAATATCTACCAATATATGAAAAAGTAAACCCTCTACTATGCAATGCGATATTTCCCCGATGCAAAATGGTAGGTGCCGTCTTATTTGCTTCTAATGACATTCTTTTACTTCCTGAACCGTTCCACTCATATTTAATATTGACCCAGTCATTTGTTTATTTTACGTTATGTCCATTATAAGTTTTTTTCTGAAAACGTACACAGAATGATGCAGCCAGTGTATTATGATGTTATGTCCAACTTAGGACCCTTGTATTCAACAGGTTATCTGAACTTTTATACGACTACAAGGATCTTATGTACTTGGCAAAGTTATTAGTTATTCATATCTTATATACAAATTCTACCAACTCAGAGATATTTAAACATCCAATATAATATTTAAAAAATTATGTATAACAAAAAAAGAGATTACCAAAACAAAATCACATAAAAATAAAAAAATTCTTAATATTCGATCCTTGTATATTTTTAATGTTTGTATTTACATACATAAAAGAGATGACCTAAAAGTGTATGTTGATAGTCAATATAATAAAACAAGTGCAAAAGAACAGAGCATGCATAATTAGAAAAATGTCATAATTTAACAGCCAGTGAAGCTTACTGTAGAGCAACATTCTGTCATGTTACAAGAAATTTTCAATACTGTTAGAACGACAAGCATACAATCCTTAACTAGACCTGTCGACACTCCAGAGTAGCTGGTCAGTGGAGCTAATGTGAGAAGTGCTACTACGAACATGTTAAAATTTTTAAAACTAAACAGAATGGGAATGAGATTTAACTGGGTGCCTAAAGACGACACAAGAAAACGTAAGCAAGCTTTCAAAGTCACAAGCAAAGTAGTTCAAGACTGGTTGAAAATTATCTAAATCACGTTACGAACACAATTTGGCTCCACGGGAACATCTGGACGACTGAATTCAACGTGTCTTTTGTAAATGGAATTTTTATTATGTTTTGTTGTTTTTATTTTTTTGTATATAAATTTTTTTTCACTTGTACATTTTTTCTTTAATTAAATTCTCACCCATATATGTAGCTGATTAATAAATTAGGATTGACAACATATTTTGAGGTGTGCTTTTTGTGGATATAACGATCATTGTGTCTAGTTAGTGTACTTTAGCTAACAACAATAGGAGCGTTATATTTACAAAAAACTGCTTCCAAAATAATAATGTTTGTAACCCAGCAGATTTATTACGAGCATTAAAAAAAAATTACAAACGTTACACATTGTGTTTCAATAATGGTAGTCAAATGGTCGTCAAAAAAATCATAACAATAAGAATAAAATGTTTCCTAATTGTTCTCTAGGATATGCTTGGACAATATAAAATTAAACAGTCCCCTTTACATAATTGTTAATTAGTGGCGGTTAAATATGACAACTTCAAACTTGGCTTGGATCTTGGCTGGGAAAAATTTCGTCAACAAATAACCAGTGCATAGGTGGGGGATAAATAAAAAGTATCTTAAGTAACATTTTATCACCCGAATCTGCCATTAGTTATTTAGTGTTGAAAATTTTCGTATGCGTACTAAAAACATTTTTTCTTGTTAATAAATTTGAAGTTGGTACTTTTAACAATCACTATTTTGAGTAATTAATTATTTGAAAAAGCCTGTTCCATTTAACACTTTCAATGCATTATAGAGCGCGTAGGAAACATTTTAGGAAAAAATATTCTTGTTTTTTTGATTTTCTGATGAGAGGAATCACAGCTATAAGTTTATGTGGAATCATTAAAACACTCTGTATAAAAGTAAGTATAAGATACGTTTTTTCTAAATCATATATTTACGTTCTAAATGTATTCAAAATATAAGTTTATTTAAAATGTTAAATATAGGAAAAATTACTTTTAGAAATAGTTTGTGATATATGTACTGAAACAAAACATTTATAAGATACTAAAATAAAACGTTTATTACGCGGACATTCGAATAATTAATAAACATTTTGGTATACCAAATTTAAACGCATGGTATAAACTAAATAAAAACGTTTATTATACTATTTTGTGTTGTCTGGGTAGATGAGCACCCAAGAGTACTTATAAAAAATAAATATTTAAAGTAAGTATCAAAGATCCATTGAAATTGATCTTCTGAATTAATATTTAATAGTTGGGAAAAGTACAAACGAGTTTATTACTTTCCTCAACAACCGACAATTTATAGATGCGGCTACTCTTCTTATGACGGCAGTTTAAATGTTATGTTATTTTCATGTATAAAACGTATAAATAAATAAAACAATTAATTAATAAATACATAAACCAAATGTGTAGAAGGTTCTGAGTGCAAAAATTGGTAAGCACAAAACCCGATCAAGAATGATAGGCAAACAACGGTAAACTGGGATCATATACCCAATCTGGCTGCCGTGCGTAACTATATTTGCGTTACTTACTTTTCCAAAACATACGGACAGACAGGTAACCGGAGTATTATTTTAGGGCCATTGCGACTGGTAAGAGAGCCCATGGGGGCGTTAATAGCTTATACAATATTTATTTACGAACCCCTCTATCACGCTTGAAATATGCGGAAACCGTGTCATAACCTTAATTTAGAAGGGTTTGGAGATACTGTCACGTGACAAGTGAAATACACTGTTACATCGGTCAGTGTAAGAAAAGCCATCAACAGTGGCTCCTCTTGTATACATTATAGGCAGGCAGACAACAGTAACAGAGTTCATCATTTAACTGTATGTGACTGACTGACAGCACATTTCTCTTTTACAACTTAAGGGACTAAGAGTTTGTAGCGTCACCAAAATAGTCGAAAAATATGGAATTAAAGAACAAATTCTAATAAGAAATTACTATTTAGTGTTAAACATATATTATTTATACTTAAATAAAAAGTGAACTGGTTAATGGATATTTTTTACTTACATGGTAAATAGCAAACCCTACAGTAAGTAAATCGGCTCCCATACTTCGGATTTGTCGTCTATTTTTTTGCATTAAAGCCACAATCATTGTACATAATCCTTCATCGTCTCCTTCATCAACTTCTGTTAATTGAATACGATACTGCGGATTATGCCAAAAGGAGTCTAAAAAATAAAGTAAAATTATATTCATCTATTTAATAACTTGGAAACGAATTGCTTTTCGAAAAAAAGTCATTTATCATTATCTTTTTAAATTTACTTTCTCTACCAGTCCATGTCAACAATATTTTCAAATTCGGTAATTTTTAACGTCCGAATAATTTACAGGACTGCTGGCCCAAAATTTTTGGTAATTCATCATTGAAAATTCTTGGCCTACAAAATTTGAAAGTATCAATGACATTATGTTAGAAACAGTAAATTTGAAGCGAAAATGAGGAATGACTTTTTTTTGAAAAACAATTCATTTCCAAATTGATTTATTTAATGTTTAAAAAACACAATATTAAGGGGGATGTAATAGGGAACTTGCACATTTTTTTTACTGCATAAAAATGTTCTACCATACTAAAAAATCAGATATGCAAAATATGACGCCTTAATTTCCAATAATAAATTTGTTATAAATTATTAAAGTTTCGCGCGCGAGCAAACCGTTTGAAACAGGTTCAAAAGCGTGATGTCACACCCTAATTTACAAGCGACGACGGAGATCCCAGCACTCGACCGCTTGATTTCATGGTTCATATTCAGCCGTAAAAATACCAGCATCGCCATCAATTTGAAGTATATACTTAAAATGGAAACAAAAACTTCTTATTTTAAATATTGCATTGTACCGTTGTGTAAGAATACTACAGTGAAAGTGCCAGATAAAATATTTATAATATTGTCAGATGATAAGATTCGTTGATCAAAATGGTTAAAAGCGTGTAGAAGAAATGAAAGACATTTCACAGAGCAAGATCATTTTAATGTAAGTACATTATTAAATACTATTAATAATTAGTTTATGTCTGTGTACTAGTTTTTCGCAGGAGGGTAACAAAATACTTATATGGGTAGTGTTGTGTTATAAATAAGCTAGTTTTTTTAGATTTATTTTGAATAGTGTGCCATATTAATAAGATGAAAAAGTTTCTTGCTATAATAATGATTATAATTCCTTGGTACTATGGGAACAAACGTCCTCCACTATTTAAATAATAATCGTAGAAAACAGGCATAGTATAGTAAAAAAAAACGTAGAATATTAGAATATCTCAATTCTTTCAAACATAAAACTAAGTCTGCTAAAAATGCTTAGTTACGACTAAGCATTTTGTACTTATTTCTGTTTATTCCGTGATCAAGTTATAACTATTTTATGCTTATAAATTATTACTAAAAGCTAAAAAAATACATACTTGTCTGCCTTGACCCCGCGCACCTCTCCAAGGGAAAAACTTTCACTATTTTGTATAAAAGATGCCACCATTAAGATATCCACTTTCGGCAAATTATCAGATTGGCCCTTTGAAAAACCTTGATCGGTCATTTTAAAATATCTGTACGACTACAATAAGCGATACTATAAAACACAATTATATATTTATATCAGAATAGTCACTAACAAATCAACCACAGTCTTAATAACACCGGTAAACATCTGATTGTGTTGCTTCCCGACGCGACAACTACCGAATATTGTAGGGTATGACGTCACAGCCAGTAGTAGCACGTTCCGGGCCACCTCAATTTTATCGCTATTTAGATCCTTCATACTGATCGCGTGGAATTAGAAATCTTATTTTTTTGTGAAATACACGTTTTATTGCAACGATACGCTATGTTTTTTAGTATTATTTTTATTTTTAAAATTATACGCAAGTTCCCTATTCGCCATACATCAAAATATTGTTAAATTTTGGATTTTTTTTGTGAAAAGTTTGTCTCAAAAGTTGTTATTGTAACAGGGTCATTCAATAAAATGCATACAACCTCTTTTCATAGCTGAGATATTTAAAGTCAAAGTTGCTGCTTTGCTCAAGAGAAACGTGACGTGATTCACATGGTTGTTATTTTAATTTATTTAACGGATTTAACGTTGAAATAAAATGATGATGATGATTTTTTGTATAGTACTATTCGAAGGGTCGTCTTCCGAAATAATAAATAAAAAAAATTGCTTTCAGTGATTATTTTTTTTAATATTTTTTTTGAATGCAGTTATTCTTATTAAAGAATAATGTTATATATTAATATAGCATCACCTAGATGTTCAATTTCTTTTGTCCGTTTAAAACATTTGTTTTAAAAAAAATTTAGATCCCCCATATTAGAGCCGCCATTTTGAATTTTTTAATTTTGACTTCAGATTCTTAATCAGCGATCCCAAAAACATAACTATCCTAAATTTAAAAAATATTCTATGAATACTTCAAATATTGAATATTAAAATTTAGTGTTTAAAAAACGCAATATTCACCCCCGAGGGTGAGCAAATATCCGGCCCAAGCAGCACAATTAGTTTATTATACCAGTTTAAAGTAGAGATGGGCACGTGACATGAATTTCACCAAATCACGGAAGATTTCGTTAGTGTGCGTGAGTCAAAAGATCCCGTGCATGAGATAATATTCACCCCATGAAACCACGCCCCATCTCTGCTTTAAAACTTCAATCTGTCGTGTCGTGACAAGAATAAGAAGCGAAGCGATAGACGGAAGACGGAACACGAGCGCGAGAAGGGAGGGAAAAGGACAGGAGACAGGATGAATGACGCAACAAATCAAACTGCGTAATTGCAATATGAATGAATCATGGGGTAAAGTTAACTAGCTTCGTGCGTGAGTGTGTGTGCGTGAGTAAACTATCAGAAAGCGTGAGCGTGCGTGAGTTTGCCTTAACATATATCAGTGGTGCGTGAACTAAAGGTTTAAAGTCGTGAGCGTGCGTGAGCGTGAGTCAAAATCGACTCACGCGCCCATCTCTAGTTTAAAGCCATGATAACCTAATATAGTTAATATAACGTAATTGCAACCATTCATTTCAACTTTGAAGTCATAAGGACATAAGAGACAACACCAATCACAAAGTTTCATCGATAAAGCTAAAGCTGAAGTGGGGCGAAAGGTAGGCAGTGTGGCTATTATAGGGCATCTGCACATGACGTCACAGCTAACCTCAAAAATATGTGTTTCTTAAGGTTTAAGAGTCTTATGCAGTTGTTTTATTAAAATTTCTGCCTGGATCCTAAAACTAACTAAAACCTAGTTCAGTGTAATGTTTATAAAATTCTAAATACTTTGTCCTAATAAAATAGGACTCTTTTTGTAGGTTGGAAATGTAACCTGTAATTAGCAGTCTATTTTTATTAATCAACAATATTGAAAAATTATTTACGTATTAACAACCACAATTGTTTATGTTTAAGTTACCTGTTCAGGGAAATAATATGTTCTATATAGACTGGCGATACATGACCAGTCAGGTGCAACGTTTTTAAAATGCATGCCAATCATATATATGAATGTAATTACCATGAATATGCCAGAATCACAAATTTTAGGCAGTCGTCGCGTGCAGAAGGGTGTGCAAATCGATTTTTTTTGTTTTTTTTTATCATTTTAAAATGGCTGCCAATAGTGCTAAACGAAAAGCTGTGAATAAAAATCCAGCGGAAATTCATTGGCATGCAGTTTCCGCACGCAAAACAAATTTTTGGTGCGCACATTAAATCGTAAAATTTTTTGGTATTTTTGATTTTGGATGATTTTGATTTTGGATTTTTTTTACAGCTTTTCGTTTGGCACTATTGGCATCCATTTTAAAATAAAAAAAAAAAAAAACAAAAAAAACCGATTTGCACACCCTTTTGCACGCGACGACTGCCTAAAATTTGCGTTTCTGACATATTCATGGTAATTACATGCATATATATGATTGGCATGCATTTTAAAAATGTTGCACCTGACTGGTCATGTACCGCCGGTCTAATAACTAATAGGTCGATATAACTGAGCGACCTTATTTAAGAGGTATTACTGAGGTCGTGTTATTCCCCATTTACTTATGTAAATTTTAAGTCAATTAGGTTAGGTTAAATGAGAAAACAAGACCAAAATGAGGGCTACATTACGTAATTCTGACCTTATGTGCTACTTGGGGGGACCATACATAAACTGAAGATGATACCTTCTACTACAATAATAACCCATAAAGAAAAATTACTATTGCATATGAAATTATTCCCAAATTTTACGTATTTTTTACCTCTAGTTAAAGTATTAATTTAAATAAAGAAAAATTCATGTTTACATATTATTATTTGTACATAAAATTTGTCTCTGGAATTTATCACTACTACCTGATTTTTGTTAATATTGGATGTGTGTCTACTATATCTGCGTTTCTTTTTTACCAGCTCCCAAAACTGTCCTAAACTAAGATACATATGTGAAAAAAAACTTGAACTGCAAAAGATGTTTCCAAATGTGATATTTTTTTTTTATAAAATGTTAACTTTACTCATTTGGGGGCTTTTAACTAATTCACCCATTTAAAAACAAGGGAATACAATAAGACATTGTTAAATAAGATACACTGATGGTCAACTAAAAAAAAAAAAACAGGAACCATAAAGTGACCAGTCAAATACAAAAATCATTGACAATTATTGCCATATTGGTCAAAGATTTATGTTACCATATAAGGAAAACTGTAATTATTTTTTTACCTAAGAAATTCCGGCAGCCTCCAGCTGTTACACCACGTACCCATTCCCCTTCAAATACAGACATTTCCCATTTCTTTTTATGCCCTTCCTTAAGTTCTTCATCAGTTAAGGAGTCAGGATTTAAATTACAAATTTCTAAACGACTAAATTGGGCTTGAAAATCTCTAAAAGACATCCAAAATTCACCATCGTTGTCAAAGGTAAGGCCAAGTTCTTCTTTTTCTTCCTCTGATATAAATCGCCATTCAGGAGCCCTGCAAAGAAAATATTGATAAAATATAAAATCTCTTTGGGTACATACAGTATGTCCACTAGGGTGGTCCAAAAATGATTAAAGTTTTTATAGAGGGTCTCGATCCCCCAATTTGTTTCCAAATCCGAAAAAAGTAAGTAGGTACATATTTTTTTTTGTTTTTCAAAATTTTGACATGACATGAAGTTTCCCATTTAAATTGTTCAGGGTTAGGGGAAAATCTTACATTAAACTATTAGGACTTGTAGTCCAGTCGAATTAGAGATCATAAAGAATTTTGCGTACTGCGGACTTTTTTTTGTGGAAGTTGTTAAAGAGGGAATAATAAGCAAGTACAGAAAACTACACCTTGCTACGCCATGTGCGTCCCCTATTTTTAGGGGTTAAAACTTTGAAATTTTACTTATGTGTCCATATCTGTTTCCCTATTGCCCGTAGGGCTCTTTACTTAGTTACACTTTTTGAAGATTCATCCCTCCTCTACATAATATGTATATTACACATTTGCTATAGGACAAACGGTTTTGGCTGTACGAGGCCGGAAAGGTCACGCTGTCCGAATTTGGGGGTCTTCTGTACTGGACAAACGGCTATTATTTCCAATCTACAATAGTACACATACTAATGCCCTTAAGGAGGGATGATGATTTGTGAAAAAACTTTCATCGAATACCACGCGGTTTTCATGATATGGGATGTTGAAATTTAAAAAAAAAAAAGTGAACCTACTTTATTTCGCTCATTTTTTTTTTCATGTATGTACGACCCTAATATAAAAAAATTTACGTTGGTTTCATTTTAATACATTCGTTGGTTTAGGAGCTAGACAGCAAAATATGCCAAAAATGGCTATTTTGGTATTGTTGCATTAAAAAAACCAAAACGAGTATAATTCTGGTAAGAGTTTTTGTTTATCCTAAAAGTCCAATTCATTGCGCATAGAAAATGTGTTTTTGTATTTAAATAGGATCACTTATTGTGTAATAACGATTTATGTCTTGTGTTCTCCAGTCTCCTTTTTCACATTTTTTTTTTTTTTGAGGCCTTATGGTTCATGGTAGGGCAGAAAGCAATGTATACCTAAACAGGGCACATATTAGGGTGTTAAAATGGATCTCTTGTTAAAATGCGATAGGACGTACCGTTTTCGAGTAAAACGCACTTCTTTGCAAAAAATTAGTTCAGATCACACTTTTCATCGACCGACTCACTGCTGACTAGGAAAAATAAAACTATGTGTCGCTTCTTGCTTTTTCTATTTATGAGGGACATTGCTAATGAAAGAATGAAGGGACTCGGATGGAATAGGGGGTTCTCACTCCCCTATTTGAAGGTTCACACTCTTAAAATTCCCACTTTAAACTGTAAATAATTGAATTATTCCCAGTTCAAACTGCAAATAATTTAATTATTCCCAGTTTAAACTGTAAATAATTTAATTATTTCCAGTTCAAACTGTAATTACTTCCACATCCAGTGGAAGTATAGTATAACGACAAAAATTTTTTTAAAAATTTGTATTGCTCAAATGGGCTTAGAATGTCATGAAACGTCGAGATTTTAAGTTTGAGAGAAAAAAAAAATTCTGTCTGTCTGTCGGTCTGTCTGTCAGTCTGTCTGTCGGTCTGTCTGTTGGTCTGTCTGTAACTTTTTTTTGTGCGCACGATTACTCTGGAACCGTTTAATATATTGACTTGAAATTTGGTACACGTATGTATTTTAATGAGATCTGGAACTAGATTATATTTTCATCTCATTCCGTTGAAGGGTTGGGGGGTAAATTGGGGAGTAAATTGGGGTAAATGGGGCTAAATAGGTAAATCAAGTAGGTAAGAGTCCATAAAATTGATATTTAGTATATATAAAAAAAGTTAAGGTCTCAAAATTTTTTTGACATTACCACCTCCATTACTACCCCCACCCCATTATTAAAGGGGGTGAAAAAAATAAAATTGCAATTTAGTAATATTAGTGTCTACAAGAAACTAAGGCCTCAAATTTTTTTTACTTCATTCACCTCCACTACCAACCCTCTACCACCCCCACCACCGATGTGGCATATTGTCTTATAGGTTTTTGGGGTAGACGATTTCAAATATTATGTTGTTAAAGTTACTTCGAATAGTATGGATGCGCAATGGATTTGCTCGACTACTATGGATGCGCAGTAGGTTTCCCCGAGTATTACGGATGCGCAGTGGCTTTCCTTGAGTATTTTGGATGCGCAGTGACTTTTCTCGAGTATTACAGATCGCAGTAGGTTACCTCAAGTAGTATGGATGCGCAGTGGGTTACTTTAAGTAATATGGATGCGCAATGGCTTTCCTCGAGTACAATGGATGCGCAGTAGGTTACCACGCGTAGTACGGATGCGCAGTGGCTTTTTTCCAGTACTATAGATGCGCAGTGGGTTACCTCAAGTGGTATGGATGCGCAGTGGGTTTCCTCGAGTAAAATGGATGCACAGTGGGTTATCTTGGGTAGTATGGACGAGTAGTAGGTTTCCTCGAAGAAAATACTTAAAGTAGAGGCTTTACTCCTATCGTGTAGTTTAAGGCACACAACGATTTTTTATATCTTTGTCATGCCATTTTCTGCGTATTACTTCCACATCTAGTTGAAGTATATTAACGCAAAAAAAATTTGGAAATTTTCATTGTTTAAATAGGCTCAGAATGTCATGAAACGTCAATATTTCAAGTTTGAACAAAATAAATTTGTCTGTCGCGTCGGTCTGTCTGTTAGTCTTGTATCTTTTTGGTGCTCAAGATTACTCTGGAACTGTTTAACATATTGACTTAAAATATGGCATATAAGTATTTTAACGAGATCTGGAACTAAATTGTATTTTGATTTTATTCTGTTGCAGAGTGAAACGGTAAATTGGGGTAAATAGGTAAATCAAGTAAGTAATAGTCCATGAAATTGGTATTTAGTAAATATAAGAGGAGCTAAGGTCTGAAAAAAAATTCTGTATTAGCCACACCTATTACCACCCCCACCCCATTATTAAAGGTGGTGAAAAAATAGTGTGATTTAGTGTGTGTACAAGAGCCAAAGTCATTAAGAATTTTTTTCACTTCATTCATCCCCACCACCGATGTGGCATATAATTTTATGGGTTTTTTGGGTACATGATTTCAAATATTATAGTATTAAAGTTCCATAAACAATTATTTTCATATAGTGGAATGCATATATAGTATTTTTGTTGTAAGAGACTTGGATGTGGAAGTAGTGATTCCTTGGGCAGCGGTTTCTTTTAAATCAAATCAAATGGGAATAATATTCAATATAGGTATTTACATTTTTTTTTTAAACTGGAAATGACAGAGTTAATTGCAGTTCCAGCTGTTCCAGTTCAATTATTTATTGTTTAAATGGGAATAATATTCAATATAGGTATTTACATTTTTTTTTAACTGGAAACGACTTAGTTAATTGCAGGTCCAGCTGTTCCAGTTCAATTATTTACTGTTTAAAATGGGAATAATATTTGTTTACAGTTTAAAGTGAGATTTAAAAAAAATTACAGTTTGAACTGGAAATAATTAAATTATTTACAGTTTAAAATGGGAATAATTAAATTATTTGCAGTTTGAACCGGGAATAATTCCATTATTTACAGTTTAAAGTGGGAATTTTAAGAAATACAGTTTGAACTGGGAATAAATCAATTATTTACAATTTAAACTGTAAATAATTATTTACAGATTGAGCTGTAAACAATTGAACTGTTTACAGTTTAAAGTTGGAATAAAAAAATGTACAGTTTGAACTGGGAATAATTAAATTATTTACAGTTTAAACTGGGAATAATTAAATTATTTACAGATTCAGCTGGAACCGAGGGGGCAACCGCTGAGGGGAAATAGTGTACAAATCGGAGGAATTAGGAAGGAATTGAAGGTATTTCGGAAGGAATTATTAGGTATTAAGGGAATTTGGAGGAAATAAATATTATTACGAGGTATTAGAAGGGAATTAAGAGGAAATAAAAGGTATTAGGAGGGAATTAGAGCGTAAAAATATTGAAGTGGAACGTTTATCTTG
This sequence comes from Rutpela maculata, assembly GCA_936432065.2. NCBI lineage: Eukaryota > Metazoa > Arthropoda > Insecta > Coleoptera > Cerambycidae > Rutpela > Rutpela maculata. The sequence goes on from OW386285.2 coordinate 126,517,363, forward strand.
AAGAATTACATACCAATTCTTATATAAAAGACGTCAGTGTTGCAAAAACATTAGCGCCGAGATTAGCGCTAAAAATATTTAGTAAAGAAAAAATATTTAATTTAATTAAACTACCGATGATACTATGGACTTCTAGTTCAGCAATATAACGATTTATATCGGACAAAATTCATAAAGTTTTGAAAATTGGTAGAAATGTTAAGGATAGCATAAGAATTACGAAACCGAAAAGTTTCCACCCCTAAAAAGTGTGCTTCATCCCCTAGGACGCCGTTTCCACCCCCATTTTGAGGTTTTCTCGATTATCTCGGGAACGGTGCACTTTTTGATCAATTATTCCTTATAAAATTCTCTATAAAAAACGTCTCTACACTTTTTTTCCTAAAATTAATAGTACTGTGGGAAATAAGGCGCACACATAAGGGTTGGTTCCGGTCAACACAATAAATTGTAATCATTACTATAATCTACTTTAAAGTTCAATGCTTAACGCTAAAGCAGTAGCTACTAAACTCCACCTAAAATTATAATAAATGTACCACTTCCACCCTCTCACCTCTATAAAATAACACGATTTTTAAAGAAGCGAGAATATTGTATATTGTACTTGTTTCCACGTCACCCTAGAGGTAAAGTACTTGGCGTGTGGTGTCCCCTGTAGGCCGAATCCACTAATTATCAAAAGGTTACTTAAGTTAATTAATCTTCATCGTCTTCCATAGATTCGACATTCATGCATGTTTGTCCGTGGTAATGGTAACACATTGTGGAGCAACGTAAGCCTGCTCTTCTGCAACTGCACCTGTTTTCGCACCCTAATTTGCATGAACAAGAAATTAGTGTTATAACAGATTCGGGAGCCGGTTCTTTTGTTGTCATAGTTCGGGTTAATATACGCAAACTTTTTTCCATACCCAATCAGTAGCTTCTAGCGCAACGTTTTTCCATGTTTGAATTTGGTAAAAAACGCGATATGTTGCCGAGCAGCAACAGAAGTTATTGGCAGTTTTGATAATATTACAGTATTGTTCGCTTTACCAACAAGTTTGTTAAAAGTCATGAATCTGTATACATCTAGACATTTTTCTGCGGAGGTAGAGTTGTATAAAGCTAGAACAAATCGCTCTCCTACGTCTACAATTTCTCCATGACTAGCTTTTTCATTATTAAAACTTTGCACGATGTCTTGTAATACTTCAGTAATATAACAGTTAAAATTGTAATATATTGGACAAAATTCATAGTTTCAAAAATTGCGTGCTTCATCCCCTAGAGGACGTCGTTTCCACCCCCATTTTGAGGTTTTCTAGATTATTTCTGGAACGGTGCATTTTTCCATAAAAAAAACCTATATACAGAATTATTCCTTACAAAATTCTCTATAAAATACTTCTTAAACTTTTTTCCTAAAATTAATAGTACTTTGATAAATGAGACGCAAATGTCATCAGCGCAGGTCATATAATTCGCTGAATATCCGTATGGCTATTTCCAAAGCTGTCTTACGCGAAAAAAGTATAAATATCTATACACCACCACAATGTAAAAAAATTTCAATTTCTCCCACTACATCTCAGACGATCCAAGGTCACTGCATTATTTTAGAGCTTACTGTAAACGCTGTTACTGTTCAGGGCTGCCAATTTGCGGGATTTTACTCAAAAAACCGGGTATTTTAAACCCACTTTCGGGTAAAATCGAAACCGGAAGCCGGGCATTTTAGTTCTTTACATTATATAATTGGAAATTATATCCCATATCACTACACCAAATTTGAAAAAAATCCATTCTCCCATTCAAAAGTTACAACAGTGTCCCTATCGGCTGAGCGACCCGGTATACAATATTCTCGCTTCATCAAAAATCGCGTTATTTGATAGGAGTGAGAGGAATTTATTATAATTTTAGGCGGACTTTAGCAGCTACTGCTTTAGCGTTAAGTATTGAACTTTAAAGTAGATTTTAGTAAAGATTACAATTTATTGTGTTGATCGGAACCAACCCTTATGTGTGAGCCTTATTTCCCACGGTACTATTAATTTTAGGAAAAAAGTGTAGAGACGTTTTTTATAGAGAATTTTATAAGGAACAATTTTGTATATAGGTATTTTTATCAAAAAGTGCACCGTTCCCGAGATAATCTGGAAAATATTACGGTATTAGAAGGAAATAAAGGTATTTGAAGAATTAGGGGAATTACAAGGAATTAAAGGGGAAATAAAGGATATTTTTCTAGAATAGGTATTAGGTGTACAAAATTTCGCCAGCGGTTGCCCCCTCGGCTGGAACCAATTGAATTGTTTACAGTTTGAACTCGGAATAATAAGATTTACAGTTGAAACTGGAAGTAAATCAATAATTTACAGATTTAACAGAGAATAATCAAATTATTTACAAGTTTATGTGGGAATAATTGGAAAAAAATATCCGTGGCCCTTCTACACCTTCGTAATTTTTTGTTAGGACAAAGTATTTAAAATATGCTATTACAATATAAGTAGTCTTATGATATCATTTTATAAATGTTTTATTAAACATGATTATTTGTATCTAATTATAAATTTAAAATTAAAACACAATACAAAACAAACCACATTTTTTAAAAAGTTGGGTTAGAAGATAAAATAGCAATTCTGTCAATCACAATGGACCACATGGGCGTCGCTATTTTTATCCATTAGATAAAACCATTATCTGAAAGTCTAGATGCCGGATAAGTTATCCTAGGAATAAGGCATATTTATCTGGTGGATATCACTATTTGTAGGTGAAAATGTAGAAGAACACACTACCGGGCGTCAAATTGACATGACACCAATTTATATTTAGAAGGGCGCCAGTCGTGTTCTGCCCCGTTCTTCCACTCACAAGCGGGTTCGAGATAAGATATGCTTCGATAGACGAGTAATGGGTCAAGGTTGCACTACCTCAGATTATTAATGACGCTTTCTCAAGAGGAGATTTCAATTATTTACTGACAATAAGGGCTTTTATGTCTTTGGATTATTGCGATTTTTGAATAAAAAAAATCCCTATCAAAGATTGCTCTCCGACGGGATTGGAATTTGACATGATTTGGATCTGTTTATACAGTAATAAGTGGTCTGACGTCTTTTGGTTTCTGCTATTTTTGCATAAAAAAAATCCCTATCGAAAATTTCTCTCCGACGGGATTGGAATTTGACGTGATTTGTATATATCTACCTTATAATAATGATATCTGCACTTAAAGATTTCTGGAGAAATCGCACAAAAAAATCCATATCAAGCTCCCGTAAGGTGACCAGAACATTAAGTGTCAAACTTAGGGAATCACGAGATCCTGATTAACTCAGTTTATTTACACTAGGTGATGCTATACAGTGTGTCCCACATTTCACGGTAACAACTTCGTAGCTCAGTTATTAGTCATCCAATTTCAATCAAGTTTGGACCGGTATCAAAGACTTTTATTATATCTTTTTTAAGTAAAACAAAATTATTTCAGTCATTGGCGTGCATTTTTATTAAGAAAAAAAGGGTCGATTTTTCGAGAAATCATATTAGGCATTTTTTTGTTGAAAAACTAATGCAATATTATTGATCAGCATGCTGTAGAACCACTATATCCAAAATTTAACAACATTTTGATTTTTGGTTTTCGAATTACGGTCCCCTTAAAATTACCTATTTTAAATATTAAATAATCAATAAATTGGTAATGAAATTTTTTTCGAAAAAAAGTCATTCTTCATTTTCTCTTAAATTCACTTTTTCTACTATCCCATATCATCGAAACTTTCAAATTTCGAAGGCCAAGAATTTTCATTGAAAAATTTTGGGTCATCAGACCTGTAAATTATTCGGGCATTAAGGATTACCGAATTTGAAAGTATTGATGATATGAGGTGGTAAAAAAAATGAATTTCAAGAGAAAATAAAGAATGACTTTCTTGTGAAAAAAGATTCGTTACCAATTTATTGATTATTTAATGTTTAAAATAGGCAATTTTAAGTGGGCCGTAATTCGAAAACCAAAAATCAAAATGTTGTTAAATTCTGAATACAAAGGTTCTACAGCATGCTGATCAATAATATTGCATTAGTTTTTGAATAAAAAAAATGCCTAATATGATTTCTCGAAAAATCGACCCTTTTTTTCTTAATGAAAATGCACGCCAATGACTGAAATAGGTTTTGTTTTACTTAAAAAAGGTATAATAAAGGTCTTTGATACCCATCCAAACTTGGCTAAAATTGGGTGACTAACAACCTAGCTACAAAGGTGTTACCGTGAAATGTGGGACCCACTGTATATTAACGAAAAACATAATTTTTGAAAAAAAAAATTTATTACTGAGCAATTGCAATAACAATATGGCGACATTTTGTTAAAAAAAATATGAAAACGCACATCGAATTGGCCATAACTTCTTTATTCTTTGTGATGTAGAAACAAAAAAAAATCTTTTTAAAGATTGATTAAACATCTTAATTTTGTTCCTTTTTGGTGGAAGTGTCACAAATTTCAAAATATTCAACATTTTAAACTAAATACTTCATCCTAAAAATGGTTGAATGCCATCTATAAAATTAAATATTTCCGAAACTATCAACCCTACACAAATATATATATAAAAAAAACAAATTAATTTTCAGTTTATATACTTCATTTTTGATGTCCGCTATATTTTCTCTAAAACTAATATTTATTGAGGTATTTGCAGAGAAACAAAAATGTGGCGTTTTTTTCTAAAATTCCTTTAGATTAAAATGCATTTTTTTTCTAAAACAAACACTGTAAGCGTACGAAAAAATTTGAGCATGTAGGTCAAACTATATATTAACGAAAAACAGTATATGGGAATTTATTTTTTTAATTGCTGACTACTTACATTAAGAAAATGGCGGCGTTTTTACTAAAAAAAAAAATTGAAAAAGTGCATTGCTTCTGTCATAACTTCCTTGTTTTGTCTGCTATAAAAATTTTTAAAAAATCATTTGAAAGCCTAATTAATAGTCTTTCATTTGGGTTAAAAGAGCTTTTGACGTAAGTTCTACAGTTTCTGAAATATTTAATATTTAAATTAATTACTACATCTTATAGACGTTCGGACGCCACCTTTATAATTCTATATCTCCGAAACCATTAACTCTACAGAAATCAGAAGAAATTCATCCTCAATTTAGTAGCTTTCTTATTTGTCTCTAGCATGTTTTCGCCCACTGTAATACTTTTCGAGTCATTTGAAGAATATTGTTTTTTTTTTAAGCTAAAATCCTAATTTCCAAGTCGTTATAACTTCAAGACTATCAATTTTATGAAAAGTTGCATGGGGCCTTTTCTTCTTAAAATTTTATTTTGTTTCAGCTTCAATCGCCTTCCCATTTTTAATTTCCTCTTAATTGCCACCCCCTGAAAAGGGGAGCTCTATAAATTAGCAAGCCGCTGCATAATATAGAAACTTTTCTTTGATGCATTTACTATTAAGTTGCCAAAACTGAACGAAATCAGTTTTATATGACATTATTCCCCGGGCCGGTGGAAGCGGTGAAACAGCGAAGCAGATGTTTCAGGCGGCATTTTTTTAAGGGCGGCATTTTTTTAAGGGCGGCATTTTAAGACTTGATTATTACCTTTTTAAAAATTTCAGGAATTCAAAATTGCACAAAAATCTCAAAAAAAAAAATTTTTGACCCCGGATGGGTGTTTTATTGTGGAGCGTTACATATTCTAATCCGCACTCCGTACTTATTCGTTTACTCGTACTAAACATGTCAACACCGCACTGGCCTTTGGCCGCTTTTGTCTCAAAGACAAGGAACACAATTGAATTTTTTTTGCTAAAATATTTTTGTCTATTGGAATGTTTCTTTTATTTTTTATAAGTTTTTATTAATAAAGTCCTAATAGTAGTACCTTGTAAATGTTTTTCCTTAGAGCCGCAAGCAAATATTTGCTTCAGGTGCCAGATAACCTGGCGCCGGCACTGATTATTCGAAAGTTAAAACCTCTAGTTACTGTACTATTAGTTAACTTTGCAAAATTAATTTAATGTTAGTACCAAAAAAAAACTAGATAATTTAAATCAAATCTCTATCAGAACTTCCATTGAAATTAGAAACAACTTGCCTATAAGATTTTAAATCTTTATGCAATAACTTTTTAAATCTTTCATGCAATAGCTGGTGTTTTACTCTAACAACTTAATCACTTAATCACTCTCAAGGGCGGATCTGGACCTTGAGCTTGGGGGGGGAACACTGAACTCAAAATTTAAAATTTTTTGAAGAGCGGGGGGGGGGGGGGTGGAGAAATCCGAAAAAAAAATTTTCGTTCCAAAATTTTTTTTAAAAGCAGGAAGCAAAAATCCGAACAAAATTTTTCATCCTAAAGAATAAAATTTTAAAATGAAAGTTTCTTGGGGGATAATTACCCTATTAAAAATTTTTTTCTTCCCAAAATTAACAAAAATCATAACATTTTAAAACAAAAGTTGATGATTTACAGAATCTTGGGGGGGGGGTAATTACCCCGTTACCCCCCCCATAAATCCGCGCCTGATCACCCTGTGCATTATATCGACATTCCAACTATAGTTAAAGTAAATAAAATAAGCAAAGCTTTTTATAAAGAATGATGTTTTATATCATGTTTTTAGTTTTTGTTAAAAAGTGGAATAAATTAATAAAATACCCAAAGGCACTTTCAGGAAAATATCTATTTCCTCGGAGCAGTTACTACATTTATATTTACTCGGATAGCTTTAAAGAAAATTGAAGTTCACAAAACACCTTTTTGATAAACGAAAAAAAAGTATCCGGTATCCGGATCCGAATAAAGTATTTGCATATAAGGTATTTGTATTCTTTTTAGAGCAAAAAGTATCCGTATATTGTATCCAGTATTCAAATACATTTAATATATCCGTATCTGGTACTCAGCTCTGCTATGCACACATTAAATATATGTTAAATAAAACAATCAGAAAATAAAATGGATTTTTAATTAAAAACATTGGACATTGTAAACAAAATATTTGGTTATGTATACAATATCCAATGAATTAATTACAAGGCAAATAATGTTTGTTAATTCTTGTTGTCCTTCCTTCTCGTTACCAGAAATCACGTTACCGATGGAAACCTTCTCAGCATAGATCAAACATATCCTGTACATCTCCAAATTCTTATGACTACACATTTAAAACATGTTATCTTGTTTGTTAATAATAGTAACAATCCTCTCTCGTATTATTATTAGGCATTGAAGTATTGTTGTCCATACAACAGTTTGAATACATATTACTCTGTTCTATTGGCAAAACTTGAATTTGCTTTACTACCACCGCACATTCCATGTCTCAGGTGGCCAGAATTATTATTTTGATACTGTTGTTGAATAGGATAAATATCGTTAAAATTAGAAGTTACTTGTTGGTTTATATTCCCCCGCATTCCGTAAGTATTATACATCACATTCCCATTTCCACAACATCCATTCCCATTGCCATTTTGATAAGGAGCTTATAATATCGAATTTGAGGCTCGTGAAGCTTTACTCATGCCACACGAACAGTATGTTCCCAATCCAGGTGCCGTTGCACGTCTGTGCATGTTATTAGGATATGACATCGATTGTCCACAGCCTGTTCCACATCTTCTACCTCCACATCCCATTATTGGCTTTTCTTTTTCTTACGTTTGCCTTTGGGTGACCTCTCATTACAACCTTTGATAATTGGACCAGTAGCTGGACCAGTGCTATCGAGTTGAAAAGTGATTTTATCTTCCGCCCTATGTGGTCTGCATGGACTGCATGGAGTGCACGGAGTGCATGGAGTGCATGGATAGGAACAGGGACTATAACATGCTGGCCTGCAAGGATTGTAGCAAGGACTGCGCGGAGGACATGATGATCTACGACAAGACATTAATTTGTCTTTATTCCATTTTATTTACTACAAAAAATTTTGTTGGACAAAACTGACAATGACAACAAATAGTTTATTTGAAATAAAACAAATTGTTTCAACACGGCTTCTAGACTCATTTAATTTTGTAATTGTAATTATTGAGATGGCTAGGGTAGCAAGTTCATTTAATAAAAATAATAATGATAATAATAATAATAATAATAATACTGTCTTTATTTAGATTTTAGAGAAATTTACAATTGAATTAATTATGGTTAAAAGAAGTGACGAAGTTCAACATATCGGGTCTTCCACTTGACCATTTCGAGCTGTACATAATGTAATATTATAATCACAATATGTGTAAAGATAATAAAAAAAATTAAAACTAAGAAAATATAGGAAAAAAACTGTTGGTAACATTTAGTTATTTCTAGTATCTAAGTTGCAGGCTTTGACTTGTTTTCGAAATGATTCTAAACTAGTTGAGGCTTTAAGGGTTGAAAGTAGCCGATTAAATATTCTTACAGCGTTGTAGCTAAAGGATCTTTCAAAAAGTCAAATGTCAAGTGACCTCACTTAGCATAAACTATATTTGTTTAAAAAAACTGGTAAATTGGAAAAAGGTAGGAGTATTTGTATTTAACAAATCAACATTCAAATCTCCCCCAAATAAAACATATTCAGGTAAAAAAATGCCTAAAATACTTTCAAGATTATCAATACATTCTAATAAATTTGTGTTGGGTAGCCTACACTGGAAAAAGTACTTGTGTTAATTTTACGTGCTTCTTGATGTAGTTCTGTGATCAGTGATAATAACTAGAATTTCACAGACTGGATGTAAAATTACACCACTGTTGTAAAAATACATGCGCAATGTGATGTAATCTTACGTATACTCATAATTCTTCGGCGTAATTGCACATGAAGTCAGTAATTATACAATGTGATTTTACAAGAATTTTTGAGTTTTGTTGGCATAGTTACATGGAGGCCATAACTTTACAATGTGATTTTACGCCAATTCCTGACAATTTTTGTTGTAAATTTGCAGGGTGCATCTGATTTTCAGTGAACATGAATGGCTCAAATTTATTGTTTTTAAGTATAATTCAGATAAGTTATAAAATATAGACAACTGTTTTGTATTTAACCATTTCAGAGGTGATTAAATACAAAAAACTCGTTTTCACATTTTTTACCATTTCGAAACTACCTAAATTATACTTAAATACAATAAATTTGACCCATATACATATACAACATGCAATTGTGGATAAAAGTACGTATATGCTTTCTCTGACATAGCACAAACAGAAAAAAAATAAACGTGTGTAATAAAAACCACATTAGGAGAATATTTATTTATTTATTTATTTATTTATTTATTTATTTATTCCTCTAGGATCATTACAAAATGACATCAGTTCGTCTAAAAAACATACAAATCTTATAAAACTTAAATTCTATAAGTGACACAATAATAAAACATATTAAAAGATTTACACAAAAAATTACAAATCCAGTGGTAAGTAAACAAAGGACAGCAGAAGTATAACTGAATTTATTTGTCAAAAAATTAATTTGATTTCTCGCAGCAATACAGGTTTCTCTCGAGGTTTTTCTTGATTGATTGATTTACCAGTGTGCGGTAGGCATTGCTGCCACTCCCAGGGTTATACAGCTGGGCCTGCAACGTCCACGCTGGGTTGGACTAAGGTCATGCTTGTTGCCAGCAGCGAAAGCCACATGGCGCATGGTAAAGGAACATGGGATGGGAGGTGTAGGTATTTATGAGATGCGTTACCGCATTGTGTCGTGAGGGAGCGTTTAAGCTCCCTTTTTTGTGTTTTTGGTTCTGGGCATCTGCCTCTTCTGAATCTTCGTGTGAAATATGTGCTGTGTCTTGATATGGAGTGTTTATGCTCCTCTTTTTGTGTTTCTGCTTCTTCAAATCTTCTTTTGCCGAGTCTTCTGATTCCTCGGTTTCCGATGCTGGGTTGGATTTGGGTCATGCTTGTTGTCAGCAGCGAGAGCCACAGACGCATGTTTTTTCCTCGCTTTTCTTTCCTAGTTTTTTTTTTTTTTATTCTCTCGATTGTTGTTTTCCACGTGTAACATGGTCTCCCTATTTTTAGTTTGCTGCTGTTCAGTGTTAGCGCTTTCTTCTGTCCTTTTTGCTTTAACCTTCTTGGTCCTTGCCAGTGGCGGTTTCTCTGAGGAGGCAGAGGAGGCCGGGCCTCCTTGCTTGTGATTGCCCTTTCGTCTTTACAGTTACCTTATATTATATTACCTTAAATGTACTTTGTAAAATGAAAAACTTGAATTTATAATATTAATATTCCCCAAATCTGCGAATTGAACTATAACTGGCAACGCTGCCTACAAAGTTTTGCCAATAATTGTCGATCTTGGAGTCAAGCCTCCGCTATCTTCGCTTTGTATGAATGAATGAATAACCAGCTGTATTTGAAACTGTAAAAGCAATGCCAACTAAAAACCGCTAACAAAACCACGTGACGGAGGCCCGTCTCCGCACCAATGAGAAGGATCCTATCTAGACCGCGATGTTTTACATGCACGGTCAATAAACGGTACGGTTACCTCAATCAGCAGCTTTAGGACGAGAGAGACGCGGGGGGCGGGAAATTGAATGAAAGAGACAAGACATATCTGATTTCCGTGCAAAAGACAGAGATAAAGATTCCGGTAGGGTCTACAACCTACGTCACCTGTAGACATTACAGGCATCTTTGTCTCTGTCTTTTGCAAGGAAATCAGATATGTCTGTCTCTTTCATTCGATTTCCCGTTCCCCGCGTCTCTCTCGTCCTAAAGCTGCTGATTGAGGTAACCGTACCGTTTATTGACCATGTTTTACTTGTCCCTTTTTGGCCGTTAACAGCATCGACATTATTTATGGTTATGTTTTGTTTATGTAGTTGTGGAAAGTGTAATAATAAAGTGCATTTTGAAGTTTTATTTAAATTTTAAATATTTAATAATTGTATGTCAAGTATGGAATTTAACGTAACTGTGAGTACAAACACAAACAATAATAATATCAGTGTCGGCGGAGGCCTAAAATCAGTAGATGATATTGTAAATTTTCTTTTAAAGAATCAAAATTTTACCTAGTTCACATGCGATAACAAGGTGTTTATAAAATTATTAAAAAGATCCCAACCTACCTTGCAAAATCTACTAGTAAATTCAAAACATAATCGTTCTTTTTGTTTACCATGGTACGATAAATGTGAGTGGTTAACTGGAAGTACAGTACAAAATAAATTATATTGCTGGTATTGTTTACTTTTTCTAATGACTCGGAGGACAAAGTTAGGATATAATGATTTAAAATCACGTTGGTTCTTGCTGGACAGTAGAATTTGTTTTTTACTTTATACTTTTATACTTATCATCATAAAACAAATTATACCGACTAACATGAGAGAATAACATACATTTGTATAATGGTAGACATTTTTAAACTGCTAGAAAAACACAATGACCTTGAAATTTCTGAAAAATTTTCGTCTTCGTCGCGCTTCCCCTGGCTTCTGCCTCCTCAGTTTAAAAACTCACGAGCCGCCACTGATCCTTGCCCTTATCTCTCTGCTTACCAGGGTATGGTCTATTTGTGTGATTGAGCTTCCATTACTTCAGGTGTCAATGCAGGTTTGACTTTTGCTCCATGTATTTCTTATTGTTAAGTCAAACATGTGTGCTAGGTTTTTCAGCGCGTTTCCATTTTCGTTAGGCCATATGTGGAGTATATGTGCATTGAAGTCTCCTAATAGTATAATGGACATTTTTCTTGATTTTTCATAGCGTTAGTGTGTGGCGGTTTTCTTTTTCTAATTGATGGCTTAGTGCTCCATATAGACAGTCCTCTCTTCGGTTATTACTGATTTCTTTCTCCTCTTTGCCGCCTGGCACGATTTCACTGCACTATATATACCATTATTTACTGTGTTAGAGGGGAAGCACTGTGTAAAGTTTTGGTTTAAACACTACCTAATATTTCTTATCAATTACTGAAAATGTTCCGAGATATGTATTATTTTACAAACACATCCACTTATACTTTTTTTAACTATATTTTTTACACGTTGTCACTATTTAACTTTTATAAACTTTTATGGGTATCCATTGGTAACAGAGCATTATAAAGCAGGTCTGGTCGCCTCGACAGCAAGATGACAAGTTCAATGTGTTGTCGCATTATGTTTGTTATTTAATGTTTATGCTCCTCTTTTTGTGTTTCTGTTTCTACAAATTTTGTTTTTCTTCTTCTCAGATTTCTGATGCCTCGGTTTCTGGTTCTGGTAGGGTATATCGCTGCGATTTCTTTGTGGAGTTCATTTTTTCCACTCGCTTTCTTTTCCAGTATGTTTGGTCACTTCTCAGTTTGTTCATGATCCTTAGTTGTTGTTTTCCATGGGTAACCTGGTTTCCCCATTTTTTTCTTTTTTCCTTTCTTCTGGTTTCTTGAGTCAGTTGCATGAATACCCTTCCTGCTGTCTTGTCTGATTGATCAATGATCAATGATCTTGATCATTTTGTATAATTACCGTGGCTATGTTTTCGTTTATATTTTCCGTCCTTATTTCGATGGAGCTCTCTCGTCTGGTCTTTTCATAGTGTTGGCGTGTGCCGGGGTTGTTATGTTTTCTCCTTCTAACTGATGGCTTAGTGCTCCATATAGACAGTTCCCGTCGCCGTCGATTTTTGTACCAGTAGCTGATGTGTCTTCGTTGTTACATTTTGTAGTGGATACATTATTTTTGTGTTCTCTGCAGAGTTATTATTTCTTGCTTACTTTTTGCGTATTCCTACGGACCTAAACTTTTTTAATAAAATTCCTTAACCTTACCAGAGCCGTACCAGATGTGAAGTGTAGACAGTATAGCATGCATGAGATTTTTAAAATTTTAATGGCATCGAAACCAAGCTAATAATAGGCAACAATTTTATCCAAGTTTTTATTATTTTTGAATTGATTTAATTTGGCGCGGTGTACTGTTACTCTAATGGTACGCCCCTGGTAGTATTTGCTGGAAGAGAACTGTTTATTAACTTATTTCTAATTTATTGCATTTCAGGTCTGTTTATGAAATTCTTTAAGTTTTCTATAAGTACTTAAGACATAAATATTTTAAGGGTAAAGTGGACTTATCTTGATTGATTTATGGCCTCTCCTTCCTTCGGGTCGGGTACCTACTCGATATTTGTTGACTGTTTTCACTTTTTTACGCTGCACTGAAAGATTTAATCACTCGTATTAATTAAATATTAGCACTTATCACTTAATTGTTGCTATCCGGACACTACCACCGCATGCACAATTTTTCACTTCACAACGAATGTACTTTTAACTTATTTGGGCCAGCTTATTACCGGTTTTTCTTCCGATTTAAAGGGACATTATCTAATAGGCGTCTATTTACCGTAACGTCTCTCTACAAAAAAAAATTCAGGTTTCTCTCGAGGTTTTTCTTATCTCAAAGTACTTACACAGCATTAATTAGAAAATGTATGGTTGGATCTGACCTTAAATATCCTGAACTCAGGAAGAACTTCTGGTAGGGTATTATCCAGCGTTCCACAGCGCTCTTATGCCATAAATTAATTACATTAATATTATATTAGTGGTAATTTTATAAGGCGTATACAGCAGTGTGCATATGAAAGTCTGGTGGTAATAATTAAACCAGTAGGTAGGTAAGTAGGCCGTCTAATCTAAAAATTATTAAACAATATTTGAGTATCTCTACGAGCAAACTCCTTAAAAAATGTTATTTTTAAATTAAAGGTAACATACCTTCTACTACTTGAGAATGGCCTTTTAAATTTACACTAGGACACAGTCTAGCACGCATTATCCTATAATTTCTAATTAATTCCAACACTATAGTAGGTATAGTATAATACTCCTTAAATTGAAAAAGGTGGCAATAGAATAAATTTCTTAAGCTGCCGTTGACACGTATTAATCACCAAATAAAATAAATACAGTTCTGAATCTTTCTAGTTAAATTTATCGTATTAGCCCACATTTTTTTTAAATGGTAAAAAGTAGCGTTACAATGTTAGAACATTACTTTTACAATTCTGCTGGATTTATTCACAGGTTTTATTTAAGGTAAATATGAGTTTTTTTATTAGAATCTAGACAATCGTTAAGACCCTTCAAAGTACTGAAATCAGCAACATTTTTTGCCAGATCATCAAGCCTATCTAATTTAGCAAGAAGGATGTTACAGATTTTATTTGTTAATTCTTCCGAAATACACTCATTAACAATTTGCAGAATGTCACTTTTTAGCTCTCTAGTAATTTTAGACATGCTTACTACTTAGTCAAACTGGTACAACTAGAAATATTCAATGACACAAAAATCACAGCAACAAGGGAAGGGTAAAAAATAATCATTTTGAACATATGCAAATTTTCGCTACATTTTTAAATGTAATACACCTCCATATATGAAGTGATGGAAAAGCCTCTTTTGGTATTAGTTCTTACACACAGAAGACACCTTCAACAGTGTTGCCAAATCTAATAAATTGGGCAAATGAGTTTTAAAAGGTGGTAGGAGATGAAGTTCGTCGACGAGATATTGACACGAGTATTAGATCATTTGATAACGAATGTTTGAGAATTTCCTCCACAATTAATAACAAGTTTTATAGTGGTAACGGGTGTATTACTATCACCAATATTTACGAAAAATGGTTATATAAAAAAGTAATATAACAGTTACTGATCTGTTCCTGTTACTCTTTGAGGTATATAGCATGACTAAATATTGCTGCCTGTTACCTATATATGATTCTCCATTTAAGTGCTATAAGCGGTTTATAGAAGTAATAGAATTATTTCTAGTCTTGCATTATATCACTTAACGTGTATATAACTCGGTTTCGGTAATAGGACGGTTACTCTCATAAAACAAAAAATGTTTGTTGAGCTGTTAAAACAAGCTTTAGGTATCGATTCGTCGGTACACTTTCGAACAAGTTTCACTTTTCTGGCACGAGCCCAGGCCCATTTGAACTTTTTTACCCACTATTCTGGCATATATTGACTATCTTTTCTGACATGATCCACGTAACTATTGAACGAACAATTTTTCAATTTGATTGTGTGCGATAATCATATAGCTTGCAGCCAGGACATCATTTTAAAACTTTAAAAAGGACTGAAAGAAAAACCTAATTTCATATAATAATTAGTAGAGATAAGCATAAAATATAAACTTAAACAACACATCACATATAGTCGACCCTGCCCTGCTTCAACATGGAATTGAGGAACTTATCCCATGCCTGAGAAGCATATTCATAGCAAGCTACACTCTTGGGTATATTCCCCAAGCTTGGAGGGAAGTTAAGGTGGCGTTTATCCCAAAGATAGGCAGACGTCCAACCTCTTTTCTCCTTAAGACAATGGAGAAAATATTAGATCAACAGATTAAAAGCGAAATCATTACAGTGAAACCGCTTCACTCGAAACAATTTGCCTATCAACCTGGCAAATCAACAATAAATGCTCTACATGGCCTGGTTATTAAAGGCATCGAAAAGACATTTACTGCCAAGGAACTGGCTCTGTGTGCTTTCATAGATATAGAGGGTGCTTTTGATAACACCTCCTATGAATCCATACAAAGAGCCGCGGAAAAAAGGGGTATAAAATCCCAACAATCAAATGGATACAATCCATGCTAAGAAGCAGAATAATTACCACAGATATGGGGGGTGAGTCGGCCACCGTGACTGCAGTTAGGGGCTGTCCACAAGGTGGAGTCTTATCGCCCTTGCTGTGGTCAATGGTGGTCGACGATCTCCTCCATAAGCTGAGCAATTATGGCTTCAACGTTCAGGGCTACGCTGATGACCTGGTCGTTACTGTCAGGGGCAGGCATGAGGTTATGATCTCAAACCACATACAAATTGCCCTAAACATAATATCCAAATGGTGCTCGTCAGAGGTTCTCAGTGTCAATCCGAGCAAAACAGTTATTGTTCCATTCACCAAAAGGAGAAAACTCAACTTGAGAGCTCCTATGTTGAATGGAACAGTACTGACCTTTTCCAGTGAGGTCAAGTATCTAGGAGTAATTCTGGACCAAAAACTCACCTGGAACTCACATTTAGAAAGGACACTTACCAAGGCAACAACGGCCATTTGGACGTGCCGTAGGCTGTTTGGTAAAACTTGGTCTAAAGCCAAAAATGATACATTGGTCATACCTATCGGTTGTGAGACCTATGGTTACCTACGCATCATGCATATGGTGGCCAAAAACAGAAGAAAAAGTAGCACAAGGAAAGTTGCAGAAATTGCAACGCCTTGCCTGTCTAGGGACTACAGGAGCAATGCGCTCGTGTCCCACAGCAGCTATGGAGGCAATGCTGGACTTACTTCCTCTGCATTTGCATGTGAGGAAGGAGGCAGCACTTAGTGCCTTAAGGCTGCATCAGGCACTTAAATTCAGACCAGGCGACCTGGTTGGTCACTTAAGGATTCTGGAGTTAATCCAATTCGAATCCATGACCAAACCCACTGACTCAATGCCAATCAAATATGACTTTGACTGCCCGTTTGATGTGCTGATTGAAAGTCGTCAGGCGGGCAGGGCCGGAGCATTGCGGTTGGAGAAAGAGTCACACATCTGGTACACAGACGGATCCAAGATGGATGAAGGGGTTGGTGTGGGCGTAGCAGGGCCTAAATGCAGGCTATCTAAAGCCCTTCGTAACACCCCAACCATCTTCCAAGCAGAAATTTATGCTATAGATCTGTGCGCCCAGGGATGCCTAAATAGAGGCACTCGAAGGGCAAAGATCTATATACTTTCAGATAGTCAGGCAGCATTAAAGGCTCTCAGGTCATATACCTTTGAGTCAAAAATTGCCTGGGAATGCAGACAATCCCTGAAGCAACTGGCAAAAAACAACAAGGTTACCTTGATGTGGGTGCCAGGGCATGAGGGGATAGAAGGCAACGAATTAGCTGATAGCCTCGCAAGAAAAGGGGCTGAAGCCCCGTTTTTTGGACCCGAACCGTTCTGTGGCCTATCCAGGGGACACATAACGGAGGAGGTCCTAAAATGGGAAAGGGAACAAAAAGAGTCCTACTGGAGGAACACTCCAGGACAAAGACAAGCAAAAAGGTTTATAACCTATTCTACAAAGAATGCCACAAGGCTTCTCGAACTGGAAAAGTCCGATTTAAGGCTGATCACAGGCCTTCTAACTGGCCATTGCCCCTTGAGATACCATCTCAAGAACATGAGCATGGCAGAAGATGACAAATGCAGATACTGTGAAGCTGCAACCGAAACTGCGGAACATATACTTTGTGAATGGAAGGTGTTAATCCGCATTAGGCTAAAGTACCTAGAACAGGCGGAATTAACGCCTGAAGACATAGGGAAATTAGCCCCCAGGAAAATCACAAGCTTTGCAAAAAGTCTTGGAATCCTGGGTAACAACTAGATGCAGGGTAATTCACAAAAGACCTTTTAGGTCGAGGTGAAGAAAGGCCAACCCAGGGCCAAGCGACCCCTTAAACAATTTATAATCTACAATAGTCGACAACCCCCAAATCCAAAGCCAAGGCTGTCCGGAAGGGGGTTACATATTTGGAAAAATGCAGACATACATCCATACCCATCGATACCGCCAGTACCGAGGCTGGGGCTCGAACCCAGAACATGATAGACAATTGGTCAGCATATTTGCCACTCAATACGCCTTAACCCTCTGAGCTACCGTGCTGTGTTGAGATACTTAATGACTTGTTCTTAGATTATATACAGATTATACAAATATTATATTATACGCCACCTACAGAATTATACAACAATTATAATATAAACTAAATAGAATATATTTTCTGGTTGATAGTTACATTTTTATTTTAAGAAAATGAGTGAAATCCCAACAAAGGTAGGCAGAGGTTCCAATTTTTCATCATCAGAGCAGTTGCTATTAATTAGAATAGCAAATAATTATAAACACGTCGTAGAATAAAAAAACTGATGCAATATCTTGCATAGGCAAAGAAAGATGAATGATTTCTACAATACAATAAAACATATTGACTTTTTCGTGTTATAAAAATTCCAAAATATCTGCTTCATGTTGCAGTTAAAAAAATCGGTATGCTGCGGCACTTCACAGTAACAGAAACATTTTTTGCTGGAATAATAAATAGTCTATACTGTAACACAATAAAATATTTTATAAAACTTTAATTTACAATCACTAAATAATTTCTAACTACCATTGGAATGTACTTTGTTACTTCAGAAAGTCAAATTTTGTATAAATATTTTAACTGCAGTTGAAAACTTTATTGTTGTTCCTAAAAAAAACTTAGCTGGTACAAAAGAGAATTCTTTAAAAAATTGAGCTAACGCATGCGCTTTGCGAAAGTAGACTCAGTTCTCGTCATAAGAGTGAAATTCTAATTTAGTCTTCTTAATCGTTTTCTTTGGTTATGCTGCGCGGGCTGGAAGAAGAATCTCATTATTGCATTATTCTTTCATTCCTCACAATACAATCATATTTGTATTGGGGCCACTACTGACCAGAGTAGCATACCTATAGTACGTGCCACGTGGTGTGGTGCGGTATACGTGCTAATCTTTGGGTACATGCCGTGTGCCGTGTACACAAATTATGTATTAATTAGTGGTGAAGATATATTTTGTGATTAGTGATTACTGATTAGTGGTGCAAAGCCTTTCGATTCCAATTATTTTTGAGTTGTAGTTATCGTTATCCGTGCTTTGGCAAAATTTCTAGTATGAAAATGACATATTTATTTATCAAAATGTTGTTTCAAAAAGTTTTAATGAGCATTTATTTTCCTTTCTTGTGGAAATCACTGACATAATTTTCTTTCGAGATTTGAAAATTTATGATACGTACGTTATAATTACACGAAATGCAAATAATTATGTATCAGTATCAGTATGATTGCGTTAAGAAACGTGAAACTGATTTCATTTATTTATTTTCTGTCAAGAATTTTCAATTTTCATCTGGCAATGTTATAATTGAGGAGCTTCCAGTAGAAAGAGACTAAGTGCCAAAAGTAAAATTTAAATAGCTCCTTTTATTGGCAACTAACCGCTTTCTGCATATTAGTAGGTGGTATGTAGAAATTTTTGATTGCAATAACTTAGAAATTTTACTTTCGGCACTTAGCCCCCTTCTACCGGAAACTCCTCAATTACATATTATTTATTTATCAAAATGTTGTTTCAAAAAGCATTTCTTTTCTTTTCTTGTGGAAATCACTGACATATAGAGTTGCATTTTCAGTAGGTGCCTATAGGTTAATAAATGTTAAACTGGTTTTATTTCTTTTTTTGCATTATATACAGCAATGTATTTTTAAATAAACGACTCGGACATTAAAAAACGTTTATGTGATTATAAAACCACTTTTTCCTTGTCCTGAAAAAATGAATCATGCACCTAGCTAATTTTGTCTATTTAATTTAGAAGACCTTGTACAGGCTTTTCAGGATTAACCATCAAATTTTAAATTTGGATGGGACACCTCAAAATATGAAAAAAAAAATCCTTTATGTATGAAGGTATGTTCAGAAATGCAACGTTGAAGAATTATATCACAAAAATGGCAGCTAAAAATTTTGAAATGGTATAACTTCTTCATGAGGAAAAGGATACCTATTATACCTAGGAAATATTTTTCATATTTAGAAATACCCATTCCAAATTTACAATTTGACCGGTTAATCCTGAAACACCCTGTATAATGGCAATAAAAATCTTACTAGGGTAGCAAAACTATTTTATAATGCCAGCAAAGTTACTTTATACTAACAGTAAATTACTTTACGACTATTGGCAAATCAATCTACAGTGACTCCAAGTCTCTTTTTTGTGGTAGTGAAGTCAATTTATATTCCTTGCAAGTTACTTTATACTGACAGAAATATATTTGCCAACAACAGCAATTGCTCCTTAACAATAATAGTAGCAATGTTATCTTCCTGGATCAGAAAAGTTAATTTTTATGAAATAAGTATACTGTGGTTGTAAAGTACTGCCAGCAAATCAAAATTTTCTGCTACAGCACAGTACTACACTGGCGCCTATGTTATCAGAGTTTTCTGCTACTACAGCTTATTTTTTCGCTATGATGGTGAAAAAATTTTCTCAGTGTTGAAGCTCGGGTTAAGTTACCTCTGACTTTAGCCCAGGATTACTTTTAACCCGACTTGATAAACACTTTAGCTTGAAGTTTTCTATAGAGTCTGTTTCTGTTATTCGTCAATGATCTTCCATTGGCTATCAAAAACGCCCTAACTATTATGTTTGCAGACAATACCTCTATTGTGATCTCAGCTCCAGATCCTAAGGAACTTAACACCAAAGTTTCGGTAATTTTGACAATCTACAAGAAATGTTGTGCCAAAAATACTCTTATTTTGAATATTGACAAAACAGAATGCCTATACTTTTTTAAATGGAGGATCTGAATAACATTATTCCTACAGGACAATTTTCACCATTTACAAAATTTTTAGGAACTATAATAGACGAAAATCTATGTTGGGAACAATATACTGATTACTTATGTAAAAAGATTAACTCTGCGTACTTTGCTAAAAGACAAGTAAAAAATTTATTCAATATAAAATACCTGGTGAATATATATTATGCATTGGCATACTCCCATCTTTCGTACAATATTATAATCTGGGGGCGTGCGACAAATGTAAATAAAGTATTCATACTGCAAAAAAGACATCAGATTAATATTTAACCTGGGCCCTAGAGAAACTTGTAAAGATGGCTTTTAGGGAAAACATAACATTTTAACAGTTCATTGTATCTATATTTTAAAGACAATAACGTTTATTTAAAAAAACCTTTATAAATTCAATGTAAATGCTAATATCCACTCACATGATACTAGACACTGTAACTTATTCAGAATGACTAATCACAAGTCATCAGCATATGAAAAAATCACCTCACTATGCTGAAATTAAATTACATAATAAGTTACCTGCAGAAATAAAAAACATAACATCAGTAAATAAATTTAATAATGAACTAAAGAAATTCCTCATCATAAATGGCTTTTATTCCGTTGGTGAATATTTTGAGTGTAAACAGTGATGTTCAATCATCTGTGATAATACTGATTAATAGACCGTGGGATAGTGACAGATTTTTTTAAACGTTTGGTTCCTATCTGGCCTTTTGGGAGCCTTTTGTGCCTGATTTGTACTAACCATTTTCGTGTTTATCAAACGGTTATCCAGGGCCCCTCAGCGGAAAACAAAAAAGAAAATTTCATGAAAATGAGCAATTTCAAACGTTTTGTTCCTATCTGGCGTCAAGTTAGACTTAGACAAATTCCGTGGGCCGGAAGGCCCGAAATTTCAATGCGAAGTTGTAAGAAAAAATGGTCAAAATCAAACGATTTGGTTCTTATCTGGGAATTGTATATATAGGTAAATAGATTATAATTATCGCGATATAACAAACGCCAGACAAATTCCGAGGGCCCAACAGTGAAAAAATTATTGTTCAAGTTGTCAACTATTCCGCGAAAATCAAACGATTTACATTCGTCTGGCATTTGTTTTTTTGTTAATATTAGGCAATAAGTAGTTTCAATTTAAGATTCCCAGACGAATTGGCTAGGTCCCCTGGATAGCCAGACAAAAAGAAAAGCGCAAAAAAATGCCATTTTTCAAACGATTTATTCCTGTCTGGCATTTGGATTTTAAAAAGATATGTTAATAAATAAGCCATATTTCTAGTCCCAGATAAAAAGCTTGGGCCCAGACGTAGATATGTTGAGCGAAAGTATCGAAAAATCAAAAAACAGTCGTGTAAAAATCGATGCATTTTCAAACGATTTACACTCGTCTGGGATTTGTTATTTTAAAAAGATATGTTAATAAACAAACCATGTTTCAAGTGCCAGACAAAAATCTGGGGCACAGCTGTAGATATATCGCAAATTTTGAGGTTCTACAGTTGGCAACTTTTTAATCCTGGCTCCTACGCCAAAAGACTAGCTAATTTAAATAGAATAAAATGTGCTAAAACTCTTAATTTTTTGAATTCCGACAAAAAGGAAGGAATTAGAGGGGGGCGGGATTTGGGACTTTTTTTTTCGGTAAAATTTCTCCATATTGTCACCGTAATTAATCGGTAATTAATTGAAATCGATCTCATATATGATGTTCACTTAATATCATGTACTACTTTGACGCTCCGTTAATCTCGGTCCTTCAAAACAAAGGTTTCTGAGAAAAAATATTTTTTTTTAGATTTACATACATTATAGGAAATCGTGTAATTTCCTACATTTCCTCGAATATCTCGATAATTATTGTTTTTTTCGAAAAATTTGTAGATAGCTTATGTAAAGAGAATTGATTGAGCTTTCCGACACTATTTTTATTTTTTCTCTAACATAAAGAGCAAAAGACCAAATATGCAGACGTCTCAAAGCCAACCACCACCCAGTCTATTAATTAGGGTGAAGACATACCGCTCGGCTAAAGTACACCATCTGTGGGTCCCCACGCGAGACTAGTTTCTCGATCTGACGTCAAAGTGCTTTTCGTGAGGAGTAGCGAGGATTTCAACTTTAATTATTTATTGCAAAGTAAGTACTGCGATTTAAGAGCTGATATTCAATGTGGCGTGTTTTTATACATAAACACACACTTTAATGAAATACAAAAAAAATGGGCAAGTTCCCCATTAGCAAACGATAAAGAAAAATCACCCCGGGACGAGCGGGGAGTATAAAAAGCAGCGTCGCTCGAAAACAATGCATACCATATATGTTTCTACCACATCACATCTTACGTGTCTTATGTCGCGTGCATTAAAATGAGAGAAGAAATCACTTTCGTGTGGTTGACTACCTACAACAAGGGAGAATGAAACAGGTACGGACTTACGAGGACTCTCAGTTTCTATGGTGTAGTGCAGAGTTTTAAATTATATATTAATATGTAATAATTTATATTTGTCCTTTTGCTAGTATGTAACTTATTTATTGTAAATATTATTCTATCGAGGGATTATGAATGTGAAAGTGACAGTTATATTGATTCCAGTGATAAAGAAAATCAAATCCCAAATGAGTTTCAAGTGAGAAAAAAAACGGCATTTCAAGGGCAGATCTGGACATTGAGCTTGGGGGGGGGGGGGGGGGTAACGTAGCCGCGTGTTGAAAATAACAAAAATGTTTTTCCTCGGGAAAAAATCTCAAAAAAAAATTATAACAACTAAATATATTAAAAAATATAAAATAAAATAATAAAAATTATGAAATTTTAAAATGAAAGTTGATTGTTTACGGAATCTTGTTACCCTGTTACCCCCCATAAATCCGCGCTTGCGGCATTTAAGTAGTGACGCGAAACAAAGGGCATAGCAGGATAAGCATGTGTTAGGTGCCCCCGCACCAATCGGGTCGAAATTTTTAGCACAAGTTGATAGTAGTGTTAGATGAAATTTCCCAAAATATTATTTTTGGAAAATCATTTTTACGGGAGTTATGGGGGTAAAAAGAAAAATGAAAAAAAATTTTTTTCTCGAGAACGGATAAACCGATTTTCATGAAAAAAATATATGTTATGGCTTTTGATGGTGCAAATGTGGGAAAAAATTATTGAACCCATTTGTCGAAAAAAAGGTGGTAAAAAAATTTTTTCAAAATAAAAAAAAAATTTTTTTTAGGGGATGTTCCAGAGGCACACCCACCATTTTCTTCCAAATAAATGCTTATATGCCCCTTTAAAACATATCCAATTTTCAAAGCGGTCGGAAGGGTACAACATACTCAAAATTGATCATCATTGGCAGACTGCGGGCGGCGCGCAGTCTATGTAATGAAGCACGACTTTTTTGTAAATATTTCGTGCAAAGACGAGATTACCTTCTCCCCCTCATTTTCGAGGGTGCTGAACACGATGCAAGTGGTGGGAGAAGCTTTTGACCGCCGCAACCCCCTGCAACTTTTTTGAAAAATTTTTTCAAAATAAAATTTTTTTTATGGGATGTTCTTGAAGAATGAAGACTAAGAAAAGTCTCATCAATATAGACTAACCTGATTCGTGAGAGGCAGGAGGACTCACGCAAAAAAGTCAACCCGAATTGTGAGAGGCAAGGGGACTCATAATAACCAAGCACCTCGACTAATAAGGGGCAGGGGAACTTACAATAAACAAACGATTATTTAGAGGCAAGGAGACTCACGATAAATAAACACCCCGACTCATGAGAGGCAAGAGGACTCACAATAAACAGGCACCTTCACTAGTGAAAGGCACTGTAACCTCCTCGTAGTGGACTTTGAAAACTAGTTCTTTCGTAGGCTGACTGCGGACGTCATCCTTGCAAAATCTTCAGATTTTCAAACTAGATTTTGTTTGACCCCACAGTTGACGTCAGAGAATTTTTGCACCACACTTCTTGAAGTTTGATACTGATTTAAATGGTAGGGTTGTAATGGCCGCCAGTGACCGTTGTAGTAAGATATAGTAAGATGTAGTAATGAACCGCTAGTCTATGTAATAAAGGCAGAAATAGTGTAAATATTTCTTGCAAAGACGAAATTACCTTCCTCCGTCCGTTTTCGAGGGTGTTGAACACGATGCAAGTGGTGGGAGAAGTTTTTGACCGCCGAAAACCTCCTTATGGATCTCTTTGTTTTCTATACGGGTCTGGAGAGTCATTTATCAACGGGTTATACTTGAAATAACATGGAAGATGATTATAGAGTAAGTTGAGTCCAGACAGCAGGTCTAGGGGGTTAATTAAACCCTTCCGAGGAGTGGAAAATCATTTTTTATCAAATAATTCGGGTTCAAACGCGTTTCCCCCGTTTTTGGGCTGATCATGGGAAAAATATTAATTTTTAGCTCCAACCCCTCTTCATCTCTCAAACGGTGAGTGAGAGGTGATTTCTGCCCGTTTGAGGGGGTTGGAGCTAAAAATAAATATTTTTCCCATGATCAGCCCAAAAACGGGGGAAACGCGTTTGAACCCGAATTATTTGATAAAAAATGATTTTCCACTCCTCGGAAGGGTTTAATTAACCCCTTAGACCTGCTGTCTGGACTCAACTTACTCTATAATCATCTTCCATGTTATTTCAAGTATAACCCGTTGATAAATCACTCCCCAAATCCGTTTATATATGAAAACATAGAGGGATCCATAAGAGGGATGGCCGTTTCAGGGGGTTGCGGCGGTCAAAAACTTCTCCCACCACCTGCATCGTGTTCAGCACCCTCGAAAACGAAGGGGGGGAGGTAATCTCGTCTTTGCACGAAATATTTACAAAAGAGTCGTCTTATAATGCTTCATTACATAGACTACACGCCGCCCGCAGTCTGCCAATGATTATCAATTTTGAGTATGTTGTACCCTTCCGATCGCTTTGAAAATTGGATATGTTTTAAAGGGGCATATAAGCATTTATTTGGAAGAAAATGGTGGGTGTGCCTCTGGAACATCCCCTAAAAAAAATGTTTTTTTTATTTTGAAAAAATTTTTTCACCACTTTTTTTTGACGAATGGGTCCAATAATTTTTTCCCATATTTGCACCATCAAAAGCCATAACATATATTTTTTTCATGAAAATCGGTTTACCCGTTCTCGAGAAAAAAATTTTTTCTCATTTTTCTTTTTACCCCCATAAATGATTTTCCAAAAATAATATTTTGGGAAATTTCATCTAACACTACTATCAACTTGTGCTAAAAATTTCGACCCGATTGGTGCGGGGGCACCTAACACATGCTTATCCTGCTATGCCCTTTGTTTAAATGTGTATAATACTGTTTTACAATGACAAGCTAATGAAATGCCAGACGAGTGTGAATCGTTTGAAAATGTATCGATTTTTACACGACTGTTTTTTGATTTTTCGATACTTTCACTCAACATATCTACGGCTGGGCCCAAGCTTTTTGTCTGGGACTTGAAATATGGTTTATTTATTACCATATCTTTTTAAAATCCAAATGCCAGACAGGAATAAATCGTTTGAAAAAATGGCTTTTTTTCGTGCACTTCTTTTAAGATTTAAAATATGTTTGGCCCACGCTTTTTGTCTGGGACTTGAAATATGGTTTATTTATTACCATATCTTTTTAAAATCCAAATGCCAGACAGGAATAAATCGTTTGAAAAAATGGCTTTTTTTCGTGCACTTCTTTTAAGATTTAAAATATGTTTGGCCCACTAAAAAATGTCTGTGAATGATACAACACATTTTCGTTTTGGTTAATTTTTACAGAAAAAATCATTTCACGTGAGAACCAATCGTTTGATTTTCGCGGAATAGTTGACAACTTGAACAATAATTTTTTCACTGTTGGGCCCTCGGAATTTGTCTGGCGTTTGTTATTATAATCCATTTACCTATATATACAATTCCCAGATAAAAACCAAATCGTTTGATTTTGACCATTTTTTCTAACAACTTCGGATTGAAATTTCGGGCCTTCCGGCCCACGGAATTTGTCTGGCGAAAAGCTTCCGTCGGATGTTTTTCTTTAAAACATAAGTCTAACTTGACGCCAGATAGGAACAAAACGTTTGAAATTGCTCATTTTCATGAAATTTTCTTTTTTGTTTTCCACTGAGGGGCCCTGGATAACCGTTTGATAAACACGAAAATGGTTAGTACAAATCAGGCACAAAAGGCTTCCAAAAGGCCAGATAGGAACCAAAAGTTTAAAAAAATCTGTCACTATCCCACAGTCTATAAGCCTAAAGTTATATGTATGTAATATGTAATATTAAAATTTGTCTGTATAATTGTTTACAAAATTCTATCTTGTCTTTTTTAAATTGTATTTTGTGTATTTTATTATGTACGACGTTCATATTTATGTACCCGGTACATCTAGATGATAAATTATAAATAAATAAATAAAGTTTGCATTATATCAGCCTAGTTTGAACCAAAATCAACTCGATAAGATAGTTTAAACTTGAACAAACCATCCTAAGGGTCATCAACACTATCGATTGCTGAATATTTTGAATTTGAGACAAATTAATTCCCTTTATCTAACTTGACTACCTTATTGAAGCAAGTCATAACAGTACTATACACACTTTAAATATATGTTGAATAAAACAACCAGAAAATAAAATGGATTTTTAATTGAAAATACTTGACATTGTAAACAAAATATTTGGTTATTTATACAATATCGAATAAATTACAAGGCAAATAACGTTTGTTAATTTTTGTTGTCCTTCCTTTTCGTTACCAGAAATCATGATACTGATGGAAACCTTCTCAGCATAGGTCAAACATATCCTGTACATCCAAATTCTTATAACTACACATTTAAAACATTTTTTTGTTTGTTATTAATAGTAACAATCCCCTCTCATATTATCATTAGGCATTAGAGAATTGTAGTCCATACAACAGTTTGAATACATATTACTCTGTTCATCTAAACTTGGATTTGCTTTACTACCACCACACATTTCACATCTCAGGCAGCCAGAATGATTATTTTGATACTGTTGTTGAATAGGATAAATATCGTTATAATTAGAAGTTACTTGTTGATTCATAATTCCCTGTGTTTCATAAGTATTATACATTCCATTTCCAATTCCATTTCCACAACATTCGTTCCCACAATATTCATTCCCATTTTGATATGGGCTTGCCATAGCAAACGAGTTTGAGGCTCGTGAAGCTTTATTCCTGCCGCACGTATGGCATGTTCCCAGTCCAGGTGGCGTTGCACTCCTTTGCATGTTATTAGGATATGACATCGATTGTCCACAGCCTATTCCACATCCTCCACCTCCATAACCCATGGCATTACCGAAATTTACACTCTGGAAATTTTGCATGGTAGGTCCACAACCACCACACCCACCACCACCCATACCCATACCGTTCATTTGTGTCATTGGTGTACACGATTTACTTGCACCACACCTACATAAGGTCGGTTTTGGGAAACAATTACATATTACTCTGGGAGTGCACTGATTTACTTTCTTTCCTTTTCTCTTTTTTTTCTTACGTTTACGTTTTGGGGGTCCATAGCCGCCGCCTTTGTCTTTGGGTGGCCTCTCATTACCACCCTCTCTGAGAGTTGGGCCACCAGCTGGACCAGTGCTATCAAGTTGATCAGTGATTTTTTCTTTCCTACTTGGTTTGCATGGACTGCATGGTCTGCATGGACTGCACGGTCTGCATGGACTACAACATGCTGCAATGTAAGGACTGCACAGAGGATATGTATATGTTCTACAACAGGACATTTGCCTTTATTCCATTCTATTTAATACAAAAAATTTTGTTACACAAAACTGACAATGACAACATAAATAGTTTATTTGAAGTGAAACAAATTGTTTCAACAAAGCTTCTAGACTCAAAGACTCATTTAATTTTGTAATCTACGACAAGACATTTATCTACCTTTAAGCTGGACCAGTGCTTTGATCAATACTTTCTTACATGGTCTGCATGGAATGCACGGAGAGCATAGATGGAAACAGGAACCATAACATGCTGTACTGCAAGGATCATAGAAAGCACTGTACGGAGGATATGTATATGGTCTACAACAGGACATTTGCCTTTATTCCATTTTATTTAGTACAAAAAATTTTGTTGCACAAAACTGACAATGACAATAACATAAATAGTTTATTTGAAGCGAAACAAATTGTTTCAACAAAGCTTCTAGACTCATAGACTCATTTAATTTTGTAATTGTAATTATCGAGATGGCTAGGGTAGCAAGACTACTTGTATAGGGTCATGCAGAAATATGGATATATATATAGGGTGTCCCGTAAGTAATGGTACTGTCGTGAGCAAAAAAAAAAATGGGACAAGTCTTATAACGTATTTTTGCTAAAATCTAGTTGTGTACATCTAACTTTAATTTTTGTGACATTGTCAGTTATTTGTCAAAATTCACTGCAAGTGAGACAGATTTGCATTAGAAAAAAATAGTTGTCCTATTTTTTTTTGCTCACGACAGCACATAGAGCAATGGCAGATTCTTTACGTAAAAATATTACGATTCAGCCAAATTTACCTTAGTTCAAAAGTTGAATATTAACAGAAATACAGGGCATCAAATTTAAATTTTTATTTTGTTTTCTTTTAAATAATTTCTTTAAGGTCGATACTGCAAGAGTCAAAAGTATACACTGTCTTGTTTGACTTACGCAGTATTTAGACTAGGCAACGCCGAATGATTTATCACAATCGTCGCTTTAACTGCCTTCAAAATCACTAAACATAAAAAAATGCCAGTTTCCATTCGTTCGTGCTGAGCCTAATTTTCCAATTTCGATGTGCAATTTACGATCAGGTTTAACTGAAAGTCTTGCTCTTTTGTCACGACATCGTATGACCGTCTCTATGGTGTTTTTCGAAAAATATGAATGTATCAAGATCGCATGATTTTGTAATTTTTACAGCTCCGAAATGCGAGCCGTTTTTTACAATTTTTAGTATATATCTCCGAAACGGTGAGAGCCACCTCAAAATAGAAAATAAGGTCAAACGAGTATTTATGCGAATCATTTGCTACCATCAGAATTTCGATTGTTCTTTTTGTTATGGAGATATTTACTGAAATGTCAACGATGTAGGGCACAAACCCACAATGTTTATGCTTCAAAAGTGGGCAACTTTTTAATCTTGGCTCCTATGCCGAAAGACTACTCCAGCTAATTTAAAAATAGATAATTAAAGTCTTTTTTTAAATTTTTTAAATTTTGACAAAAATGAGGAAATTAGATGGGGCGGAAATGGGAACTTTTTTTTTTCGGTAAAATTTCGCCATTTAATCAGTAATTAACTGAAATCGATATGTATTATCTAAACGCTCCATCAATCTCCGTCCTTCGAAACGAAGGGAAAATGACTTTTTAAAATTCACCTGCATTTTCTAGGAAAACGTGATATTTCCTCTATTCTCTCGAATTTTAAATTTTTTAGAAAATAAAAAAAAAATAGCCAAGAAGTCATTATTATAAGATTAATTACTAACAAAATGAAATATTATTGTCTGTAACATTATTAGTAATTTATATTTTACTAGAATTAATAAATATGGCTGGGTTATCGTGCTAAACATCGTTCATGTTATTTATAATAAAGAATTATTAAGAAACCTACATTCTCATATTTCATGCATTTTTAAATTTCGCACGGGTTGTAATCTCTTTTAAATTTATTCACTAATTACTACTATCACATGCTTTAAAGCTGCACTTTTAAGTGTCTAAAATGTTTTGTATATTATTTTCTCTCGTTTTCTCCTTTTTAATTGAAATCTGAATGGTACTTTTTGTAAAATATGATAAAACCTGTGATTTCTCATAAGGATCAATGTTTAGTCGCTAATGTAATATTTTCAAGATGGCCGACGGCAAGGTTGATCTTGAGAAACAGTGTAGTTTTTGTAAAAAACCGGTAGTTTTAAGAAGAATTGAATGTACAAATTGTGAAGCAAGTTTTGATACAAGTTGTTCAATGAAAAAATCAAAAAATCCTGTGAAAAACAAAATCTGGAAGAAGAAACACGAAAAATTCCAATTGAAGAGAATAATGAATCCCTAAACAGCCCTATCACAGAAGAATCCACAAATGTCAAAAGTGAAAATCTAAAAAATTGTCAAAAAAATCATGTAACGTCCGACACTCACACAAGGGGCGCAAAAGATAAAAATACAATAGAGGAAGTGAAAAGTGAATTAAGGAAAACAATTGGAAAACAATGGAAAACAATTTTCGACATCTTACAAAGGAAAACAACGAAATAAAAAACAACATAAGGGATTCTAAGTAAATATCATTAAGCATACAAAAAATGTTCTGATCTGATCCATATTAATACATCACCTAAACCAAGAAAGGAAATAGACAAAAATAATGAAAATAATGAATGGAAAACTGTTGAGAAAAAAGGGAGAAATAAATATAAAAGAAATACAGGGGAATCAGCAGAAAGTAATGAGAACTTCAGAGGTGTTGGTCCAAAAGTTTGGTTATATTTGTACAGAGTGCTAAAAGATGTAACTGAAGAGGACATAAATCAATTTATAGAAGAAAAAGACGAACTTAGCAGACAGTGATATAATCTGTAAACAAATATCTTCTGAAAGTATGCTGTTTAATCATTTTATGATAGTAGTCACTATTTGAGCAACATATTTTAGATAGGTAGATAGATTTTTATTTCTCCATTGAAAAAATATACCTATGCATACAAGAAACAATGCAGAAAAGGTAAAAAAAAAGTACGTGTAAATATAATATAATAGGTAATAAGCTTAAAAGGTAATTATAAAAAAAAAACAGAAAGTTAACTAAACAGAAAGTAATTAAATATTTAATAACTCACTTGTTGTATAGCAATTCTTATCTAGTAAAAAAATTTTTAATTTTGATTTATAGATGTGTATATTTGCAGAGACTTTAATATCTTCGGGTAAATAGTTGTAAAATTTACAGCCTTGGTGAATAAAACTCTTTTGAAAAGAACTTGTTCTATGAGAATCGGGTAGTAACAGATCTGTGTGTCTGGTTTCATATGAATGGTTAACTTGATTACTAATAAGACTGAATTTATTTTTGTATACATATGTACAAACTTCACAAATATATTAATAATAATAATAATAATAATAATCACTTTATTCCTTAATACCAGACAGGCGTGGAACAAGTCAGAGGTTACAAAGTAGTGTATAACACAAATAATTAAAAATAATAAACATATAGTAAATACATAAGTATAACTCATTTCATTAAAATTAGACAATACCATAACATATTAAAACTTAAAATTTATAATTAAAAAAGTCAGATAAAGTGTAGAAAGCCTTATCGATTAAAAAACTATTTTTTTTTTTTTTTGAATACATTAAAAGGTAAGTTTTTGTAATCATTAGGTAAGCGATTATAGATTTTCATAAGTTGTATCACAACATTTCGTTGTACTTGACTGTATGGTGTCTGTGGTAAGCGGAGTATTGCATTCATACAATCACGTGTATTATATAGATGGTCTGCTTCATATCTGCTGAATAGTTTTTCATAGTTATTCTTCACAAAACATACACATTCATATATATAAAGACACGGAAGAGTAAGTATATATTTTTGTTTAAACAATATGCTGCATGTGTCAGTTCGTTTCAGATGGTAAATACTTCTAATACAAGTTTTTTGCAGCCTGAATATTCTGTTAGCTTCTAATGAGTTGCCCCAAAAGATAATTCCATATTTTATTCTGGAATTGACATAGGCGTAATAAGAGGCTAGAGCTGCTGCCTCATTTATGGAGTGACTTATGGTACGTAATGCATACGCAAACGAACTAATTTTTGTAGCAAGGTATTGCACATGATGCTTCCAATTTAACTGTGGATCAATTACGATGCCAAGAAATTTTATGTGATCCATTGTTGTTAATGTTTGATCGTTATAATTAATGAGTAGCGGTAACTCCTTCTTTAAACTGAATTTTAGTAAGTGAGTTTTATCAATATTTAGTTTTAGGTTATTCCAGGTATACCATTCATTTAAAATGTCAATCGAGGCTGAAACTTCGGTTATTAATTCTTCATTTGTTTTAGCTCTTATTACTAGAGAATTGTCATCTGCAAATAAATTTATTAGATGTTTACTGATGTTTGGTAGATCATTTATATAAAGCAGGAATAAAATTGGTCCCAAAATTGATCCTTGAGGCACTCCCTTCTTGACTAATTCCCATTCTGAACTTAGGTATTCATCAGAATCCATGACTATAACGCACTGTTTTCTATTTTCCAAGTATGATTTTATGATATTGTATACATTTCCTCGGAAGCCCATTATTTCAATTTTTTCCAGAAGTATCGTATGATCAACACTGTCAAAGGCTTTTGACAGATCCAGGAAGAGTTCGACAACTCTTTCCTTATTGCTAATTGCATCCAATATTTCACATATTCCCAAATATACTGCCCTGACTGTTGATCTTCCTTTTATATAAGCACTTTGCATTTCCGTTATTATGTTATACTTTTCTGTGAAGTCCACTATCCTATTGAGCAAGGCTTTTTCAAATATTTTTGCGATTATAGAGATCAGAGCAATAGGTCTATAATTTCCAATATCATTCTTATTACCTTTTTTAAAAACTGGTTTGATAATTGTTTTCTTCAGATCATCCGGGAATATTCCTAAACTAAAACACATATTAATTATGTCTGACAGAGGTTTACATATTTCTTCAGCACAATATTTTAACAATTTTGTTGGAATCTCATCAACACCCACAGCCGCAGTATCTTTTAGGGAATTAATTATATTGTAAATTTCTAATGGAGTCGTTTCATACAAAACCATGGTGTTATTATTTTTATAAACATAACTCAAATTTTTTCTGCAATCTCCACTAACATCCTCACTCATTTTCACAAAGTAGTTATTTATTTCGTTTAATATTTCCTTTTTACTGTTTTGGTCATCACATTTACATATATTTTCTAGTTGAAATCGATCGTAGTTGTCTTTTCCTGTGATGTTTTTCACCACGTCCCATGTTGCTTTGGTTTTGTTATTTGAATTTAGGATATAGTTAGAATGTGAGTTCCTTTTGGTTTCTTCTATTTTGTTTTTGAAGTTTTTACAGTATTCTTTATATATTTCCTTTGATACTTTCCCCTGTAACATTTCTTCATACAGCTGTCTTTTAATTTTGCTTCGTGTTCTCAAATCTTCGTTTATCCAAATAGCCTTTTCATGTATATTTCTCTTATACATTTTTTTGGGAAATACATCATCAAGTACCTCTTGAAATATTTTAATAAATTTAAGAGTACTTAAATCTGGGTTTTCGTTTATTAAAATATCATCCCATTTTATGTTTTTTATCTTTTCTTTAAATTGTGGTAACTCTTCATTAGCAATAATCCTGTGTTCTGTTTGGTAGTTTAAATTTCTTTGTATGAAGCTCTCAGGAAAATGTAGCTCCAGCCCAAAGTGATCCGATAGTCCATTTTTGAGTACTTTACCCTCATAATATGGTATATTTAGAAATATATTATCTAGTGTTGTTTTGACGGTACTTATTCTTGTTGGTTCATTTATAGAGGGTTTTAAAGCAAATGTTGCCAAAAGATCTAGGAACAGTTTTACTTTATTGTCTTTTTTATTTTGTAAATCTAGGTTGAAGTCTCCACATAGAATAATAATATATTCACTTGATTTTATTACAGATATTAACATATCTTCAAGAGTATTTATAAATGCATCAAAATCACCAGATGGAGGTCGATATATATTATTGATTTTTGTTTTTGATGACATTATTTCAACAGCACTGCACTCAATTATTAGCTCTTTACTTTTCTGTTTCAGTTGTACGAGTTCTCTGAATTCCACATTATTTCGTATGTATATACAGCTACCACCGTGTGATGAAGATTGTCTCACAAAACATGAAGCGAGACTGAAGTTATTAATTTTCATAGAATTTTTTTCATTATCCTTTAACCAGTGTTCAGTAAAGGCTAGAGCACTAAAGCATTTTTGTGATTCTTCTAGAAATAATGTTATCTCATTTATTTTATTTGTAATGCACTGGATATTTTGATAAAATATACTAAAGTTATTTTTTGTGTTTTGTTTTCTTATTTCTTTTGTTTTAAACTGTTTGGTTTGCTTGTGTAAACCTATATCACTAAAAAAGAATTTGGTTTTTGTTCACCAATGTTTTGTTTATTTTTTTCATTATAGCGTTGAAAATCGAATCTTCTGTATCCTACACCTTTTGGCCAGAATTTAGGATTATAAAAGTTTTCTTTGTATTTAAAATCTGCTGCTACCATAAAACAGTTTCGGTGAGTGTTTTCAGGAGTTAACTGCTTGACTATAACTTCTTGGTCATCTTCGATTCCATTCTTCTTTTTTACAAATTTCCTTATATCATTTTCAGTTACATCTTTTGTCACTCTGTTCAGATATATCCATACTTTGGGCTCTATCCCCCTAAAATTCTCAGTGCTTTCCTCCGATTCGCCTATATTTCTTCTATATGTTGTCCTTTTTCTTCTAGCTACTGTCTGCCATCCATCTTGATTCGTGTCTTGGTCTCTTGTTTCATTTTTATTTTCACTGCTACTTAATCCAGAATCTGCATTTAAATGTATTACAGAATTCATTATGTTTCTTTGTATATTTTCTAGATCACTTGTGCTTTGTTTTGGTATTTCTGATTTATGATTTGTGGTGGTAGTAAGAATTGGTTTTGGAGTCACTGGTTTTACTGATATTGGCATGGGTGCTACTGGTTTTTGTTTATTATTGTGTTTTTGCTGAACATAACTATTGGATAGTTCTTCTAACTTTTTTTGTAGTCTATTCATTTTGTCCTCAATAAGTTCCTTGTTTTCTTTTAAGATTTTATTATTGTCATGTAATAGTTTATTATTTTCTTGTGTTTCATGAATAATTTGTTTCAACATTCTATTTTCCAATTTTAGTTTTTCTATTTCCGAATTTTCTTGTGTTATAAGTTTAATTTCTCCTTCATTTACTGGTGTTAGATTGTTTGGTTGACAACAAATAATTCTTGTTTCTCCAATTACTTGCACTGTTGAGATAATTCTTTGCAGACATGACTTATGGTAAATACATCCACAATATACACACACTGCACTTGAAATTAATTTATTTTTACAACATTTGTAAGACTTTTTATTAGCCTCTTCATCACTAACATCTGACGTAGGCGCCATCTTGGCTACTCTACTCTATTGATCAGCAACAGTTAAAATTTTCAGAGATTTGAAGGCATTACATGATTCTTTATAATCCAAGTTTAATAGAATATGTATTGCATATTTGTTTACACTACTGCTGTTCCCCCAATTTACAATTCCGTACCTTAGATGTGAGTGAAAATTGGCATAATACAAAGTTTTGAGAACATCCTGACTACAGTGCTTAGACACAATAGCAAGAGCATAACAGCTGGTCCTTAATTTCATGCAAAGATTATCTACATGTTGATACCATTGCATATGCCGATCAAAAGTAATACCAAGTATTTTGCAGGCATCATTTGTTTTTATTGGATGGTCAGTACCATCGAAAAGATTTTCTTTGGCCCAACATATTATTACTTCATACTCTTTCGCATGTGACCTTGTTTCATTTAAATTATTACCAGTGACTAGGATATTGGTATTGTCAGCATAGCAAATCACATGCACATTTGGAATTCTTTCTAGGTGGATAATTAAGTCATTAGCAAACAATATATAAAGTTGGGGACCAAGAATTGAGCCTTGTGGAACTCCCTGCCTGACAATGCAAGTACTGCTTTCTACTCAGAAAATCTAGAGGAAATACAGAGAAACAGAATGCATGACATAATAAATTTAGAAATAGATTAAAACGATAATTTAAATAAAATTGACGAGAAACAAAAGTTTCAAGAATTTCAAACTAAAAGAAAGCGACTCCGAGTTGGAAATGGAGAAGGTGATGGTGAATTCCATGGAAAAAATGAGAAGGATAGAAAAATATGGTTGTTTGTTACTAAAGTGCCAGATGACGTAAATAATGAACACATTAAAAAATATATTGAATCCCGAACAAACACAAATGATGTTCAAGTTAAAAAATTAGCTACCCATAATACAAATCCTGGTAACCAATCCTTTATGGTTGGAGTTCAACCTCACTTACAAACAACAATATATGATACAAAGTTCTGGCCAAGGAAAATAGCTTTTGACCGTTTCAATTTTAGACGAGGAAGGCGTTTCTTGGATACCCTACAAAATGAGGCCGATATAAACGTCAATACACAGCCTATGTCGTTTTTAGCTCCAGTTTCATAAAACAGTGCGTTTCAATAACTCAGCAATACTCCACGAACAAACAAAATCAATATAACGTCACATCAAGAAATCAAACAACAGTCAAAAACCAAGTTAGGAATAATATACCTAGTTGCCTAAAAAATGGCGACAAAAGTAAGAAAAGTGAAATGAGATTAACGCCAACAGTTCCTACAGCTGAGCCAAATCCTATAGGTTGCTGTAACCCAAAGAAACTTCTATTGACAGAGAAATGTAGTATAATACATCAAAACTTACAATCAATTGGAAACTGCCTGGACAGGGTGCAAATATTACTTAACGAACACGAAGAATGTAGCTTCTTATGTGTAACAGAACACTGGAAATCAAAAACACAATTAAAATCATATAACCTAGAAAATTTCAATCATGCTGCAGGACAGAAGGCTCCCATGGTGGAGCAGCAATTTTCTGCAGAGAGAACATAATGTGGAAAGTCAGAGACGATTTATGTAAACTCTCAGTTATCAACACATTGGAATGTGCAGCAGTGGAAGTGAAAATGAACATAGGGAAAGTGATAGTAGTGTATCGTCCACCCAGTGCAGACATAGACATATTTATGTCAAAATTAGAAGAACTTTTAATAAAAGCTCAATCTGAAAACAACATAATCTTCATTGCAGGTGATTTCAACATAGACATTAAGTCTGAAGACAAAAATGCTACACAGTTTGTATCACTGCTAAACTCATTTCATATATTTCCTACTATCTTAGATTACACCCGAGTAAATTGCAGATCGAAAAGCTGCATTGACAACATATTTACTAATTACTGTAACGAATATACATCGCAAGTACTAAATACTCATATCTCAGACCATACAGCTCAAAAAGTTCTGTTTAACATTAAGAGAAATAATCAGAAAAACATTAGCAATAAGAGGATATTTAACGATGAAAACAAAAATTTATTCAAACGTACATTATCACAACAAAATTGGTCTAGCGTATACAGCTGCTCCGATGCAGATGTGAATGCTCAATGGAACAATTTTATGTCGATAATACTACCTATTTTTAATGAATGTTTCCCTATAACGCCAATAAGAGTTGGCAACAAAAATCTATGTAATTATTATAATGATCCAGAATTGGCAGATTGTAAAAAACAGTTAGATTGAATGTTAGTCCTAAGTAATTCCGATGAGCGATATAAAGAATCCTATAAATTAATTAAAAAGAAATATGACAGTCTATTACAGCAGTCCAGGAAATTATTTTACTCAAATCAAATAGAAAATAGCGACAATAAGTCGAAATGCGTTTGGAAAATCGTTAATTCTATCAAAGGAAATAAATATAAATCGAAAGAAATTGAAATAGAAGGAAACCCAAATATAACATGCAATGAAATTAATGAGTATCTTGTAAATGCAGCCCCAAATTTGCAAAAAAACCTTGAAAATGTAAAGTTCCATACTAATATTGTAAGTAATACTAACTCTATGTATGTAGATCCAGTAACTCCAGAAGAAATAACTTATATTATAAAAAACTTAAAAAATAAAATGAGTAGTGGATATGATGAAATACCCACAAGTATTCTACGGTACTGTGTATATGAATTATCTCACCCACTAAGTTATACAATCAATAACTCCTTTCATCAAGGAATTTTTCCAGACCGTCTTAAATTAGCGATAGTAAAGCCAATATATAAAAAGGGA
Organism: Rutpela maculata; assembly: GCA_936432065.2. Classification (NCBI taxonomy): domain Eukaryota; kingdom Metazoa; phylum Arthropoda; class Insecta; order Coleoptera; family Cerambycidae; genus Rutpela; species Rutpela maculata. The sequence goes on from OW386285.2 coordinate 126,555,897, forward strand.
GACCCTTCACTGAAAGAAAATTACAGACCCATAAGCCTTCTGCCTTCTTTTTCAAAAGTCTTCGAAATAGCGATGTGTAATAGACTATTAAAATTCTTCCAATCACAAGATCTCCTCAGTAAACATCAACATGGTTTCATAAGAGGTAGGTCCATTGAAACTGCAGTGTTTAATTTTGTAGAACAAATTATAAAAAATATTGAAAACAAACAGCTTACCCTGGGAATATTTCTAGACCTGTCTAGAGCCTATGACTGTTTAGATCATAATATACTTTTAAACAAGTTAGAACCATACGGAATACGAGGAGTACCCCTGCAGTGGATTCGGTCCTACCTCTCAGATAGAACTCAAAAAGTGACCATTGAAAAAGACTTTAATACGTACATCTCAAACGAAGGAAGGATAAGAGTTGGAATTCCGCAGGGCAGTGTTGCTGGCCCTTTATTGTTTATTATATATGTTAACGATCTTTCTCATGCATTGACTAATCAAAACACTAACCTAGTAAGTTATGCAGATGATACCAATCTGTTAGTGTGTGGAAACTCCCAAGGAAACATAATAGATAATAAAAACTTAGCATTAACAAATATAACTGAATGGTTTTCCAGAAATAAATTAATATTAAACGAAAATAAAACAAATTATGTACAATTTCAAACTAAACAAGCAAACTTAGATTTGAGTGAAATCATTAAATTAAATAACAACACCAAATTCTTAGGCATCTATATAGATAAAAATCTAATGTGGTCTGATAAAATTCAATATATATGCAAAAAATTAAATGGAGTCCACTACACACTTAGAGTTTTAAAACAATATATAAACTCTGAAGTTTTAAAAACAATTTACTATGCAAATTTTCAGTCAGTATTAAGATATGGTGTAATGTTTTGGGGAAATTGCTCCAATGTTAATGATGTTTTTGTGATACAAAAAAGAGCAATAAGAACAATACAAAATCTTGGGTATAAGGAGTCCTGTCGTGGAAAATTTAAAGAAACTGGTGTCCTAACAGTCACTGGAATATATATTTATGAATGCTTGCTCTTCTTAAATAAAAATAAAGAAATATTTGATGAATATAAATATTTTCATAATTATCAAACAAGAACATTAAATTATAACTTTCCACAGCATAGACTTACTCTGACGGAAAAGTCTCCAATTTACTCGTGTATAAAATTTTACAATGTACTGCCTGATGAAATAAAGAATATTGTTAACTTCAAGTGTTTCAAGAAAGCTATTTATACATATTTACTAGAGATCGAACCTTACACTGTGAGGGAATATATGCAATATTCGAATTAAATGTAATAATCTGTGTAATAATATTTTAATGTGTAAACTGTTAGTGTTAGATACTGTCATGTCATATACATCCATTTCATTATGTAATAGCAGCTATTGCTCATTTATAACGCCATTTCATTCTTTTTAGATCTATGTAAGACTAAATTTTTTGAAATAAAGTGTTTTTCTATTCTATTCTATTCTATTCTATTCTATTCCACTAGGCAATTTGACAACTTGCATCCTATTCTCCAGATAAGAAAAGATTTGCAGGGCAGTTCTACGGACGCCGTATCTGGCTAGTTTAAATTCAAGCAATTGGTGAGCAACCAAGTCAAAAGCCCTCGAGAAGTCTACAAAAAGACCAACAACATATTTCTTTTTGTCAAGCGCATTGATAATTAAGTTATGAAAGTTACATAGGGCCGTTTCAGTGCTTTTGTTTACAGTAAAGCCATGTTGTGAAGGAGACAGCAATGTATTAAATTTTAAAAAACTCGATAGTTGGTCCTGGAGATCGAGTTCCAGAAGTTTTGAAAAACTGCTAAGTAAACTAATAGCTCTATAGTTTCTGTATTCATTTGGATCAGCCTTCTTATAAAGACAAGGTATAAAAAAAACTTCACTTTTTGCAGAAGTCCCCAAATTTGTCGTACATCATGTCCAGATCCATTGTCAACGTTTAGGAAGGGGAGCCATCTGAAACCTATCCCCTAGCAAAAAGGCGATGATGTTTCCCAAAATGGCCCCCAAAAATTTTAAACTATTTTAATATAATAAACTTAGGTGTCTAGTTATATGTTTCTAGGGATGCTGAATTAAAACAAAGTCTCTAAAACATTGTCAGAAGTCCATAGAACAAAATATTCAACATGGCGACCAAAATGACCACAGTGTAATAATTGTAATGTGATCGTGTTCTTTTTTTTTCTTTTTCGGCTGATGAATACTATTTAATGTTTTTCTATAAATTGTAAATTGTATGAAGAAGGTAATAGTTGACCTATAATTAGAGGGTAGTAAATGAAAGACAAATATTTTTAAAGAAACACCACAAATATTTGGAAAACAAGTGAATTGCAGAATATTGGTTGGTATGCAAATCCAATCAAAACCCAGATTCTTCTACAATTCTACATCATCTACAAGCATGTCGTCTATGACCACATCATTTATCACCATATCATATGGAGTATCTTTTTCCGCCTGTCCTTGGCTGAAAATAAAATGTAAAACCATCACACATTGCATCATTGGTATCAAATGTACCGCTATCTTTTGTGAAATCAAAGAACCTACCTGGTCGTGTTGGTGCAATTTTTGCAATTGACACACACGAGAGGTACACATTCTACTAGGGAGCGTCTACAGCTGCAATTTGAACTTGAGAGCATGCTGCTTTGCATCTGCACTTTACAAGATCATGACAGCCCTGCCATATCGTGGAAGAGATGTCCACTTCACTAGCCAGTTTAAATCAACTTTCATCCATCCCCAATGGGGAAGTAGACAATTTTTTTTATTATTATTTTAAGGTATTTCTACCGGAGCGAGAGAGAGAGTGATACACTGTGGGAGCGAGATAGCACGTGGTGACGAAACGTGGCAACATCGCAACTTTCAACTCGCACGTGAACAATGACATGAGAATGTCAAAAAATGTCACTTTTCATACGCTCTTGTAGGCGCGAATTATCGATTTCGCCGGTGTGATTTACGATGTGTATCACATGCAATTCTTCCTCTTTCCATAATGACATAGTATGACCTTTTAACTCATAGATTGAAAAAGATCTGAACGTTCAAAGATTTCGTGTTTTGCCTTCTTTGCAGATTGCGAAAACGGACGCTCAACACGGTTTTTGTCAAACAAATCGAAAAGTATCACTCCTAGTAAAAAAAAAATAGAAATCTCCCAGGTAAAGATCATAAACTGGGAAACAATTTACTGTTTTTGTTCGAATAGAAATTGTAAGTAATTATAAAATAAACAACTTGTTGGGCCAAAGCGGCACTAAACGTAATCCGATCTTAACCAATACCTTTTCAGATCTTCTGGAGCACTAAAGAAACCCTCATACAAAGTTTCATCTAAATCCGTTTAGTACACACACACACACACACACACTGATAGATATTTTACCGGCTCGGTGGCGCAGTGCTTAAGGTGTTAGGCTTACGACCGCGGGGTCCCGGGTTCGAATCCTGGCTAGGGTATGGATGTGTCGTGGCGTTTTTCACGTGTTACCGAGACGGTAGCAGTGGGCTAGACTGCGGTTGTGTGAGAGACAACACGGTCTAGTCGCTCTCCTCTCCTGAGTTCGAGTCTCAGCTGCGGCAGATGGCAATGTCGCAGGGAATGGGTGTTGTAATGTTGTCTATATGTGTCCATCCGTCCTGGTTGAGTGGTAGAATAGCCTACGGCTAAACTCCGCCAGGACATTAATATAAATAAGGCGATTAAAAAAAAAAAAAAAAAAATTGTGTTCCTGGGACCTCAAAACGTAAGATTTGATGTTGTCTCAATTTCCGACTTTGGGCCAATTCTAATAACCTCCAACAATTTTGTGGGAAAGTTAAAATTAAAAATCTTAAGTGATATTAACAAATTAATGAAAATAAAACTTGTTTAAAATGAACGTACTGACGATTATCGCTCAAAAAATCATGCATTATTCTAATAAAATATTGTTGATTCATATTATAATTTTTTGGGTTTGATATTTATTTTATGTAAATTTATTTCCATTTTTACGTATTTATCGTCATACCTAAATAGTATTAGATAAATTATATTAATATTAATAAAAAGTGTTATTGCTGATATTGTATTGATATTTGTGATTTATAGCACTGTATGAGCGCACGCTTACTTTAAAACGATGGCTGTTAACTTGCATACGTTATCTAACGTGCGATGAAAAAAAAAATGGTTTTTGTCTCTAGCGCAAGATACGAACGATTCTAAAGATATTATTATTTAGCGAAGGATAAAAAATTGAACCCCTGTTTGTTTGTTTGAAGATCGGGCGAGACTGGTTAATGCGGTGTTGCCTTACAGTAAAAAAAAATCATGAAGTTTAAACTGTGTTTAAACGGTTAGATATTGCCGCCAATTTCTGGGCTATTCTATTGGCTATGACGTAATAGCGTAATCAGTAGTTTTTAACAGTCCTTGGTTTTTAGCTGTGCATGAACAGAGAAACGAGGGCTACGTTGCTATATTTCGATTATTAATGTAAGATATTCTGTACTGTTATACGGAATCCTTATATTACAGTTACAATTCTATATCAGCAAGTTGTCAATCAGCCTTAAAAATATATAGAATATTTACTTGCTCGGTATTTGCAACAGTATTAAAAATTATTTTATACAACTTACAATGCTCATTTTCTTTTTTAGAAATGTGGCAACGTAGCTGATTACTGTCAAACGTAATGTGCCCCTGTTTCAGAATTTGGACTGTTGTTTATTATATTGTGATATCTTCAATGCCTCTAAAAATGTTTTCTACCTTCTTCCCAAAATAATACTGAAAATAACAATAAGAAGCTATTTATAATGGTTTCCAATAAATAATATTTATTAACATTGTTTGAGAAAGTTCATTCTAACTCAATGAGGTTCATACAGATTTCTTCGAGTCTAACTTGACAGTGTGAAAAAATGAGAAAATGTAGGTACTGTTTAAACCAGGGGCGCCTGGTGAAATTTCAATAATTTTTTTCTTGTCTCTGGCGCATGGGACCCATACGAAATATTGGAACTAACATCTAGAGAAGCACTCCTCTAACGACCCGTAAAAAATGTTGAAAAAGCAATTTGCGAAAAATTTTTTCAAAATTCGATTGACCCCTAGGTCTAGGGACTAATGTTGAAAATTATTTTTTTTGTCATATACATTTTACTTTTCATAAAAGTACAATATGTTTTGGAGTTTATGAAAATATTTTCATTACTAACTGAAATAAAACGAATTGAAATTTTATAATTTGTTAAATTGTAAATTACAAAATTTCAGTTGTTAAAACGGTTAAATAAAGTACTGTTTAGTGCATGTGATTACGATTGACTCATTTATTTTGAAATACTTTTTGGAAGACGAAATTAATCTGCTTGATAAAAGAAAGTAAGGTTAAGTTTCACCGTTGAGTAAACTCAGCGTTAATTTTACCGATGACTAAAACTTCCAACAGCTGACAATTATCACATTTTCAGCGTTGTTGTTTAGGAAACTGTTGCCTGCAACTGTCGCCAAAGGTTGTGTTCCCTAAACGTACCCAGTGATTCCATAAGGGAATGTGAAACACAAAAAAGCGATGAAGAGGATATTCCAATTGCGGAAATTATACGAGCAGAGAAAAAGATACCATTGAAAATAAAACTGCAGAGAGCTCTACAAAAATGCTCTAAAGTACCACAGCACCAAATAAAACAAAAGGTATTCCGACTGTCAGATATTATAGCGCAAGAAATATAATTATTTGCTAATGGTGGTAAACGTGGGTACAATCTCCAACGCGCATACGTATTCTTAAAAATCATTCATCCTACTAGTGTGGAGTCTGAAAGATGTTTCTCGTCGGCCGGATATGTTTGCAATAAGATCCGCTCAAGCCTGGATGACACACTAGACGCTTTGATATTTTTGCGATATTTTTTCAAAAACCTGTAAATTTGTATACGTTTGTTTGTTTTTCTGTGCTTTGTTCCATTTTGCCTTTGAAATTGATAAATAGTAATTAAACCGCTAAAATTAAACATTTGATTTTTTTTTTCGGGCACCCGGGATCTCGAGATTAATTGACCTTTGTCCCAAAAATCCCGGGATTAAGACAATGGTCCGAGATTAGCACCACTATTGTAGATCAAGCAAGTAATAACCACCCAGTCACGTTAAGGATAGGTGACTGTGAGGTAGTAAACAAGATGGTTAAAGCCCTTGTGGATAATACTCGCTGCGAATGTAAAATTCGTTGGGTAAAATTTGGTGTGACAGAAATATCTCAAGGACCACAAAGATCAGATTTGCTAACGCCCTAGTTTTCTCCATATTTCTGTATACCCCTGAGATATGGACCGTCAGGGAAGTAGTTAGATAGTGTATTTATGTCTCCTAGATGTGGGTCTTTTTTGTGCGGAGGGGGAGGAGGGGAAACCCATCATGGATACCCAGTGCCCTGGATCTATCACACTGGGTAATGCTAGACTCTAACCGAGTTAAAACCTTTCCGGAATAGTGGCCCCCTCCCTGTTTTCAGTGTTTCCTCATATCCTGGAACCGCTCTCGCTTACCGTCAGAATATCAGGTTAACCGAGATTCGACAATAATTTTTTTTTAGACGATTTACAGGTTTAGTTTTTTGCACAGGGTCTTAGAATTGTTAAATCTTTACGATAATCAAACAAAAAAAAAAAAAATGGTAAATGAGCCCATTAATCCTTTGCCAGAAAACTTCTCAGAAAATATCTGTCTTGACGTGACTAAATCATAAAGAAAATAAAGGAGCAAAGGAGAAGAAGTCATTCGGCATTATAATAATTTCGCAACAACAATGAACAAGCAAAAGACAGGATAAGACACTAAAAAAACATTACAATGTTATGCTACAAACAGCAAAACACAACTATAATTCAAATTTGATAGCACAACCACAGAATAAAACAAAAGTACTTTGGAACCTAGTTAAACCAAAGGAAAGTAACACAGATTCGATTGATTATATAATAAATAACGATAGTGAAAAAATTGAAGCTCCTGAAAAAATCATCGAGGAAATTAATAGCTTTTTCACAAACATCGGAGCAAATATTAATAATGTTGAGTATTAATAATGTTGAAAACTTTATATATACATACGCAAATAAGTTCTAACAGAAAAATAAGACTGAAATGTAAAAGAAAATATAGGAAGAGTTCCACATATTATTGGAAAAGGAATGTTGCCTAAAAGTAAGTTCAAAAGGGTAGGTATTTATATAGCGGCATAACACTTTTCGCGGGGTGTCTTCGTTGACGTTTGTGTCTACAAAAGCTTATGCATTAATAGGTATAAATATTTAGATTATTAAAGTGATAGTGTCAACCTATCTTCTGCACCAGTGTCCAACAATATGACATTCGATTTTCTGTAGCTCTAGCCATCATTAACATTTTACTATTATTCCTTTTTATTGTACATGGTTGCTGGGAGTATTTGTGTCTGGTTTTGATTGCGGATTAGTCAAAAATGTATGTATGCTTTTGTATTTGACCAGTACAGTTGGCTATTTACTACCTACCCAACTTGAAAGAACTGTACTAAGGCAAATTTGCTCCTCGATGGTTTCGTCCACACAATACATTTTCAGAAACTTTAGTAACAAATTTTAATTTGGTTGGAGAAAGGAAATGTAAAATCGTTGTAGAAACAAAGATCAAAATACAAAAGTAACCCATTCCACACAAAGGCAGTCTAAAGGAAAGTAAAAAAGAGAGGTTATGTCTTTTATAGTTTAGTCGTATTTTGATGTGAAAACTCGCTAACCACTTCAACCGAATTTCTGGTAATAGTTTAGTCAATATGATCGGTTAAATTTGCCATTTGACGAAAAAAGTTTATTAGATTTTTTACGTTCATATTCTGGCTTATTTCTAGCATCATTAGCGAAAACATATGCCAAATGATGACAACTTGCCGACATGTTTTCTATCAATCAAGAAGAACCCGAACGATGACCATTACGTTCATTTTCAGTACTTTATTAATTATACCTATAAAATAACGTTTTGATTCACTAATTCGCTATTTTAATAAGTTTTAATAACCTTACCCAGGCCTGACGACAGGGGGGGGTAGCCGGATCTGCAGCCCCACTATTAAATACATTTTTGTACTGATTGTATTGAAAATTAGTATTTTTGATTTGTCCTAGCCGAGGGGGTCCCGCCAATTTGATTTTATGCCTGGGCCCATACTGGCTCTCCACGGGCCTGACCTTACCATCGATTGTGCTTCTTGAAATTACAAAAAGTTTATATGTATATATTTCAAATTAATTTAATTATACCTAAAATTTGGAGATTTCTGGAGGCCCCTTTGTTTTTATGAGTATTTTATATAAGTTTACAGAAAAAATTCGTGCGTTGATAAAATTTAACCCTCTTGATTGATCAAATATACAATTATGATGTTCATATAATTTTAAAGATGTACAAACTATAAGTCTGATGGACGTCCATTTTATCTAACAACACCTGCTTAAAGCCAAAAGACGACCGTAATAGTATTCTTGTTTTATTTTAGGCCTAAAAGTCATGATTTAGTCACGGTGAAGTAGATTTCGCCATAAGAGCCATTTCATAACTAGTAGGTAATAATGCAGCCACAAAAATCAAAAAGAGAGCCAAATGAGTTGCGCATGCGTTATGGGTTATGGCCATTTGGCTCCAGTTGCATTTTGATGACCAAGATATGAATCCCCATTTTCGTCACCAGTACGTCTTCAGAATGTAATAATTCAGTTTTAATAATCGCCACTATAACCATATAGCCATCATTTTTAGCTACTGTAACATGATGATGACCAAAAATACAACTACTTGTGCTACTTGGGTGGGCTCTCCACATTTATCTTAAAAGAAATAATCGACTCCTTAATAACCCCACTAACAAACTTGGTAAACAAATGTCTGCAAGAAGGAATATTGCCTGACAATTTAAAACTAGGGAAGGAGATAGACACATAATCAATAACTACAGACCAATATCGATACTGCCAGTCCTTTCTAAAATCTTTGAGAGAGAAATATATAATAGAATTCTGTTCTTCATAACATCAAACAAGCTAAAAACGTACTCTTCGTCTGTTCACTGAACTTTTTATATAATTGTTAGACATTCTATAGGATACTCGCAGTTTTTTGTAAATAATGTCAGTTTTAGACACTTTTAATTTTATAGTACAAACTTAGTTGGTAAGACTCAGTGCAAAATAAAGTAAAAATAAAAAAAAAACATACCAAACCCCATTTGGGTTTCAAACCTGGGACCCTTGGATGCCGAGTCAATCAAATCAATCAATAACAATTTATTAATAGTTTTTATACATTTATGCGCCTTGCCGGAATCTGGTCCGGAGCCAGCCAGACAACTATGTCGCATAGCGTCGTGGTGATTGTAGGGCTGGGCGGAGCAGGTCCGGTTTGGCTTAACGACAGATGACATATAGGTTAGTGCTCCTGTCTGCCGCAGGCAGACTTAAAAACTAAATTGGACATTAAAAATGTGTCCACAAGGACCTAAAACTAATTAAAAGAAAAACACTATAAAACTATCATTCACTAGACGAAGCACTTATTTAATTCTGGTTGCTGGCACGGGAAAACAGGACTCAACGAAAAAACCCGTTCGATGCAATTCCACCCTGGTGGTCTTCCTGCCGCCAGGAAAATGTGAAAGATATGGTATGAAATATTTTGGTTTTGAAAATTTATTGGTCAAGATAGAATTTAGAAACAAAAAGGAGAAAATAACAAAAAGGATAAAAACAAATAGAACATATAAAGGGAATGGAGAAAGTTGATTATAGGTTTTAGTAAAGGTTAAAAGTGGGGAAATAAGAAGTTGTCGTATAGGAAAGTGTGGCTAGAGAGGTTGCCGGAAGATAGGCAATGCCTGCTGGTATGGTAGGGGGTGTCGAATATCGAAAAGGATTGCATTATGCTGTCTGATTCGGGTTATGTTGCGGGTTAACGGACTACTGCCCAGTTTGAATTCGTAGAATTTTTGAGAAATTTATGTTCGAGAACTCGAAGTTTTCTCATTGTCGTGGCCGGTATGCTGCACCACACCGGCGCCGCGTAATTGATGGCCGGCCTGATCACCATCGTGTACAACAGTTTTTTATTTGTCCTGTTAAGTCCGCTACCCCTGGCCAGGAGCGGGTACAGGGATTTCGAGTCAAAAGCGTAAGAACTACACCATCATCTTACACGTAAAAAAATGTAAATTTTTACATTATAGGACACGAGCTAAAATCATATTTTCACGGTTGTATATTACATTATGAAATGGATATTTGTAAAATATATAAATATTTAGATATTTAAATGAAATATCATTCCACCGGATTTCTCTTCAATTACAAAAACATAAAAATCAAAAAAAAAATTTTTTTCAAATTTAAATCATTAATAACATTTTTATTATCGATTTTGTTCAAAAACAAAAGGGTTCTTCCTCTAGCTAACATTAACTTATTGTCCAAATTTCAGTACAATCGGATATTTCTTTCTTGAGTTATCGTGCTTACAAGAAACGTGACGATAGACGGACGGACGGACGGACATTTTGAATTCAGAATTCGTTCACTAACACAATGATATGAAAATTTTTTGTCTACGAGCGATATTTCCGGTTTTAGAAATGTGCCGATCAAATGCAATATACTCTTCGTTTTCGTATTTGCGAAGAGTATAATAACATACTGTGCAAAAATCAATTTGGGTTCAGGAAAAATCTAATAACAAATCATGCAATTTGCAACTACCTTAATTATGTTCTAGACCATCTAGATCAAAATAAGAACGTTTTCCTAGACCTCACTAAAACTTTCGATTGTGTACCCCATGAATTACTTATAATGGATTAAGAGGTAACTGCTGTTCACTCGTGAAATCCTACCTACAAAATAGAACGCAAGTCACTAGAACACACGTACAAGGAAATGAGCAGACATCCTCAATAACAAACCTAACAGCGGGAGTACCGCAGGGGAGCATCCTGGGCCCGTTACTGTTCTTTCTATTCGTAAACGATCTGCCAGTTCACATAAACTGCGACAACATTACAATGTTCGCAGACGATACCACTGTCTCTAATGAGGATAATAATATTAGTACCCTTAATAATCAAATGAACTTATTAATGATTAACATAAAAGAATGGTGCGATATGAATAATCTCTTAATAAATGCGACGAAAACGTACATAATGAACTTCAGTCTCTGGGTATACGAGAGCGCAATATAATTACGAACACACAGGGTGGATTTGATTTAAATCAAAATGAATAAATCAATGATTTAAATCAAGATTTAAATCATTTATTTAAATCAGGATTTAAATCAAACTGGCATGGTGGCCTTTCAACATTATTTGAATGTTAGTGCCGCTAGTACTCGGTTCACGGCGCATGCGCAAAATGCGAACATTTTACAATTGTGAAGCTTAGTTCAAATATTTGTTTTTTACGTATTTTCTGTATACTCCAGTCATTTTAGACAAAAATATGGCTTCTGATCTAACAAAATATATCCTTCATTTTTTTTTGTTTAAATCGATTTATCTTGGTGTTTTAAAGAAAATATTAAAAATCGGCAACCTGATCACTATGGTATAAAAAATTATTCAAGATCAAAGTTCACAAAAAACGTTTTCGTGCGAATATCGCGCTTTCGATGGCTCGGAGGCCAATTGAGGTTATTATGAAAATGAAAGATAATGAAATTCCGCACAAAAATGATCTCTTCCATTTTGTATATACAACGAACGGTTTAGGCAAACGTGCTTCGAAGTTTCCGCGGAAATAGGTAAATACAAAAAATTTAAGATCAACAATTTGCATCATATGACATTAAAATTTACGTAGCAGCTCTCCTTCTATAATGTGTTTTCATTTATATATTATCTGTAAGGTATCTTTTCTTTTCTTTATTTAATAAGGAGCTTCCAAGGAGTTGAGTGTTACCTACTTATTAATGACTGAAATTAAAATCAATTTTAGGGAACATAGCAGGTACTCAAAATACCATGTTTTAATGTTTTTTTAAACTAGGTATTGAATTTTGATTTAAATCATGATTTTCTTGATTTTAATAAAAAAATCTGTTTTTTTCTTGATTTTTTCAAGAAAATCATGATTTTTTTCCACACTGTGAACACATAACAGAAGCCAACCATGTTAAATTCCTAGGAATAATTTTGCAAAGTGACATCAAATGGGATTTGTTGACGTCGTTACCGCTGTATGCTCAAAGTTAGCAAAATATGTATACCTTCTAAACGCCACAAAAAAGACATAGCGGAGCAGATCTTTAATTTTTTTTTTTTTTTTTTGACAATTCAGTTACATGCATTCTCTTTTATCATGTTATCAAGTTAGTTCAGCTTAATCACATGAGGTGAGGCAGGAATTCGCATTTAAAATTCACAAAAACACATTTTTTCACGATAACTTTGTTATTATTGACTTGAGAAAAAAAAAGTTAAATTGAAAATTGAAGACCTTGCGGAAGCGCATAATCTGGTAAAAAAAAATCCAAATCAGAGGGTAACTTTTCGTGAAATTTTTTTGTTAAATTCGCGTTTTTTTGGCGTAACACTAATATACAAAAAAGTAATTCCTTAATTTTGCAGATTTTTTTGAGGTAGGTGAAATAGATAAGAATTGATGGAGCTGGAGATTGGGTTGGTGGGCCAATTAGGTGGGGGAGCAGGTAGGGAAAGGGAATTATTCAACCCCCTATATCTTTTTTCCTTGTCCTGCGATTTTGAAAAACCAAAATGGAACTTGTTTGCTGTTATCTCTAGTATTTAACCGATTATTTTTTTAAATTTTTTTAAAATAAACAAATTCGTGGGAGGGGGAAAATTTTTGCATTTTTTTTCAAATGCGTTTTCTTTTACGTAGGAAAGAGTTTAGAGGAGAAACTTTTTACAAGTAAATGAGGATTTATCCTTATTTTAAAAAAAATTTATCGCAATCCAAGCAATAGGAAGGGAGGGAGGGGGTATAATGCATTTGTGGGAATAAAAGGTTAACGAAAAGGAATAAGGACTTCGGACCTTGATATTCGGCAATATAAATCTTTTTTCCATCTTTATATTGATTTTTCAAAATCGCAAGAGAGGGAAAAAAGTTATAGGGGTTGAATAATTCTCCTTTCCCTACATCCTCATCCTCCCTTAATTGGCTTACCACCTCTCCCCCCCATCCTCCGGCTCCACCAATTCTTATCTATTTCACCTACCTCAAAAAAATTTCGGCACCCTAACTCCTTTTTTTCGTGAAAAAATTAAGGAATTACTTTTTTGTATATTAGTGTTACAGCAAAAAACGCGTATTTGAAAAAAAAACATTCACGAAAGGTTACCGTCCAATTTGGAAAAAAATTTACCAGATTGTGCACTTCCGTGAGGTCTTCAATTTTTAATTTAACTTTTTTTTCCAAGTTAATAATAACAAAGTTATCGTGAAAAAACGTGATTTTGCGAATTTTAAATGCGAATTCCTGTCCCACCTCGTGTGATTAAGCTGAACTAACTTGATAACACGATAAAAGAGAATGTGTGTAACTGAATTGTCAAAAAAAAAAAAATGTTTTAAAAAATTGGTTTCAAAAACGCTTCTTTTTCTTGGCAGATCCGCTCCAGTAATAAGTCAAGATTGAATTATTTTATAAGATGGTGTCAATTTTACATTTATAGCTGTTGTAATAACGTTTTTAAAGTGTTTCTGAGAGTAACGTTGTTTGATAAAATTTGTGTCAGAAACATTTCTGCAGCTTTTATAAAACACCAAATTGCTAGTTGGGTTGTCTGTAGCCTTCATCTTTTTCAGCTGTTCGTACTCGTTTCTTTTTTAATTCTTTGTTGGGCTCACATGTCACGTCCCTTTTTAAAGTTTTTTTGCTGTTTTTTTTTTAACTCATTGATGTCCAATCTAATTCTTCTCCTATCAGTTGTTTTTCTATTTTCTCGCAGTATTTCTTTGTGCTGTAGTAGAGCTATTCCAGATCTTTTTCTTGTTGGTGCTGTGTCAATTGTAGCGAGGTTCCAGTTCACTGATGAACAGTGTGAAGTAGTCTATGTTGTATGTGTTTGTTGATAAAATTTGTTTACTCCCAAAGTTTCTAAAAAATTAAAGCAGACAACGTGCGTTGAGTGCTGATGTCTTTGGGATATGAGGGAAAACAACAAATATAATGCGTACCTAGCACTAGTATACATAGACACCAAGATCACATTATGCTAATATAAATCGGAAAAGTATTATGCGTATCGATATGTTCCATGTCACATGTTATTTTGATTAAATAAATATAAAAAATATAAACACACCACATATAACAGACAATTCTCAGCCAAAGCCAAGACTGTCCGGAAAGGAGGTTACACATTTAGAAAAATGCACATATATCCATACCCACCGACATTATAAAGATGAGGTCAGTAATTATAGACCTATATCCCTTCTATCAAATATTGGTAAATCACTGGGAGAATTATGTATAATAGATTTATAAGTTTTTTAGAAAAACATCACATCCTATCAAATGTTCAAAATCTTTTGAAAAAGGCAAATCCACTATCCGTGCGATATAAACAATATGGTAATCAATATCAATCTCATACTAGATTCCTTAAATGAAGAGAAGGAATCTGTAACAGTTTGCTTAGATTTATCAAAAGCATTCAACAGTATAAATCAGTGATATTCTGTGCAAAAAATTAGAACTCTGTGGTTTTAGGGGAGTTGTATTGCAATTAATAAGGTCTTATTTGGCAAATCGCAAGCAGTGTATCACGGAAGATGACACAAAGGGAAATAAAAAAAAACTGAAACCTTGGAACTAAGAAAAGGGGTACAATCAAGGTTCAATCCTCGGACCACTTTTCTATATTCTCTATGCCACACAGCAGTTAAAATGCCTAAAAACGTGGCCAAAACTCCTAACTGTAGTTTAATTTTGCTAGAAATTGATATATAGAGGTTTCCAACGTCGCTGACTTCAAATTTGATATTATTTAAAAAGAAAACAATATGGCCTACTTTATTAAAAAAATTGTTTTTGCAGCCAAAAGACTGTATCGGGGTTTCCGAGGTCGCTGATTTGATATTATTTTTTAAGAAAACAAAATGGCGGATAAAATATGGCCGACTTTATCGTTAAAATGTAAGTTTTTTCAACTGAATGTTATTGTATAGAGGTTTCCAAGTTCGCAAATTTCGAATTTGATATTATTTAAAAAAGAAAACAAAATGGACTATCCAACATGGCGGACCATTTTATTAAATAATTAGTGTGCTCAGCTGAAAGTCAGTGTATAGGGGTTTCTGAGGTCGCTGATTTCGAATTTGATATACATTTATGTTAAAAACAGAAACATTTAATTCAACAATGCAAAGTAGCGATGATGAAAGCGATTCTTCGTCAGACGACAAGTAGCAGTTGCAATAAAATTGTATGAAAGTAATATTTTCTATTGTGTTCACCTTTCCATTCCATGTATATCAAAGTCGAAATCAGCGACCTCGAAAACCCCTCCCTAAACTGATTTTCAGCTGAAAAAATAAAATTTTTAATAAAAAATCGACCATATTGGATCCGTATTTTTTAAAAATAATATCAAATACGAAATCAGCAACCTCCGAAACCCCATGACACTGACTTTGGGCTGAAAAAACTAATTTTTTAATAAAAAAAAAGTCGGCCATATTGGATGCGTATTTTTTTTTTAAATAATATCAAATACGAAATCAGCAACCTCCGACACCCCTTTACACTGACTTTCGGCTGAAAAAACTAATAATTTGTTAATAAGAAAAAGTCGGCAACATTGGATCCGCCATTTTTTTTTAAAGTATATCACATTAGAAATCAGCGACCTCGAAAACCTAATTTCCATCAAAAATGAAAAACATCTAAGAGTTTTGGCCATGTTTTCGAGCATCTTGACCACTGCGTCGTGACAGAAACAATTAAATTTAAAAAAATGGGGAAGCTGCAGGAAGCTAATTTTTACAGGCATTACGAAGGAGTCTGTAACGAACACAGAGAAATTGGTTTCGAGTTGGGAATCCATGGGACAATCAACTTATTATTTTTTTTGTTTACATTTCTTGCAGCAGGTACGAAAAAAGTCCATATTTTACATTCTGAAGTTTGATTATTAATAAATTAATTTTAATAAATTTGAAATACACAGTTAAAATATAATTACTCTCAAGAATAGAATACTTTTTTCAAAATCAAATGTGGACAACTGCAAGACACACAATAAACATTTAAAGGGAGCGTTATTTTCACGGAGCCTGTAGGCTCGAGATGTGACATGATTGACTTTCGGTTTTACAATGGATTTTTGAGCTAGATATATATACACGTGGGCCTCACCAACAGCCGCGTCATATAGTAGACATACCACACTATCTAGGGCATAAAAATTTTCGAAATTTCAATTTAGGGATTTCGGCCATATTTTCGGGAATTTTGACCCCTGTGATGCCAATGATTTTCCCAATATCATTGATGTAAATGTTTCTCTATGCAGATTATTGCACACTAGTTTTCAGCGAAAACAACAAACAAGATGTAGACAAAACTAAAAGACACTTTAGACACATTGGGATTTTGTTTTAAATCATCAAATGATTTTATTAAATTTTGACAAAACACAAATCATTAATTTTAAGAATGGATCACCTGAAACATCGTCAGTAACTGTGAAAAACACAAGTCTTCACTCAATAGATTGCGTCTCATTCCTAGGTGTAAACATCGTCGTCTTATATAGACCAATTTGCAAATAATATGTCAAAGTACTGTTTTGCTTTAAAAATTATAAGTAGTTCAGTAAAATAACAGTTTAATATTGTAATATATCGGACAAAATTCAGAAAGTTTTGAAAATTGGTGGAAATGTTAAGGATAGCATAAGAATTAGTAAACCGAAAAGTTCCCACCTGTAAATAGTGTGCTTCGTCCCCTAGGAGGTCGTTTCCACCCCCATATTGAGGTTTTCTAGATTATCTCGGGAACGGTGCATTTTTGATAAAAATACCTATATACAAAATTATTCCTTATAAAATTCTGTATCAAAAACGTATCTACAGTTTTTTTCCCAAAATTAATAGTACCGTGGGAAATAAGACGCATACATAAGGGTTAGTTCCAGTTAACACAATAAATTGTAATCTTTACTATAATCTACTTTAAAGTTCAATGCTTAATGCAAAAGCAGTAGCTACTAAACTCCACTTAAAATTATAAAAAATGAAGCTTCACACAATTATTATAAATTATTAAAGAACTATACCACCTTGGCATGTAGGAATGAAAAAAAAGCATATTTTGAACATAAACTTAGAGATAATGGGGTCAATAAAATATGGAAGGATTTAAAATCGTTAAGTATTGTCAAGCAGGTTAATCTTTTACCGAATAATTTAAAAGACGTTGATGGGCTCAATAATTATTACGTAAATTGCATCCCAAATCTACCAATTGACCATAACATTGTTGATTATTATAATAACAATCTTAATCCTACTGCAGGTTCATTTGAATTTAAACCAATAAGTGAATTTAATGTACAAAAAATATTATACAGCATAAAATCTAATGCTAAAGGTTATGATGGGCTTATAATTAAATTATTATTAATGTGTTGTCCTCATATATTGCCATTTGTAGCCCATATAATTAATTATTGTTTACGCGAAAGTATATTTCCCGATAGCTGGGAAAAAAATAACCCACTTCAATTTAAGGCCGATTAGCATTTTGCCGGCGTTATCAAAAATAACGTTGGAGAGAGAGAGGTAGACTCGCAACTTCGTGAGTATATAACAAAGTATCGGATACTCCCTGAAGTGCAGTCCGGGTTTCGATCTTTACATGGTTGTGAAACAGCCTTGTTGAACATCACTGATGACATTTTGAGAGGAACAGACCAAAATAATGTTACAGTTTTGGTACTACTTGACTATTCTAAAGCATTCGATATGATAAATTATGAAATTTTGTTTTCTGTGCTGAAATATATAGGTTTATCTGAGAAGGCGGTAGAATTTTTTCGTAGCTACCTAAACAGCAGATCACAGAGGGTTAAAATTGACAACACAGTGTCTGCTCCTCTCAGAGTGTCCTGTGGTGTTCCACAAGGATCGATACTAGGTCCACTTTTATTTACTCTGATGACATAGCCGAAGTGACTGATGGCATTCACAAAGATATTGAAGCTCTTGTGGCAAAATCACGAAGCCACTCCTTAAATATAAATGCCAGCAAAACAACAGCTTTAGTCTTTGGACCTCAAAGTGTCAAATCGGCTGTATCCAATCAACTGAAGCTAACTGAAGAAGGTCAACAAATTTCGCCAGTTGAAAATGCAAAAAATCTGGGATTAACCCTCGATTCTAATCTAAAATTTCGAATACATATAAATAACAAAATCGCCGTGGCATATGCTAATCTAAAAATGATTTATGTTGTACCTTAGTAAAAAGGTTAAAATAATTCTTTGTGAGGCTCTTGTTCTGTCACAGTTTAATTTTGGTGATGTTGTGTACAGTCCCTGTTTGGATGCAGAAAATATACGAAGAATTCGGGTCGTTCAAAACTCCTGCTTGCGGCTTATATTTGGCATTAGACGGAGACAACATATTTCTCACAAGCTTGATAATATTGAATGGCTTAACATGTCTAGGCGGCGCCTACTGCATTCAGCTTGTTTGTTTCATAAAGTCATCACAAACAAATTGCCTAGTTATCTAAGTAAAAAAATTAAATTCAGATCTGATGTACACTATATAAATATCAGATTTACAGGTACCCTTACTCCACCATCTCATCGAACAGAAATATTTAAACGGTCGTTTACTTACCAGATAACCAGAATATATTATACCATTCCTAACTATCCAAAGTTAAATCCTCTTCCTGCGTTTAAACATAAATACAAAAAATATCTCCTTAATATGCAGAATCATTCTTTGACTTAGGTAATAGGACATTTCACATTGTGTATAAAGTTCATTTCTAATGCCTTAATAGATCGTAAAACAAAATATAAGTCATTTCAAATGTACTCATATTAATTAAATCACCGTGTTTAAATAAATATTTAAAAAATTAATTTACTCAAAACTTGAAATATTAACGTCACTCTACTGATTGTGACATACTATTTTATCCAATTAACACATTGTTTACATCTCGTGTTGATGTGATTGGGTGCTTTATCTGAAAATTTCTACATTACTTGACTTAAAAGTAAATTTTACCCGCGTTTTAGATATTTTAAATAGTGCTGAAATTAATGATACGGCAAATAAACACCTGCTGATTTGGCAGATAATAGTTGTGACGTCACATTTTTTTTATAATAATGAGAAAGTACCCTATTAAGGCATGTATGGAAATGTTTATATATATTTTAATTGGTTTGTTATATTTGTTCTTTTGAATTTAATGTTTTAATATTGTTTTCCCGCTTAAGATGAAAAACAGGGTCTGTGTGTCTTGCACAGACATCTGATCTTCGGCGATTTCCCGATATATGTGTATTTATTATTTATGTTATTTTATACAAATCTCGTGTAACATGTTTGGGAAATAAAGACCATTTATTATTATTATTATTATTATTATTATTATTATTATTATTATAATAAATGTAGTGCTTCCACCCTCTCACCCTAAAAAATATCGCAATTTTTAAAAAACCATTTGCACAATTCATTCGAGTCTGGGGTTAAAAACGTGCTTTAGTTTCGAAGTGGCTTCGGTACCTCTCTTCCTTTTCGATGACAAAACCCTAATGAGAAAAACTAATAAGGGAACTTTATACCAGATTATTAATACTATTCCAGAACGAGACATTTTCGAAATTAGTGAGTAGGTAGGCTTCGCCACATAATATGGCCAAAAAAGGAGAATTTAATAATGTTTTCAACGCTTACGTTAGTTACATAAGAACACATTATGGTAATAGAGTAACTGTCGCGTTCGATGGTTATTTGGATAATACAAACAGCATGAAGAGCCTAAAACAACAAAGGCAGGTACTGCAAAAAACCTGTCCTGAAATTATATTTGATGAAAACACTGTTGTTTGTGAAACTCAGCAGAAGTTCCTTAGTAATTTGTTTAACAAAGAACGTTCAATTGCAGAACTAGTGAAAAAATTTAGTAATAAAGGAATCGAGGTGTTCGTTGCTGCGGATGACACCGATTTATTAATAGTACAAACTGCTATCGAAAAATGTTATAAGTGCGACACAGCTGTTGTCGTAGGGCAAGACATTGACCTGCTAGTTCTTCTTATTGCTCTCTCTCTCTCTCTCCAACAAAGACATTAAATTTTTAAAAGAAAAACAAGGTAATACCAGCAAAAGGATTTAAAGTTCCCGAGATTTACAATCCTCAACTCAACAAAAAAAAAACTGTAAAGAAACAATATTATTTACACACGCTATTAGCGGTTGCAACACAACCTCAGCACTTTTTTCCAAAGGAAAGGTTAATGTAATCAATGTGCTTAATAAAAGAGATGACTTACAAGACATCGTGCAAACTTTTAATAATGAAAAAGCTAGTCATGATGACATTGTAGATGTAGGAGAGCGATTTGTTCTAGCTTTATACAACTCTACCTCCGCAGAAAAAAGTCTAGATGTATACAGATTTATGTCTTTTAACAAAATTGTTGGTAAAGCGAACAATACTGTTATCAAAACTACCACCAACTTCTGCTGCTGCTCGGCAACACGCATATCGCGTTTTTTACCAAATTCAAACATGGAAAAATGTTACGCTAGAAGCTACTGATTGGGGATGGAAAAAAGTTGGCGGTATATTAATCCCAACTATGACAACTAAAGAACCAGCTCCCAAATCTGTTTTGAAATTAATTTCTTGTTCATGTGAATTAGGGTGCGAAAACAGGTGCAATTGGAGAAGAGCGGGCTTACGTTGCAACACAATGTGTTACCATTGCCACGGGCAAGCAAGCATGAATGTCGAATCTATGGAAGACAACGAAGATTAACGCAGGTAACCTTCTGATAATTAGCAGATTAGGTATACAGGGGACACCACGTAAAATTACTTTTCCTCTGTGTTGTCCACAGTGGGGCTTTTCGTAGTTAGTAGTCCAAAAAACGCCTAGAGCCTATCAGAGTTGACCCTCAAGAGTTTTTCTGAAAAAAAGTTACTCTGCGTTAATAGAAGTTGGTTTACATTTTGATTATTGATGTAAGAAATTGCTTTTTTTCTTAAGTTTCAGTGAAATCAATATTATAAGTAATAAGAAATCAAAATAAAGCTATAAAAAATTAAGGCTTAGTGTAAATTTTACATGTCAATGAATTTATAATATTGATTTCACTGAGATTAAAAAAAAAGCAATTTCTTACATCAATAATCAAAATGTAAACCAACTTCTATTAACGCAGAGTAACTTTTTTTCAAAAAAACTCATGAGGGATCGTTTAGAAATTTTCTAAGGAACATTTAAAAAAATGATTATTTGTATTGGTCAACTTGAATAGGCTATAAGCGTTTTTTGGACTACTAACTACGAAAAGCCCCACTGTGATGGCGTGGCAACAAGTACAATATACAATATTCTCGCACCTTTAAAAATCACGTTACTTTATAAGGTGGAAGTGCTACATCTATTATAATTTTAAGTGGAGTTTAATAGCTACTGCTTTAGCTTTAAGAACTGAACTTTGAAGTAGATTATAGTAAAGATTACAATTTATTGTTTAACCGGAACAACCCTTATGTGTGCGCCTTATTTCCCACGGTACTATTAATTTCAGGAAAAAAACTGTAGATACATTTTTGATAGAGAATTTTATAAGGAATAATTTTGTATATAGGTATTTTTATCAAAACGTGCACCGTTCCCGAGATAATCTAGAAAACCTCAAAATGGGCGTGGAAACGACCTCCTAGGGGACGAAGCACACTATTTAGGGAACTTTTCGGTTTACTAATTCTAATGCTATCCTTAACATTTCTACCAATTTTCAAAACTTTCTGAATTTTGTCTGATATAAATCGTCATTTTACTGAACTAAAGTGAAGACATTGGGCGTGATGCGGCAATGAGTGCATATCATGCATATATAGTCTAAACTAAGATATGGCATAATATTCTGGGCAAATTCTGCATCAATTGATAGAATTATAATGTATAATGTTATAATGTCTTCAAAATTAAGCCAGCTGACAGCTGTAAATTAATTTTTGTAAAGTATCAAATACTAACGTTAATTGGTTTATAATTATGTAAATAAATCTGTAATTTTTATGATCATCAAATAAGCCAAAATTCAGGGCTGGCTGGCTGGGGGGGGGGGGGGGCGGCAAATTATTCAAATCCACAGTTACCAAAAAATATATAAAACGTTTTCCGAAAATAACTAACAAACACTCCCGACGCACCCACGTCTTGATAACAACTATCACCTGTTTACAACTCCTAGTAAACCTTCCAGAAGTAATTCCACTTCTGACACCAGTTTCTTTAGTATACATAAATGTATTTTATTATTTTCTTACCCATCACTCCATGGCCCATTCCATTCTGATTCATTTCCCCATGGATTACGGAGTCTAAGGAGTGGAATTTTTCCCGTGACATTAGGTGTTTGTATGTCAACATACTGGACCCTAGTTATACTATAAGCATGTCCTCTAATAAGACCTTCGGGAGTTTGTGCTTCAACGACATTGGGATCAGGCTGTGAAAAATAGTTTTACATTAATTAATGGATGGCTAACATGAAACAAATGATCTAAATGCAAACAATTGAAAATATGGGATAATTTAATTTAATGAGTTTCTATTAAGGTGTGGTCACACACCAATAAAGAAATTAAATGTGATGCATATTTCTCCAGAGGCAAATATATGATGCTAAATTAGCAATTTGGGCATGTAAAGAAAAGTAGGTTGGGTATACATTAAATATAACAGATCATATCTGAAATGGGCTAAATTCAAATTTTTCATTAAGATATATATATATTTTTACAAGCTTTTAATTAACTTGCAATGTTTGTAACTACGTCTTTCCAGTTCAAAATTTGTGATGGCTGAAAGGACAAGGGTAGATAAGCTATATAATTTTCGCCCACTAATTTCATAAAAAACAAAAGTTCTCCTTAAAGTCATTAAGCGTTATTTATTTACAGTTGAACATATGATCTTTATGTTTCTATATGTTTTACATTTGAAAAACAACAGTAGGTCATAGTAATTTCATTTCAAAGTGGGCATGTTTGCAATTTCTTAGTAATTTTTTACCTTTTTCCGAACTTTTAATGTACATTTCAGTTAGATGCGCTCGATGAAACAAGATAAACTATTTTTTTACAATCAATTATTTTTATTTATTTGCTTTTATCATGATTAGAGAATATTATTTAGGTATTATGCAAATCACAACTTACACACTTTTTTATTTATTATAAAAATACCTACTTTCTGTATATTGTTGCCCTAATCTGGGCACGCTAATATACTAGTTAGGTAAATACTTTAAAACACTCATTATTGGAGAACCAATCAAAACAACTACTCTTCTAGCTAATACTGACGAAGTATTGAATTACATGATAGGATTCTTAGCATTTTAAAGAAAAAAAATATTGAAAATACTTAAATCATTCATTTACATTTAGTCATTCACACTTTTTTTATTTAATATGAAATTATCTACTTTCTGTATATTGGTACCTTAATCGAGTCACGCTAATATACTACTTAGGAAAACACTTTAAAACACTCATTATTGGAAAACCAATCAAAACAACTACTCTTCTAGCTAATACTGACGAAGTATTGAATTACATGATAGGATTCCTGGCATTTTAAGGCAAAAAAATTTATTGGAGATACTTAAATTGTTTATTGAAATTCAGTCATTCACAAGAACTATTGAACCTTACATTCTATTTCAACTCTAGAAAAGTTGTACAAGTTTTTTCGAACTCGTTAGTTCTCATCAGTAGAGTATAGAAACATTCATTCATTATTTACAAGCCTATTCTTGATTTATTTTTTTACAATCAATTATTTTTATTTATTTGCTTTTATCATGATTAGAGAATATTATTTAGGTATTATGCAAATCACAACTTACACACTTTTTTATTTATTATAAAAATACCTACTTTCTGTATATTGTTGCCCTAATCTGGGCACGCTAATATACTAGTTAGGTAAATACTTTAAAACACTCATTATTGGAGAACCAATCAAAACAACTACTCTTCTAGCTAATACTGACGAAGTATTGAATTACATGATAGGATTCTTAGCATTTTAAAGAAAAAAAATATTGAAAATACTTAAATCATTCATTTACATTTAGTCATTCACACTTTTTTTATTTAATATGAAATTATCTACTTTCTGTATATTGGTACCTTAATCGAGTCACGCTAATATACTACTTAGGAAAACACTTTAAAACACTCATTATTGGAAAACCAATCAAAACAACTACTCTTCTAGCTAATACTGACGAAGTATTGAATTACATGATAGGATTCCTGGCATTTTAAGGCAAAAAAATTTATTGGAGATACTTAAATTGTTTATTGAAATTCAGTCATTCACAAGAACTATTGAACCTTACATTCTATTTCAACTCTAGAAAAGTTGTACAAGTTTTTTCGAACTCGTTAGTTCTCATCAGTAGAGTATAGAAACATTCATTCATTATTTACAAGCCTATTCTTGATTTATTTTTTTACAATCAATTATTTTTATTTATTTGCTTTTATCATGATTAGAGAATATTATTTAGGTATTATGCAACGAGTTCGAAAAAACTTGTACAACTTTTCTAGAGTTGAAATAGAATGTAAGGTTCAATAGTTCTTGTGAATGACTGAATTTCAATAAACAATTTAAGTATCTCCAATAAATTTTTTTGCCTTAAAATGCCAGGAATCCTATCATGTAATTCAATACTTCGTCAGTATTAGCTAGAAGAGTAGTTGTTTTGATTGGTTTTCCAATAATGAGTGTTTTAAAGTGTTTTCCTAAGTAGTATATTAGCGTGACTCGATTAAGGTACCAATATACAGAAAGTAGATAATTTCATATTAAATAAAAAAAGTGTGAATGACTAAATGTAAATGAATGATTTAAGTATTTTCAATATTTTTTTTCTTTAAAATGCTAAGAATCCTATCATGTAATTCAATACTTCGTCAGTATTAGCTAGAAGAGTAGTTGTTTTGATTGGTTCTCCAATAATGAGTGTTTTAAAGTATTTACCTAACTAGTATATTAGCGTGCCCAGATTAGGGCAACAATATACAGAAAGTAGGTATTTTTATAATAAATAAAAAAGTGTGTAAGTTGTGATTTGCATAATACCTAAATAATATTCTCTAATCATGATAAAAGCAAATAAATAAAAATAATTGATTGTAAAAAAATAAATCAAGAATAGGCTTGTAAATAATGAATGAATGTTTCTATACTCTACTGATGAGAACTAACGAGTTCGAAAAAACTTGTACAACTTTTCTAGAGTTGAAATAGAATGTAAGGTTCAATAGTTCTTGTGAATGACTGAATTTCAATAAACAATTTAAGTATCTCCAATAAATTTTTTTGCCTTAAAATGCCAGGAATCCTATCATGTAATTCAATACTTCGTCAGTATTAGCTAGAAGAGTAGTTGTTTTGATTGGTTTTCCAATAATGAGTGTTTTAAAGTGTTTTCCTAAGTAGTATATTAGCGTGACTCGATTAAGGTACCAATATACAGAAAGTAGATAATTTCATATTAAATAAAAAAAGTGTGAATGACTAAATGTAAATGAATGATTTAAGTATTTTCAATATTTTTTTCTTTAAAATGCTAAGAATCCTATCATGTAATTCAATACTTCGTCAGTATTAGCTAGAAGAGTAGTTGTTTTGATTGGTTCTCCAATAATGAGTGTTTTAAAGTATTTACCTAACTAGTATATTAGCGTGCCCAGATTAGGGCAACAATATACAGAAAGTAGGTATTTTTATAATAAATAAAAAAGTGTGTAAGTTGTGATTTGCATAATACCTAAATAATATTCTCTAATCAAGATAAACTATACCTCATTTCATTGTTGAGCCTTTAAGCTTTTAAATAATGGTTAATTTATATTGTTTCATCGAGCGCTTCAATGTATAAAAAACAAAATTGTTTCCGCGGGAGTCGTAGTAGTGTCGACGTTGCGTGCGAATTTAAACGTGTCAGAGCTCAAAACCACATATTGTGGTATGTATTGAATAAGAATATGTTTATCCATGACCATCGTATAATCATTGCATACTACATTTAGCAATTGTCAAATAATGATAGTCATTATTCCAACCAAACGTATAATGAACATAATCTGATTCTAACACATATTTAACCAACCAGGAACTAATTGTTTTCATTCTAACACACCTTTGACCAATCAGGAACTAGCAATTTTCATAAGGAAACGGCGAATCCATTTTTCCATGTTTTCGTGCATATTTTCATGTTTGACGTTTAACACGTCAACGTTTTACAGTAAATGAACTTTGTTTTATCAGTTAAATGATTAAAACAGCTAAAATATGCGATAGTCGTGGATAAATTATAGTATTCAGTTCGCGTATAATGGCTATTACACACTCGGATGATTTATGACACTCCTTTGTCTCGTGCCGCAAACATCAGCCCCGCGAGTAATAGCCATTTTTATATGCTCACTAAATAATCTACTATTCCAAAGAACAGTTTTTTATTACTCGTCACGACATATATTACTTGGAAAATATAATGACATACAACATGGCCGATGGGCGGAAAAAGGCCCTTATCTACCCTTGTCCTTTTGCACACTTGTATAAGTTCTCTGACAATGCAATGTTATTGAAAAAAACTGAAACATAAAAATTGCGGCGCCAAGATGGTGAACCATTTTTCTTCATTTATGGTCCGATACGATTGAAATTCGATATCTGAGGGTTTTCGGGGATGCGGATTACGATTTTTCATATTTCAAGACCTAAATGGATAAAGGTGTTATGTCACACTTTTAAAGTTTTGAGTAAATTAAACAAAACGGTTTTGAGTTGGAACTTATTTATTTTGTCTTCGATTCAAATGAATAATACCTCATAAAATAGATAAATTTGGGTTATGTTCTTTTGTTTACACTAATATTAAAGAACGATATCAAGCTATGAAACTAGATTTTTCTGTCCAAAACTGCGTACATCCACTAAAATTACTGGTAGTATTATGACATGGCGCCTTTATAATTAAAAAGTTTCTATAAAATATTACAAATTCACCCTGAATTCACCGTTTATTGGGTCTTAAATCTATATCAGGGGTGTTCAAAAATTGCGTAAAGTAATTTTTTTTTAAAATGCGACATAACACCTTTATCCACTTAGGTCTTCATTTATTATTATAATCTTCCGAAATATAAAAATTGCGTTTAATCGACACATTTCTAAACTGGAAATGATCTCATACCGTTTTTTATGTCCAAAAATCCATTTTTACAGGTAGTTTATGCACCCCAAATTTTAAATGGATAAGTTAAAAAATAAAGGAAATATAGGGGTGAGCCACTATCCTGTGGCACCCGGTATATATATGTAGCGATAGTCAAGCGGCCCTCAAGGCTCTTGCATCAGTCCGGACCAAGTCAATCCTGGTTCAAAACTGTAAACAGGCTCTCTGTGAACTTGGCTCATCTAACTGGGTCAAGCTTCTCTGGGTGCCTGGACACAGCAACATTGAGGCTAACGAGCCGGTAGACACTCTGGCCAGAGGGGGCTCTCAGAGGCTCCTACTGGGTCCGGAGCCGGCTCTCGGCTACCCTAGATCAAATGTCAAAAAGTCAGTAGAAAACTGGACACAGTCCCACTTCTTCGACTTCTGGGTCTCCTACCCAGGACTCCGGCAAGTGAAGCTCCTGATTTCAGGGCCCTTGACGAAACAAGCAGAATAAATCCTGCGACTAAGCAGGAAACAGGTCAGAATCGTGGTAGGTCTTTTGACTGGACATGGCTCTTTCAGAAAACACCTGCACCCTATAGGGCTGCAGGTTCTGCGGGGGCGAGGAGGAGACTTCCATCCACGTCCTTTCTTCCTGCCCTAGTCTTATGTACTTGAGGCGCAAACACTTCGGCATTGGTTTTCCGGTGCTGGAGGAAATTAGGAATGCCCCTATAGGAAGGATTTTGGCTTTTGAGTTAGAATCCGGCCTGAATGGGGGAATTCAATAAATTCGTAGCGGAAGCACAATGGGCCACAAGGCCTGAGTGCGGCGACCCATCGTCGCCCCGCTAAAAGAAGAAGAAGAGAAGAGCTGCATAGCGTACTAACCAACATTTCGACAATCATCGGGAGCCGATTAAAATTGCAAGTATCAACTAAACTTACAATCTTATCAAACTTCGCCAATATCTTAACACAAATAAGGCAATTAAAAAAAAAAAAATCTTTATATATACTGATCAATTTTTTTCAAAAACGCTAAAATTCTTCCTCTAGCTAACACTAACTTACTGTCCAAATTTCAATTAAACCGGCAAATTAGCAAAAAACTTAATCGGACCACCATTTTTCTAAACGATAGTGATTCGAGCGCGACAGATTGAGTTCAGGGCTTTTAGTATGTTTAACAGTAGACCCGAATGAACATCTTTGCCAAGTTTCAAAACTGTATCAGTTACTTTCGTCAAACGTCGAAATTTGTTCTTATTTGACTGAGGTATTTTGCTTTAGAGAAATTTAATAAATTATTTTGTTCTTAGGGCTTCAATTATTTCTAGATAAGATACCCCACTACTACTATTGTAATGAAATGAATTGTTTTCAAATTTACCTCAATAGAGCAGCCCATTAAAGAAGATCTTTCATAAGCTTTTAAAACAATCTGGAACAAATTTGGTGGGGAAGAATCCATTTCGTACATTTCTGTGACACCACCAGTAAAATCTTCCATAGCTTCACATGTTGAACCACCTTTAAGTGCTTCATAAGAACCGTGTAACCTGAAATATTAGTTTAAAATTAATGAAATGGTAATGGAAACAAATTTAAATACATTGAAATAAAAATTACAAAACTCACTTTGCATAGGCTTTTTCAAGTAAGGCACTCCAAAATTCATTTTCTTCTGTAGAATGTAAAAAAATTAACTGATCTCTATATGTAGGCAGTCGGTCATCAATGACTACATCTATCCAACGCCCATACTGCCAAAATCTGCAAGAAAATTATACAGAACTTAAAATATTTGAGGAATAACAAACAAAAATACAAGTGGATAAAAATGAGAAATGTTTTTTTCTATAACAAACTTCTCCAGCAACAAGAGAAACACACTATGTATAAAAAAACCATGATAAAATAGATTAAAGTGAATGATTTTTCTGTGAATTTAGAATTTTTGTAAATATTCTTTTTTTTATTCTATTTTTTTAATTACATGGTTGTATAAAAATAAATAAAAAAAGATGTAGTATAGTATAGTAGTATATTCTTAGTTATATTTATATAAAAAAAATTATTGAATTTTTGTTCAAATTAGACAAAAAAAAATTATAATTTCTGATTAAACATCTATCTTTCTGGCTTTTAGTACATGCCAAAGTTGCAAAAACCCCAAAAGTGCAGGGGTAGCGACCAAACATGACCACCCCCACGTTTTCGAGGACGACCAACACGATGGTGATAGTCATGCGGTCCCTACCCCCCTCGAACTACCCCTTTCGATTTTTCGTTGTCAGGCATGCGAGGACTTGTTGGATCGGTTTTTTTTTTTTTTGAAGAAACTCAATATGTCCTGTAAAATTTCGCAACCAGGAATCCTAACGACTCACGGGGGTTGAAACCACCCCCTCCCTCAATACTGAAACATGCAAAAAACATCCAAACATGCTAAAAATTGTCTTTCACACGTTTTCAAGGGCGGGGAACACGATGCTGATATTATTTAGCCTCCCACCCTCAACCACCCCCAACCAACTACACCCAAATGCATAAAACCACTCCCTTTTTCCCATTTTTCGTTTTCAGTCATGGGAGGACATGGTGGATTGCGGTTTTTTTGAAGAAACTCAATATGTTCTGTAAAATTTTGCCACCAGACATTCTAACGACCCCAGGGGGGTTGAAACCACCCCCTCTCTGAATCCTGAAGTGTCCCTCAAGAAGACGAAGGTATCCGTTTGCAATGGTGGAGAAAATATTGCATCAGTTGCACCAGTTTCTCTCTTAGTCTTCAAGAACTGCCCTTGCATGCCCAAAACCGTCGGTTTTTCTTATAGTGAGATCACAAGCGCCTCTTCGGATCAGGTTTTCTAGGGAGAAATTTTTTTATTGCATCTTAAAAGGAGTTTGATAGGACGGGCTATGTGCATGTATATATAGTTCATTTGAAATTTTACCATTGAAATGTAAAATCTGGCTACTCTAATTATTTCGCGAAGAATATTTGCAAAAATTTTAACCATATGAGAAAAAATTTCTCATGAATAATTATAAAAGTAGTTCACTTATGACATTTTATTGACTGGTTTTAGTAAGTAGTAGTAGTAATAGTCTGGTTAATTCCATATTTTTTAAGGCACTATCTTACCTGAAATGGAATATTCCTGCGTATTTGTCTTCGAAACCTTGATCATCGGGTACAATTTGAAAAAACAAACGTCTATATAAAGTTAAATTAGCTGCAGCTGCGAGGAGCCAACAGTCACCTAGTTCTCCCTGCTGTACATCAAATCTAGAAAACCCCTCTACGAAAAACTGGGGATTATATACGATGTCCTGAAACAAAATTATTATTACTTTATGTAAGAAGAATACCGGGTGTCAACATCACTCTTCGGTCGTCATTTTTTTGTAATTTTAATGAATCGAGATGAAACTAGGCACATCTTATCATGTCATATGTTACCAAAACGACCTTTTTTTTATTCACCTGTCAAGTTTCTATGACTTCCAGTTCCACCGGAAGTGACCGAAGTGACCTTTATTTTTGCTTTTTAAACTGGACACCCTGTATATTTTTACATTTTTTGAATCTAGAGGTGTTATGCTGTATATGGCTTTTCTAATTTTATGACTTTTTCCGTCAATTTTAATTTTCAATTTGTGTGCCGTGACATACCAGAAATTGACCTTCCAGAATGTGTTGTGATTAGGGATACAATGGATAGTGTTTTGGCCGGATACCGAATACCGGATATCCGGCGTACTTTGTTGGATTGAAAACACGTTTTGGCAACATCGACGACAAAAAATACTTACTGGCAACTCTTCTAGACCTCAGATTTAAAACCAGTTTTTTTGATAAGAATCATGCTAAAATATCCCGTCAAATTATTCTGCTGGAGGATTAAAAAAAATAGTTGTGATGATTCATATTCAAGCAGTGATAGTGAAAGTGGTACTTCTCCTTCCAGTAAACAAAGTAAGAGAAACCCGGTTAATGTTACTGCTGATATTTAAAACACTTTCTGGGACTGTTTTGAGAATGTGGCGAAAAAAATAATAGTTTCGGAGAAAAGTTCAATGGTCAGGGAGATTGATTATTATTTGAAAGGAGCATGGATTCATAGAAATAGTGACCCTTACGCATGGTGGTGTACTAACACCAATCAGTATATACTTTCGTCAAAGTTTGTAAAAATATATCTTTGAGCTCCTTGAAGCAGTATAAGCAGTCTTTTCAGAAGCTGGCAACGTATACCAAAAGAAACACAATCGTCTACTACCCCTCTAAACACTGAAAAACTCGTCTTTATTCACCATAATTTACCATCAGTAAACTTTAAGTATTAATTTAGTAACTAATCTATAGATATTTCCAGTTTGTAGTAATAATTGTAATGTAGGATGTGAAAAACAATGAAACTGTTTCATTATTTATACCATTTTTTAATTTTTTAACTATCCGGTTTTGGCCGGATATCAGGTCACTATCCGGTGCTCAGCCGGATAGTAATAAAGTGGCCGGATAGGCCGGATACCGGATAGTAACCGGATATCCGTTGCATCTCTAGTTGTGATACATTGTTAAATTGGTATTGAAAAATTAATTTAGCCGTAGTATGAAAGTGATATACTTCCATATGAAAATTTGGAGAAATTTCCAAAAAGTGATTTTATCAAATCTCTGTTGCACAAATTAACAACAACAAAATTCAATACGTATTTTTCTTCAATTATCTATGAATATTAGAATAATTTCTGGTGGGTCAAGGCACACTAGATTGAAAATTAAAATTGACTACAAAAAATTCAAAATGGCGGAAAGAAATATAAAATAAGAATAGTCATAAGCAAAGTCACCTCTAGATTCCAAAAATGCAAAAATATACAGGGTGTCCCATTTAAAAATCAAAAGTAGAGGTGAAACCGGAAGTCGTAGAAACTCGACAGATGGATAAAAAAATGTAATTTTGGTAACAAGTTGCTTTTGAAGAAACATTTTGCCAAGTTTTTCTCCATCTTTTTTAGTTTTTGTGTTAAATGACAAAAACAATTTTTGCATTTTGACGCCATTTTGAAAGCTACAGCCAGTTTTTTTTTTTTTTTAGGACGTGTCTTAAATTGTTCCTTAGGCTTTAATCTTTATGAAAAACACGGACAGTTAGAGTGGGCTCCCTTAGTATTACGTTTTATATTGCATTTTATATTTTATTTTAAGAGCTGAATCATTTATCTGGAAAATGGTAACTCCTATCCAAATATTGTATAGGAACAAAATTGTAGAAAATTTTATGCACTTTGTTTTTTGTGCAGAAAGCTTTTCTCCATCTTTTTTAGTTTTTCTGTTAAATGACAAAAACCATATTTGCAAATTTTTTTTTTTAAACGGGCGCCATTTTGAAAGTGCAGCCCATTTTTGTATGTATTAAATTGTACCTTAGGCTTTAATTTTTATGAAAAACATTGTCCCCAATAATTGTAATGCACTCCTGTAGTATTAGTATTTCAGTCATGATTCGGTAAAAACAGCTAAGAAAACCGCCAGAATAAAGCCTAACTAATATAGTCATGTTTAGGCTAATTTTTTAGTAATAGTTTGGATATCAACACTATATTAATAACAAAAACCATGTCAACATATTCTAACCATTTTTATAGCTAGAATGGCAGCATTAGGACTTAACATTGTTGCTATTTAATTACTTGCTCATATATAACATCTTTAACAAACAACTTTATAACCAAACCTGCATGGCGATATTATGGCTACTACTACTACTACAGTATATAGCTAAAAAGAGAGCATTATGACTATTTCGTTTTTAAATTTTAGGTTAAACTACGACTAAAATAAGATGACCAAAATATAACTAAACAAAAGCCGTTGAAGCCGTGGTTGCATTTTGGTTATCTCAGCTGAATAGCATATTTGTGCTACTTGACTACTTGGGTTCCTTGTAAACAAAATGTAAAGGTATATCCAAAGGAAATGATTTCAGTATATATATATATATATATGTTTTTGGAAGTAATTGCAAGAAATTTTACACTGCACACTTTTATATTTGGCATGTGTGAGTTAAACGATGTATTTAAACAATCGGGGTGATCACTCATTCATTGAAGTATCGTGTTCATGGGCCAAAGAAGAAATTTATACGTAGAAAATGTTCCTTTTTTTAACTTAAATTCTGATTTCATGTGGCGCGAAAATGCTGCAGCTGATCGCACAAAAACATCTTTTAATTCAATTCATCCCTCAACCAACCTTTTGCAAATATCTAATAAAAGTTGCAAAGTTTTGTTTGGTATTTATTTCATCTTTCTAGTCGTTAGCGGAGGTCACCCGTTTTAAGAAAACTCATTCGCAAAGGGTTGGGGGGTGCTAAACTAATGTTTTTCGGTAGCAGAAAATGAGCATTATCAAATGGGGTCATTTTCATTTTTCTATCACAAGGCGAACAAAAAAACATTTTTTTAATGGACTGGAAGTTGCCTTTTTTTAAATAAACTCGCGTCAAAATGTCAGCTAACCATGGATGTTCCATGCACGGTCTTGAAAGAGCCGATTTAAAATGATATTTATGACTCTATCTTATCATGAAGGGTTTCACACAATCGACGCTTAGACTATACTAATTTACCAATTTATACCACTACGTCTATTGATCTGAACCCCAACTAATTGATCAAGATCTTGCCGACATTGATTTGTTAGGCACTGCTCCATCACAAGTCAGGAGGTTATCTGCAGATTTTTTTCAAGAGTCAATAAATCATACGTTTATATCAATTAGAAGTTGAATGACTCCCCAAATTTTATTGCTAGAATATGTTTTTATATTAAATTTATGCTTAGAGATAACTACTTTCATGCATTGTAAAATGTAAAAGAAATAAATAATAGTAATAATAAAAGTACTTTATTGATAAAACCAAATGGCTATTGACCAAGGTCCCTCTGCCAGTTGCAAATTAAAAAACTGTTACATACAATTTCATAAACAATTGTAATACAGAAAATATCAAAATATGTATATTTAGGTTGTAACAAAAATTTCTTTCTTTTCAATTATTATTGGTTAAGAGGGAGCGAGCCGATAAAATCAGAGGGGAGCAGGCAGCAATGAGCCAATGTGAAGAGAGATCTCCGTAATAAACAAATTTTAGCTAAAAACATTCTTTAATAGAATTGTAGTATTCATTTACTTACAGGAATATCTTTTTTTTCAGTTTAATAATGCCGTTTGGCTAAAAACTGCTTTTTCCAGTCAAGATTTTTAGTACAGTGCTTTTTAATAGAGGGTGCCACCTACAGCACTACAATAGATCATTTTTGGTTGACGTCACGCTTTCGGCGTGGAGGTCACCCAACTAATTATGAGATGGGTACAAGCTGTTATTTTTTAATAAAATAATAGGTTGTTAAATAGCAACTCATCTCTAATTAATTGTTTTCATTTTCATTGCCTGTTATTGGATGAGGTTTTGGGTGCCCTCCAGACAGCTGCGTCAAAGTCACGTGACTGAAAATGATCTATAGGGCATCTGCATCATGTAACCAACATAACCTTAAATTTTAAGTTTTTCAAGTTTATTCTCATTTTTAATGTTTGTTTACGCATTTTTAGCTTGGAGCCTTACCGGCTCCAGCAAATATTTAAAAAGTGATGTAAATAATTTTTCAATATGTTCGTTTTTTGCAAATTTCTAAATTAGTACTATCTATAGTTGAGAGGTTGACAAGATGTAGGTCTATAAGTTTAATATTTGTTGTTTGATAGAAAAGATTGTTTAGAGGTAGCACATTTTCTGGATGACAATTTTTGTTATTGAACAGATATTTTCGTAGGGTGACCAGATATTTGTAGTTTGAATGCTGTACACTTGGATTGTGGATTTAAGTGGGGCCTTTTTTTGTAAGTCAATCATTCTGTGGCGAAATGTGAAATATACATGTATGATGAGTTATTTATAGTGGCGGCAATGTGTGGAAAGAGGGAATGGGAGATGAAAGATCCGTAGACAATCCATCATGCTTTTTCTTTTGAAAACAATTCTAAGGCAGGAGCCGCAACGTCGATACTTCAACGATTTCAAACGCAGCTCAACCAGAGAGAGAATCTAGAAATATTCATACTGACAGCTGCGGAAATCTCTCGGAACATTTAATTTGCCTCCATGGAAGAAAATTCATACTCTGACTAATAAATCGCATTGTACACTCCTCCTTAAAACCAGATTCCTATATACATTCCTGATGCGATCACCAAGTTATTTCTTCTATCTCCATAGCTCAATCATCGCTCCAAGTCTCCTGTCTCAAGAATCCGAGTCAGGTCAGGTTTGCCCTACTCAGAAAATTACACAATACAAGGCGCAATCTCAACACTACCAATAACCATATATATGAAATCTATTAATGCACAGCTCCACACTTTCAGCATTCAGTCTGTACTCTGAGACATCCTTAACTGACCGATTATTCAATGACAAAACTCAATACATCCCAAAACAAAATACCATTTTTCAGAAAAACAAACTTTCCAAATTAAAAATGGAATCCAAGCAAACGAAATGCTGTACGTTTTGCTGTACATCCAAACATGCTGTACATGCCTTTAAAATTCCGGAAAATACAGTGAAATCGTACGTACGATCACCTTATGTTTTTGTGATATCAAGGTTCTTTATTGCTGGTTCTCCGCAGTTTAGATATAGCGGATGTGCATATAGATTTAATTATGTGCGCTATGATTTTTTGATTTAGCTTTGTATGTCAAGCTAATTTGATTTTTAATATTTTTCAGTATATTTTGGTACCGCAGGTGGCTTTGCCTTTGTAGCAAGCAAATGTTTTTCTGGTCATAAGTAGATCATAATTTGTTCTATATATGAAAAAAATTTTATTCAAATCGGAAACAAAATAAAAAAGTTATAAGGGTGTTTTCATTTTAAGTTTCAATATATACAATATTTTGATTTATCATTTTCGAATTACGGCTCCTTAAAATTATATTTTTGAAATATTAAATAATTAATAACTTTTAAACTAATTGCATTTCGCAAAAAAGTCATTCTTCATTTTCTATTTAAATTCACTTTTTTTACAACCCAGCGTCATCTGTACTTTCAAATTTCATAGGCCAAAAACTTTTATTGTAAAAATAACCAAAACTAATTAATATAAAACAATTTATAACTTAGAAACGAATTTTTTTTCGAAAAAAAGTAACTCCTCACTTTCTATTTAAAAATACTTTTTCTACCACCAACTGTTATTCCACTGTCATTTCAAATTCAGCAATTCTTAATGCACGAATAATGTACAGGACAGCTGGTTCAAAATGGTTGGTAATTTTTCAATGAAAATTCTTAGGGTATGAAATTTGAAAGTATGGACGACGCAGAAAAAGTGAATTTAAAAAGAAAATGAAGAATGACTTTTTTCGAAACACAATTCGTTTAAAAGTTATTAATTATTTAATATTTGAAAAATATAATTTTACTACATTAGTCTTTCAATACGTCAAACATCAAACGTGAAAGTGAATACCTCAAAAATTTGCATTGGCTCATCCAACGTTATAGCTCTCCTGACCTTGTTAACCTCTATAAGTGTAAGAAACATGAATACAATAACAATATAAGAAACGCCAAGCATGAGTATTTCTCAAATAGAATTTTAAATGCCACAAATTCCACAAAGGAAATCTGGCGGCTCATTAAATCTGAACTACATACCAATCATTCTTCTCCAGTAGATGTTAAGTTAAACATAAATGGCAAAGTCACAGACAATCCTAATGATGTTGCAGAACATTTTGCAAACTATTTCGCGTCAGTCACTGTAGACAAAGTAAAAAATCACTTTGGGGCTAATTTATCACATACTTGCACTTCCAGTGAACTCAATGATCAGTCCATCTTTATTTATCCAGTTACACCCGATGAAATAAGGCAAATTATATTTGAATTAAAAAATAAACAAGCTCTCGGTCCCGATGGATTGTCCACTAAGTTTATCAAGTATGCATGTGATTTCATAATTGAACCATTGTGCATTTTGATCAACGCATCTTTTCAATCGGGTGTTTTTCCATCCCTATTAAAAATAGCTACTGTTATCCCTATATTAAAAAAAAATGATTCTTTGGAACCAGAAAATTACAGACCAATATCCATCTTAAGTGTTATTTCTAAAATAATGGAAAGAATTGCGTTTAATCGAATAATGGCATTTTTTAATTCTTTCAAAATACTAACAGATCGCCAACATGGTTTTCGCAAAAATCATTCTACTGACACTGCTACAATTCAGCTTTTACAATTTGTTTATAATGAAATGGACAAAGGTAACCTCGTCATGGGATTGTTCTTTGACCTATCACGAGCGTTTGACTCTCTCAATCTGTCTTTTGTTAAAGAAAAATTATTTAAGGTAGGCATTCGAGGAGTTTTTCTACAGTGGATCATGTCATATTTAACGGACAGATCTCTTCAGGTAAAAATCAACCAAACAATTTCAAATGAACATGACGTTAGTCTTGGAGTGCCACAGGGCTCGGTGCTGGGCCCTTTGATTTTTTTGATTTTTGTAAACGACTTACCGTCATTCATATCAAAAGGTAACATCACCATGTTTGCCGATGATAACTCCTTTGGCATATCTGCACCGAGCCTTGTGGAGCTCCTTGATAATGCTATGGCTGTTATGACTGAATTTGGTGACTATTGCTGCAGAAATAATCTCATATTAAACCTTGAGAAAACTGTGTGCATGTATTTCTCACAAAAAAAATCATTACCTTCCAACACTCAGTTAAATTTTAACAACATGACCCTGCCATTTAGCTCGAATACAAGATTTTTAGGTATTTCAATAGACACAAAACTAAGCTGGGATATTCAAATCGAAGAAGTATGTAAAAAACTTAACAAAGCGTATTACTGCATACGCCAGCTCAAGAACTCCCTAGATACCGAGGCTTTATTGCAACTGTACTATTCAATGGCTTATTGCCATATATCCTACAATATTATAATGTGGGGACGTGCGAATAATTTGCAGCGAGTTTTTGTCTGCCAAAAGCGCATAATTAGATTAATTTTTAATCTTGATTTCACCACATCGTGTAAAAACTCTTTTAAAAGTCACAGAATATTAACGGTACCGTCCATATATCTTTTTTCTTTGCTAAAGTACATTAAAAGTAACATTAACCAATTTAAAACTACTGCTAGCTACCATAATTATAATACTCGTCATGACGACTTGTTAGCTCTTCCTCATCATAATACGTCTCATTTTGAAAAATCACCTTATTACTCTGGTATTAGTTTTTACAACAAATTACCTAGTGAGATTAAAGATGTCAACAATTTTAATAAATACAAATCTAGTCTCAAACAATTTTTACTTGAGAAATGTTTATATTCATACAAAGAATTTTAATCTGTATTTGTCATATGTTTTGTTTATTGTGTTTTATATTTACTACTTATTGTCTCACCTTGTAAACTAAATTTTGTATTTTTTTTATCTTATTGACGTTCACATCTGTATTGTAACAGCCCAAGTGATTATATATATAAATAAAAAAATAAATAAATAAATAAATAAATAAAAAACAACGGGCCCGCATTACACACACAGGCCGGCTTACCTGCAAGGAGGTGACGTCAAGTTACTAGCCTCTACCTTGGGAACATTTCTTAACCTCACTACATTGGCTTGATTTCTATTACGACTAACTGGCAATATATTTTTTTATTGTTACATCAGTTTTTTCACCATATGTTCTAGTACTACTCGTAGTATTTACAAATACCACTCAGTTATTTGCTCTATTGTAATTTATAATGGACCTGTTAAATTTCTACATGACACATTTACTGTTTGTTTTGATATTACAATAATACATAACTAACACATTACTAAATGTTGGGATGCCGATATAAAGAAGAGTCCATAATTATATTGCTTTGCTGAAATCTGTTTGGTGATTTATTTGTGTGTTCTGTGATTCTTATAAATATAACTATTTTTTGGCATCATTCTCTTAGAGCAGCAAGCAAAAAATAGATATATATATATTAACAATGTTCTCTCTAAATACTTAACGACATGTAATTAATACAAAAATTTTCATTCATATTATTTAATCACGATATGTACATATTTTGCTGAAGTACTCTATAATGGTCAATATTTCCAAAAATGTACCCTCCGTACAAACAATTTTGTTAATACATATTGTTTAATGTTAATTTAGGGTCGTTCTAAAGCATTAAAGTAAAAGGTAATAGGTAATACAAATGGAGATATTTTTAAACAAATTATTCATAATAAATTTTCCCCGCCCATAAAAATAGGAAGGTTACTGCAATTGATCCCAAATCTAAAATTGATATATGAGCAGATCTTTACGTTTTGATGTCCTGGGAGCATAACAAAGTGATTTTTAAAAATGTCTGTATGTATTTATGCGTATGCAGGTAGGTATGCCTATGTAAAATACAATGCAAAATTTAAATTACAAAAAAATGGTTCACACAAAAGTTGCTTGGTTTCTTTAGCAGAATAAGGTGCTGTAATAAAAATATAGTTTTTTTTAATTACTTTTTATGTATTTGCTTTCATCATGATTAGAGACTATTATTTAGGTATTAAGCAAATCAAACATAGACACTTTTTTTATTCATTATAAAATTACCTACTTTCTATATATTGTTGCCCTAATCTGGGCACGCTAAAATACTGCCCCTATGAGGAAGAACCCCATATGTTAAAAAAATATAAAAGTGGAAAGAGGTCTGTTTCTGGGACTCCCAATGTATCTGAGCTGAATACGAATCAGTTGTCCATTTAGCTCCACCTCCCACCAATTTTTAGTAAATCGCGAAAATAACCTAAATTATGATTTTTTTAGATTATTTTCGCGATTTAGAAAAAAAATGGTGGTGACGGATCTAAACGGGCACCTGATTCGTGTTCAGCAAGTCGAAATACATAAGGGTTACTCAATGAACTACCAGAAACAAACCATTTTTTTTTATATTGTGTTCCTGTGTTATTATTACAATCAGAAAATAAAAAGTGGCGACTTCAATATGAATGTCAGTCGATATTCCGTTGAAGCAACATTGAGCGCGGTTAGTACTTGGATGGGTAGCCCATCGTGGAAAATCCACGCTTTCTCGTCCCACCTTCTAGCGGCTTGTATATCAGTGTATACGCGGAAGCTACGTAATTTCAGACGAGGATTACGTAGAGGTTATACCATCCTTCGGAGAGGATGTAAAGCAGGCGGTCCCTTGTCTATTAAATGTTAGGCAAGTAAAAGATCGCTACTCTTCTTAAGGGAAGAGGTTCGGCAAAATTTCCAGGTTGAGGGTAGCTCGTCTCCTGGCGTCGGTGATAGGCCCTGGTAGCGGAAATAGGCCGACGTTAAATAGTTAAAAAAAATAATAATAAAAAGTAAAGCTTACACAAATTCACAGATAAACATTCCTTTGTTAGATGTTTAAATCAAGGCACACTTTTAAATACACAATTCTGAGCAGCAGTGGATTTTCATTGTCAATTTCAGAATCTTATTTCTTACGGAAAAATCTAAAAATACGTATTTTTTTCACGCAATTTGGTACAACCCCATTCGAGCGATTGCAGAATCCAGTGGAGTACTCAAATTTGATATCGCTAATAAGATTTCTTCATTTTCCACCCCGAAAAAAGACCGCGATAGGCAGAGCTTTTATGTTTTATAAAATTAAATGTAAGTATCACAAGAATGCATTTTTCAGAGATCTATGCTTTTAAATAATCCAATCTAAATCGGACCTAAAAAAACTTTTTATAGGGGTTCCAAGCAAAATGGGACACACTGGTGTTTTTCAAGATTTTCTTTACGAAATTAGGTACAAACCCGAATCCATTGGCGTCCTCAAAGAGCTTAGCCGGATAAGCATGACGAGTCGGCCCACAAATGGCAACCTATATCGAAACTTATGTTTTAATATCGACTTCATGTATGAACGCGATTTATATTTGTTTTGCCGCCGTACTCCGCTTTGACCTTGAGATATGGAAAAAATGAGCGCATGCATGACTATCGTTCAAAGAGACATATCTCGAAAACTAATTGAGCTAGAGAGATAAAACCAGGTAACATTAAAGAGTATATTTTATATTTTTTTTGAATTTTTAGAATAATTACATCATTAAAAAATAAATAAAAAATAATAATAATTAATATTTCCGTGTTCTATGTGACTTACAATCACTGAAATAATATAATGTTGTAATACTTTATATGCACTATTACTCATAAAAGTTGCGTTAGAAAAAAATTGGTGCAACACTTCGAAAAAAATTAAAATTCGACGAGCACTACATCATATACAAACTTGACATGGGACAAATATATAAATATTTTATGAATTGGAATTATTGTTAGAAGAGAAATTGAATGAAAATATAAATAATTGTCACGTAAATATCTATTTCATACGGCGCAGAGTGGCACGAATTGTAATTTCTTCGTTCCAAATTATCTAGAGCACTTCGCAACCGATTGCTAATGCTAATCAAAATTATTGAGCTTAACCAAAATGTCCATTTTTTTTATTTAAATCTTAATAAAACTTAAAAAAAAAATTCTAATCCAATTTGCATAAATCTTGTTACTCGGGGGATTTTTCAGGTCGCTAATTACGAACCTGATATCCAAATTGTCATAAACCAACCTGCAAAATGGCAGCTATAAAATGCTAAAAAAGTATGAAAAATGAAATATATTTTTAAAGTTTATGCCGAGAAGTTTTGATCATTTCTGATAAGTATTTTTAAGTTAAAATAGACTAAATTTTAAGTTCCAGGAAGAAGTTCAAGATGGTGGATCCAATATGGCGGCAATAAGATGATAAAACTAACTTAAAAATAAATTAAATGCATTAAACTAGATAGGCTAATCCTAAGAATTATTAAAAAATTTAAAAAGGAACAAATTTTCTGAAATTTTCAAATATATCCAATATGGCTCCCATACATTAATTATAAATCATAAATATGTGATTCATTATATAAATAATATATTTAATTTTTAAATGATATTTAATATACTATATGTTTAATATAATATAAAAATATAAAGGACTTTATTATTTAAATGTATATAGGATAATCAACAATTAAAAAAATTATCAACTTAGTTGGAGTATTAATCTTATTTAAACAACACAGATTAAACAGAGAAATTTAAAATTTAAATAATGACGAAATATTTTTGCATTAAGTTAGGTTTAAAGTTCATGGTGTAAGACTCTTGCCTTACGTTATGTTAGGTATAGAGTTCTTGGGTTAAGATTCTATTAGGCTTAGGTTATGTTAGGTTTAATATTCTTGTTTTAAAGTTCTTGGTGTTAGGTGTTTATTATATTATTAGTAGATAAAAAAAATACATATTAATATGACCTACTCAGGGTTATGTTCACAATTAATGGAGGACTGAATCGCATATTTATGATTGATAATTAATGTATGGCAGCCATGTTGGATATATTTGAAAATTTCAGAAAATTTGTTCCTTTTTACATTTTTTAATAATTCTTAGGAATAGCCTTTTTAGCTTAATGCGTTTAATTTAATTTTAAGTTAGTTTTATCATCTTATTGCCGCCATCTTGAATTTCTTCCTGGAACTTATACTTATCAGAAATATTCAAAACTTCTCGGCATAAACTTTAACGAAAATATTTCATTTATCATAATTTTTTAGCATTTTATAGCTGCCATTGATTCCGCCATCTTGTAGGTTAGTTTATGACAATTTGGATATCAGATTCGTAATCAGTGACTTCAAAAACCCCCAGAGTAACAAGATTTATGTAATTTTTTTTTCCTCTTTATTTAACGTCGGGCTATTTCCGCTACCAGGGCCT
Organism: Rutpela maculata; assembly: GCA_936432065.2. Classification (NCBI taxonomy): domain Eukaryota; kingdom Metazoa; phylum Arthropoda; class Insecta; order Coleoptera; family Cerambycidae; genus Rutpela; species Rutpela maculata. Next base: position 126,599,417 of record OW386285.2, read on the forward strand.
ATCACCAACGCCAGGAGACGAGCTACCCCCAACCTGGAAATTTTGCCGAACCTCTTCCCTTAAGAAGAGTAGGGATCTTTTCCTTGCCTAACATTTAATAGACAAGGGACCGCCTGCTTTACATCCCCTCCGAAGGATGGTATATCCACTCCGTAATCCTCGTCTGAAATTACGTAACTTCCGCGTATACACTGATATACAAGCCGCTAGAAGGTGGGACGAGAACGCTGTATTTCCCAAAATGGGTCACCCATCCAAGTACTAACCGCGCTCGACGTTGCTTCAACGGAATGTCGACTGATATTCACATTGAAGTCGCCTCTACGCTCGCCCCTCAATTTCTCTTCCAACAATAATTCCCATTCATAAAATATTTATATGTGTGTCCCATGTCAAGTTTGTATCCTTATATGATGTAGTGCTCGTCGAATTTTATTTTTTTTCGAAGTGTTGCACCAACTGTTTTCTAACGCAACTTTTATGAGTAATAGTGCATATAAAGTATTACAACATATATTATTTCAGTGATTGTAAGTCACAGAGAACACGGAAATATTAATTATTATATTTTTTTATTTATTTTTTAATGATGTGCGTAATTATTCTAATTCAAAAAAAATATAAAATATACTCTTTAAAGTTACCTGAAACCTCCCGTTGGATTTACCTCTCTAGCTCAATTAGTTTTCGTCTCTTTGAACGATAGTCATGCATGCGCTCATTTTTTTCCATATCTCAAGGTCAAAGCGGAGTACGGCGGCAAAACACATATAAATCGCGTTCATTCATCAAGTCGATATTAAAACATAAGTTTCGATATAGGTTGCCATTTGGGGCCGACTCGTCATACTTATCTGGCTAAACCCTTTGAAATAAAAAATCGCTAATAAGATTTCCTCATTTTCCGTCTCGAAAAGAGACCGCAGTAGGCCGAGCTTTTATGTTTTATAAAATGTAATATATAGTACGGGAGGCAGCGTTGATTTGAACAAATCATTTCATACCGACTGAAAATCATAACAATAATACTGCCCTGCTATGACAAGAAGTCGTATCTGAGAAAATGTACTTTTAGAGAAATCAACTATTTTCTGAATTATGTTATTCCATCTACATTTCATAATTCATCATTTTCATTTTTGGCAAATAAATATGTGTCCCTTTTATCAGTGTAACCATATAACAAAACATTGTATATATGTTAAGTTACGACAAATAAATTTGGTAATGATCGGATATGACTTTGGAGCTTAGTGAATAGGTCTGTTTTGTAGATACGACACATATTCGTTATGTATATTCACTACTTTTGCTTTAGATACGGCTTCTATATTTTGTATAGTGGTGAGGATCACTAATACGGTGCAAATGCAATTAAAATCTCAAAAATTAATTTTTTGCAGTTACGAGATCTTGTTTTAGCAGGGCAGAATAGTTTTCTCCTAATACATCAGCAATCTGAACGTCAGCTACTCTGATAGCGGTGAAGCTAATGGTGAGAGCATGTTAAAGTTGTTAAAAAATCGTTTTCCATCGGTTTCCTTGAATATCTCGAAAGCTATAACTTCTATGGAAAACAACAAAGAGAAAGAAAATGTTCGTTATGAACTGTACCATAAATGTACATAAACTATAATTCATTCCAATTGTCATTATTATTAAAAAAAATAAATAAATAAATAAATCACCAAGTATGTCTACATCTTATATTATGTTCTTACAAACCAGGCCTCAGTCGCCAGATAGCGGAGTGGGTAAGACGACTGACACTATTTTTTGAGGGTTCGGACGTCTCTCAAATCCAGCTCGCGAAATATTTTTTTTATTGTATCAGTGATATTAAAAGTTTTACAAAGCTGTATGTATGAACATAAGGGTAGTTGTTCAAGTTAGGTTGGTTTTTAGAGTATGAAAATATTCGTAGCATAATTTTTTTTTCAACTTTAACATGCTGTCATCTCTAGCTCCACCGCGGGTGCGGCGACTGACGCCCATTTTGCTGATCATTGAATATTAATCAACTGATAAAAATGAAATTTATTCGGTATAAAATTCCTCTAAAAAAACAGCGCTGCCTCCCGTACTAATAGTAAAAGAATAATGCACTTTTCAGAGGTCCACGTTTAAAAAAAAAACGGACCTAAAATAAACTTTTTATGGAGGTGGTCCCAAGCAAAATGGGACACAATATAGATATATTAAATCCCTTACTTGTAAGAGTTTTTTAACTGATTGCAAAATTATAATCTAAAATGACTGCATTAACTATACAATTGCCAAAATCACTGTCTGTGGTTTAAATGAACTGAATCTAATTTGTAAATTTGACGAAAACTATATGAATGCAAGTAATGTAAACCAACGTATTATATTGACTTTGGAAGATTTATTTGGTACTGAAAATTCAAAGGCACTTTCAGCTAAATGACTCTGAAGCATCGCATTTTCCCGAATTCTCGCATTTTTGGCCACATCACCAGGAATAAGACAATATAGAAGTTGATAGTTCAGGGAAAACCAGATGGCCACAGGCGAAGAGGGCCCCTCATCAAGAATCTGATGGGAAAGAGTTGGTGGGGTTGTGCACCTCACAGGCAGCCGCGATAGATGGAGTGATGCCGTCAAACGTGCTATACAACATACGGAGGCCAATTAGAATAATTCATGAATCATCACGTTTGGCAAGATCTTGTGAATAATAAGAAGATTTTCAGCTAACATTATTCTATTTAATAGTGCCAACCTAGCACACCTAAAACAACTGCTGGGATCAACACTGCGGCGCACACTGCCATACGCATTCTAAACCTGCTCCATATTGCTCAATAGGTGCCCATAGGCGGAGCGACTTTTTGAGGGATCAGCTAATAGGTGTTTGGTTTCCACAAACGCAAATACCCAGTCTTTAATTTTTATCAAATCAGGTTGTTCAGGGGTATGGACTCTTAGTCAATGGCTAAATTTTGTGAATTTAGACAGACCTGGGTGTGAGATCTGGTAGTTTAAACCTGTCAACTTAACGTATAATGAACATAATCTCATTCTAACCCCTTTTGACCAATCAGGAATTAGCAATTTTCATAAAGAACGGGCTAGTCCATTTTTTTCAAGGGAGAGTCCATGTTTTCGTGTTTACGTTTAAAACATCAAAGTTTTACTGTAAACTAATTATACTTTTTCACTTTTAAACGATTAAAATAGTTAAAATATACGATACTCGTGGGTAAAGTATAGTATTCAGCTCGCGTGTAATGGCTATTACACGTTCGGATGATTTACGACACTCGCCTGCGGCTCATGACATAAACATCACCCGGGCGAGTAATAATAGCTATCATTATACGCTCGCTAAATAATCTACTATTATCCACGACTATCGTATAATCCTTGCATAATACATGTAATGATTGACGAATAATGATAGTCATAATTCCAACCTAACGTAAGTGAACATATTCTCATTATAACTATATATAGTAGTAGTAGTACTCGGAATATTGGCTTTGATTTATTAATAAATCATTAGCTCAGCAGCTCAGCGCGATGTGGAAGCTGGCGTGTTGTATTTGGTAATCAGTATGACACCTCAGTGGCCAAATAATTATGTAAGTTACTATTATTATTATTATTATTTTTAAACGAATTTGTCTGTCGGTCTTGTGACGTGACACGCGATCTTTTAACTGAAATTTGAAATATTTAAGTATGTGCTGTGCATTTAAAGCCACGTAAACAATTTGGGGTGTAAAAAAATCATACAAAAACTCTAAGACCTGCAACATAGAATGCAAATGTGCCCCGAGAAATAAAGCTGTTAAGAACGCGGTAACGTTACAAATTCGAGCACATGGGAAAGGATAGACATTGAATAATCCTTATTTCGTTTAGTACTCTTGACTTTAGGAGCCAACTCGCGTTCCTTTACTGTCAACTACTGGCGACACTAGGGATGGCAACGATATATCGATATATTAGAAATATCGATATATTATTCGAAAAATATCGATATATTTGTATCGTTATTTTGTTGCCGATATATCGATATAACTATCGATATATTTTTATATATCGGAATAGTCTCACTGCAGGGTCGTAGGATATTCTCCCACTCGCTCGTCAATTTTTATTTTGGTGTAAAATTGTTTTTAAGATGTCCCCTGCCCCGCTCATCAATTTTTTAAAAACATATCGATATATTCATTTCGATATATCGATTGTATTGATAGATTTTCACCCCCCCCCCCCCCGCTCATCAACTTTTTTTTTAGAAAATTCTCCTGTTTATCAATTTTTATTTTGGTATACAAAATTGTTTTTTAGATTCCCCCCCCCCCAACGCTCATCCATTTTTTCGAATATATCGATATATTGAAGTATCGATATATTTATTTCGATATATCGGATTGTATCGATACATGCTTGCGATATATCATATCAATAGGTATATCGTTATATAATTTTTTTTTTGCCATCCCTAGGCGGCACTAGTATATAGGAGGAATGCATAGGTTTAGTAAAATATTTCGCCGCCAGGCGGTTACCGATCGACTTTGGGTACACTATTCATTGTGTTCTGTGCTTTGTAGTTTTGATGTGTTGAAATAAGATTGTTTATTTGAAAGCTACGGAAAATGGATAGTTTAGGTGAACTAAAAGAAAAGCTTGGCATTTTTAAAGAAGTAGTAAACAAAGCTGCACAGAAAATGAGGTTATGTTGCAGTACCCAAACGCGACTCTGACGCCGCCTACATGCATTCGGTCTGTGAAATGTTTTGAACACACTAGATGGGCTTTTTTGTAATTTGAGAGCAACTATCCACTTTCTTCTAAAACTGCTGCATACTGGAAACTGGTGAAACTTTAAATTTTTATTTTTTCTATAATAGGAAGTGCATTGAGGCACACAACAATTGCTTGGCATTTTTAAAGAAGTAGTAAACAAAGATGCACAGAAAATGAGGTTATGTTGCAGTACCCAAACGCGACTCTGACGCCGCCTACATGCATTCGGTCTATTGTTATGTTACTTACACGAGGTCGTTTCCATTCATATCTTCGGTCAGGAGTTTCGCTAAAGAATAAGGACGAATCTGTAGCGGGAAAGTCTGGATCTTCGAAGAGCGTACCATTTGCGAGGCATTCGTCACGCAGTTGATAGAAATCCTGGGCTCTGCCATTCTTTGTTGTGAAACCGGATCCTTTTTCACCATACTGCAAAAATTTTGAAATTAGATGACTGTTACAGTATACCAGTATGCGTATATATAGAGTATAGAATTAGTAGGTACACATTTTTCACATTGTTAATTACAAGCTACCTTTTAAGCACAAATCTAACATTCTGCGCATTACATCGACAATTTACTTCATAAATTAACAACCAATGAAATGGCTCATTTTCATAGCAACCATCTAGGCAACAGCCATCTTAAAATATACATAGTCCTCGAGTCTATGCAGTCTTGTCCAATAAGTCAATAGTAAATCAGGCAAATTAAATTAAAAAAAGCAATTACTTGGACGAAATAATTTTTAAAAGGTATTTTTTCTACAACTGTCCCAAAAGGCTATGTTTGCGCATTAACGTCTAAAATGAAACATTTTTTCATTAACATTATTTTTTGTTTGCGTAACCATGACGCCGTGCGCAAAATATTTTGCACATTAGGGTGCAAAATATTTTGCACATCACATACCTATTATTGCCTATTTTTTATAATTTTTGATGTATACACAGGAATTAAACAAACATCTAGTTCAAAAATATTTATTGTTTTATCAAATAAATCAACTGAAAGTAGATTTTTTAAAATTATTTTATTAAAAACAGTATGATTTTTTTAACAGTTATTTCAATTATTATTTACAATATTAACGTTAATTGTGCAACCACTACAAGATATAATATTAATTCCTGAGAAGTCTGCTCCTCGAAGAGTAGAGGTTAAATTATTATTATTCGCTTTTGAACCAGATGGAACTGGATTTGAATTTAAAGTTTCGCAGTCGAGAATTTTATTTGAAATATTAATTTTATTATTTATGGTTTTAGTTTAATCAAATTAAAGTCGTTGTAGAAAAAATATTGTTTGCATCCCCTGTGCGAGATTCTTTGGTCATCTCGAACGAGACGAGAACTTTCGTTCTCGATCACCAAAGTAGTATTTCGCACCTCAGGACAACTCGCTGTGGAAGCTATCGAGGGCAATGAGAAATACGCGAGAAACCATACCCGCCTTGATAAACGTGAACGGTCGTACGGCTTTGACGGACATGCAGAAAGCGAACGCTGATCACTGGACTTTCCCATACACATAACGAAACTCATTCACTCTTTCCTGACAGGTAGATCGCTGCAGGTCAGGGTGCCAAGTATGCCGACGACACGGCTATGTACGCGCACTCGCACAACACTCAGGCGACGAATATGCTGCTGAAGGCGCATAGGGCTCGCGCCACGGCGTATTACAACAAGTGGAAGATTCGGATCAACCTTGAAGTCGGAATCTATACTCTTCACGCGCCGGTTCACTGAGAACCGCATTCTAAGGCCTATTTCGGGGGGGGGTCGCCAAATTCCTATTAAACGGTGCGTGAAGTACCTTGGGGTTAATTCAGACAAGAGACTGACGCACAACACGCACATCAACGAGACCATACGAAAAGTCTACTCCAAGTCCAGGAGCCTGTATCCGCTCCTGGCCAGGACTAAACAGGACCAATAAAAAATTGCTATATACGATGGTGATCAGGCCGGCCATCAAGGGCGGATCCAGGGGGGGGCAGTAGGGGCAATTGCCCCCCCCCGAGAAAAGTATTTGTTACGTTTTCAAGGCGATAAATTATTTTCCGCATGAGGTGGGGGAAAATTTTTTTTTGTATTTTTCATTTGCACCCTCTTCATGAGGCGAAAAAAATTTTTCAGATTCCGAGGCGAGCGAAAAATTTTTTAATAGCATTCTCTGTAAAAAATTTTTTGAATTTTCATTTGCAACCCCCCCCCCAGGAGGCAAAAAAAATTTTTGAGATTTCGAGGTGAGTGAAAATTTTTTTTTTACATTTTAATAGCATGTTTTTTGGATTTTCATTTGCTTCTTTCCCATGAGGCGAAAAAATTTTTTTTTACATTTTTAATAGGATTTTTTGGATTTTCATTTGCACCCCCCCCCCCCCAATGAGGCGATACTTTTTTTTCTGATTTCTAGATTTTTTTGTAGATGTTAGTGCCCCCCCCCCCAATAACCTTTCTGGATCCGCCCTTGCCGGCCATCACATATGTGGCGTCGGTATGGTGCAGAATCCCGGCCACGACGATGAAAAAACACAAATTTGTGCGCCTCTTCTGATGAGGCGCAGAGATCTGTACGCTCGCTATAACGACATAACCCCACTAGCGGAGTACGTCCAAGAGATTTCGCAAAAATTTTATGAATTCAAACTAGGCGATAGTCCGCTAATCCGCACCATAACACACATCAGACAGCATAATGCAATTCTATTTAATCTGAAACACCCCTTACCATACCAGACGTTGCCTATTTTAGGCAACTTGCACCTTAGCCAACTTTTTCCCTACTATAACCCATCTTTACTATATTTTTATCTTTACCTATCAACTTTAAAATTTTAACACCCTTCTATTCGTTTTCTGTTTGTTCATTGTTTTGCCCTTTTTTGTTCTTTTGTCCTCTTTTTGTCCCAAAATTTACCTCTCGGCCGATATCCTCTTAGAAATTATAACTTTTAAAACCATAACTGTTATTCTTCCCCTATTTTCCTGGAGGCAGGAAGAGCACCAAGGTGAAGATTACTTCGAACGGGGTTTTTCGTTGTGTTCTGTTTTCCCGTGGCAGTAATCAAACTTTTTCAGTGATCTGTGTGCGCGCAGCGCGACAACTTCAAGTGTAATTTTAATTAGTTTTAAGCCCTTGTGGGCAGTATAGTTAAGGACATTGTTGTTTGCAAATTAGTCCCAGGCGAATGGGAGTTCCAACTTACCATCCCATTATCGTTCTTAGCCGAATCGGACCTGTCCCGTCCAACCTTACTCACCACGACGCTACGCACCATGGCTGTTTGGTTGGCTCCGGGTCAGGTTTCCGGCTAGGCGCATGTATATTTTTACTTTAAAAAATAAAATCATTTTGAATTGAATTAAATTGGTTTAAATAACTGCGTTAATAATGACAATATAAGAAAAGTCCAATATATTTTTGGGAACCTCTTTACGCGACCTATTTTTCTTAAAATTAGCCAAGGAATAACATCATGAAATAGTTTAACGTGCGTAAGTTACACCCTGTACCTATCTATATTGTATATAGTGATAAATAAAAAAAAAACTTCTTATGTATTTTAATGCCCCAACGAACAAACACACACGTCAGCTAAAAAATCGCGTGAAGACAATTTAAAAAATTAAGATGTCAGTCTGTGGCATTTGTCAGTAATCTGAATTTATGATGCAGTTGTTCTATATTTTCGATTAATCACGAGGAAACGCTTTGGCTGACTATCCTATAGAAAAATCAATAACGACAACTTATATTTTTAGCTAGACCCTACAGGTTAATGACAAAAGGTTAATATTCCCTTAGAGAGAATAAAAAATTTACAATTGTATTATTCACGTTTCATATCAATTATTTTAATAAACGATAATTACCATATGAAAGTAAGCACTCAGTAATGATTAATAAATATTTTATATACACACATTGGCAAATTTAAAGGAACAGAGATAAACAGACCTTACAAGTTTTTTTATATCTAATAAGTGCTGAGCGGGGAGCGGAAAATGGGGATTTTTATTTATTTTTTTTTTTTTTGTGATAAATGGAAGTATAATTGGTAGTCTTGTACTAGGTGCATCACGGTTAGTGGCCTATTAGCCATTACAAATAATTTGAAGCTGAAAATTTAGGAAGAGCTTATTTATTGAAAATAACGTCATGTGACACTTTCGGTTATAAAGGAAGTTGACATCAACTTCCTTATTTTAAATGGCATGCCTTGTTTTTTATGCCGGATTCAAATTCTATTAATTATTTATTATCTAAAAAATCAATAGTTCTAGTACGGAAGCCATCGACCAGGATTTTCAGCCTCATCGCGATATGGGAATTTCAAACTTTTTGGGACAGTTTATACTCAGATAAAGAAAAAAGTTCTTTTTGGCGGAAGTCTTCAATGTTGCTGAACGCTCGTGAACTTTTTTTGTTGAATTGAAAAACTAACCAGCCGTATATTTCTCCGGGGAAGGATGTGGGGAAAAATGTTTCGGACAAAAGTTGTAAGGTCTGGAGGGACGAATCGGGTGGGATGGTTTTTGCGATTTGGTGGAGGCACACTTAAGATCTCAAGGTCACCTCCACTTTTTCAAATGGGAACCCCCATTTTTTTTTTTGACTGTTGTGCCTTGATAACAAAGGAACATTTTTGCTCCAATTTTTTTTCACACCTCGCCGCTAATAATGAGCTCTTTGAAGAAGAAAAATATCTAAGAACAAAAGTTGCTTATTTTTTGCATATTACAAATATTCTTTAAAATGTTAAATACAAGAAGTAGATTACGAACATTATTTATATACAGTGTGTCCCAGGATAGATGTAACAAGGGGTGTAATGGACCAAAAATTTTGGAATTCTGGAATGGTATTTGGGGATTGAGTCTTGCTTGTTGTAAAACTAAAGTATACCAAAAATGACTTGATTTGGTGTTCTACAGGGTGTTTTATAAGCAAAGTTGTAAAAATCACCACTAATAAAGTACCTTTATTTTTCAAAATATGAAAAAATTCCACTAAGAAAAGTTATTTAGAATGCAATTTTATACCTCTATACCAAAGTTCAGGAATATAAAATTATTTTTTTGAAACTTCCCATTTTTTCAAAAATTAGTATTTTATTTTGAACCATTCAATTAAAACTGCATAGAAATTATTTTTTGTGAATTAATATTTAAAGTTATGTAGAAGCTAAAGGTAGGCTATGAGAAAAGCAGTGGATACACATTTATCATTATTGACATATCTGTCAAATAGTCAATATTATCCTTAATTTCTGTTTCAAATTAACGAACCAAGCGTAAAAAAATTAAGTGAAAATGGTACTCACAGTGCGTGAAAAAATTTATATTGTGCAATGCTACGGAATTGGCGGTGAAAACTCGCTAAGAGAAGTGGTAAGCCAATTTAATTTGAAATTTCCAAACACTGCTTTGTCACGTACTCAGGCTATGAGAATAATTAAAAAGTTTCTGGCTACTGGTAGTGTTCTTAACATGAAAAGAAAAATAAAAGCATATGATGAAGACAATGTTGGTGCTATTATAGCTCATGTCTCTGTTATAGAAAATCCTAGGATGCAACTAAGAGAGAGAGATCAGCTCTTATTAATATTAGCAAGTCTGAACTCCAAAGAATTTACAAGGCAAAGAAAATATGGGCATATAAAGCAAATTATAAACATACGCTTGAAGAGGGAGATGACGGCCGTAGGTTAGATTTTTGTTTGACCATTGGAGAAAAAATCATGGAAGAGAGATTTTTTCATCATTTCATAATTTTCTCAGATGAATCCACATTCACAACCAATGGTGTTGGTTCATCTCAGAATTGTCGGTTTTGGGCTTCTGAAAATCCAAATTTTAGAATTCATTGTAGAAGACAATATTATAAAAAAGTGAATGCGTGGTATGCCGTTTCTTATCACGTTGGAGTTATTGGACCTTATTTCATTGAGGGAAGGTTAAACCAGCATACTTATTTACAGCTTCTTGAAAGATTTTCTGAAGAACATTTAAATATTTTAAGAGATATGCCTTTAATTCATTTTCAACATGATGGTTGCCCTGGCCACTCCACAGAAATGGTTAATCGGTGATTGAATTTAAATTTTGGAGAAAATTTTATTGTCAGGAATGGACCGATCAAGTGGCCGGCGAGATCCCCAGACCTATCAATATTGGATTTCTTTTTATGGGGTCGCCTCAAGCAGTTGGCTTACGCTGAACCACTTTCTAACGATGTAGTAGTATTGAAGCAGAGAATTACAAATGCCGTAAACTCCATACCGTTAGATCATATTCGAAACAGTTTTAAGGACTTCAGGCGAAGGATCGAAATGTGTGTGGATGTGGGTGGTAGCTACGCCGAATAATAAAAAAAATGTAAACATTGTTTTGTATTGGTCAATAATTAATTTGTTTGTGAATGTTATGTTTTTGACATTTATTACTTGTTATAATTTTTAAACCTCATTAATCTTCTGTTAGTACCTAATTGTTTCTTGTTTTACAATTACTTCGATTAACATTATACCTTCTTACATCTCGTATATTCAATTTTTTATTTACCAATAGTCTACTTTTTGAGATGATTAACATTTGCTCCTACACAACTTTATATATGAATTCAACTCTAATTCGCAAAAAATGGGAAGTTTCAAAAAAATAATTTTATATTCCTGAAATTTGGTATAGAAGTATAAAATTGCATTCTAAATAACTTTTCTTAGTGGAATTTTTTCATATTTTGAAAAATAAAGGTACTTTATTAGTGGTGATTTTTACAACTTTGCTTATAAAACACCCTGTAGAACACCAAATCAAGTCATTTTTGGTATACTTTAGTTTTACAACAAGCAGGACTCAATCCCCAAATACCATTCCAAAATTCCAACATTTTTGGTCCATTACACCTCTTGTTACATCTATCCTGGGACACACTGTATATTAACATCACTCGCGTGCTTACATTAACTAATTTACATTAAGAATCTAATTAAAATCTAAACTTCTTCATCTGAATCTTCTTCTTCGTAATTATCATCGCTGTCAGACTCGCCTTGAATATC
>OW386285.2:126611472-126733938 GCA_936432065.2 Rutpela maculata
ATCCTGGACTACGTGGAATCAATTTGTCACGAAACTAACAAAGTTTTACGCACCCTCCGATTACCACTTAAAACTGGAAGATGAAGCCAGACTTCGAATACAAAAAGAAAATGAAAATGTAAAAGATTATGTAGTAGCAATCCAGACTCTACTACGTAGACTTACAAATGTAACCCCAGAACAAACACTATACCGAATATATTCAAATTTAAAGCCAGAGTACCGAAAATACATTAAACGCACCGATTTCCAGACACTTGATCAACTTGTAACTCTGGCAGGAGAACATGAAACCGTTTGTCAGGAGGAAAAAACCGCTAAAAAGATATTACAAACAGGCACGCCGAAGTTAGATTATAATACCACACAAGCTAGAGGTTACCAGACACCAAATTACAGATATAATTATAGAAATAACGCACAAAACTACAATATGCCAACCACCCAAAATTACTCTAGAGAACAGGCCGCCCCCAGGAATGCACAAAACAGTAGAGATACACAAACAATAAATCCCACGCACTCCGTACTCGAAAACTATAATAAAAATACAAGCTGCTGGCGCTGTGGAAGTCCCGATCACACCCGCTGGTATTGTAATAATCCACCAAAGATGTTTTGTTCCCGCTGCGGACGACTAGGCATATTCTCCCGCGACTGTCATTGCAATAACAGGCTCCAGGGAAACGAAAGAACGACTGCGTTGACACGCGGACAACCCAGTCGGTAAGTACAATTCCTCCCGCGTCTACAAACGAAGTACGACCAAAGATCCCAATACAAATAGGAAACTACAATTTCACAGCTATTATAGACACAGGGTCCGCCCGCTCGTACATAGGTGACGCTGTATGCACAAAGTGCAAATCAAATTTATTAGAAATAAACCGTATCCAACGAAATATCAAACTGGCAGATGGAACCGAAACACAAACTAACAGGGAGTTCAAATTAAATTACTACACAACGGGACTAAAATTAACCGATAATTTCTTTTACTTACCAAATCTAAGTTGTGATATTATTTTGGGCATGGATTTCCTAATAAAACGTCAAGTTGTCCTCGATTTTAATTTACAAAAGGGCCAAATAATGGGAAATTTGATAGATTTTAATCACAAGATAGAAGAACAAATACCGCTCTCCCTGATTCAACCCTCAGTAGACGAAAAACAGATCCTGTCAAATTTCTTACAAGTGGAACTTCAAAAATTTGACACAGTTCAAGGTGTTACCCCACTAACACAACACAAAATAAGACTCCTGGAAGACACACCGATTAAACAAAGGTACCGACCTTTAAACCCGGCCATGCAGGAAATTGTTAATACAGAATTGGATAAGATGTTGGAAGAAGGTATAGTAGAACCGTCTAAAAGCCCGTGGAACTCCCCAGTGGTTATGGTAAAGAAAAAGGATAACAAATATAGATTCTGCATAGACTTCCGGAAAGTAAACGAAGTTTCAATAAAAGATGCTTACCCAATACCCTTTATCAACGCCATTTTAGACAAATTACGGGAAGCCCGCTTCATATCTACTCTGGATTTACGCTCCAGTTATTGGCAAATATCTTTGACTGACGATAGTAAGCCGATAACCGCATTTACAGTACCCGGAAGAGGATTATTTCAATTCAAAGTTTTACCTTTTGGCCTCCATTCGGCTCCCAGTACATTTCAAAGACTCCTGGACCAGATTATAACCCCTGATATGACATACGCATTTGCGTACCTAGATGACATCGTCATAGTCAGCAAGACGTTTAACGAACATTTACAACACTTACAAGAAATATTCGAGCATTTAAAAAATGCGAATCTACAGTTAAACCCAGACAAATGTAACTTTTGCAGAAAAGAACTAAGATATTTAGGATACCTGGTGAGCGAACAAGGCATTAAGACAGACCCTGAAAAAGTGAGTGCCATTGTGACAATCCAGCCCCCAAAGAACGTTAAACAATTACGACGCTTCCTTGGCATGACATCCTGGTATAGAAGATTCATAAAATCGTATTCGGACACTGCCGCACCCCTAAATAAATTGTTGAGGAAACACATGCGCTGGAAATGGACACCAGTTGAAGAAGAAGCTTTCACAAAACTAAAAACTGCACTAACAACTGCCCCTGTACTCAGCTGCCCTGATTTTACGAAAACTTTTTACCTCCAGACAGACGCGTCGACACAAGGACTTGGCTCGGCGCTCTTACAAAAAATCGATAATCAGGATCATATCATAGCTTACGCAAGTCGCTCTTTATCAGACGTTGAAAAGAAGATGTCAGCCGTAGAACTAGAATGTGCCTCCATCTTGTTTGCCATACGGAAGCATATAAATTACATACAGGGATATCATTTCGTCGTTGTAACAGATCACCAGAGCTTAAAATGGCTATATTCCACAAATCCCACAAATGGACGCCTGGCTCGATGGGTAATGGAATTGCAACAATATGACTTCGAAATAAAATACAGAAAGGGAGTTTTGAATAAAGTAGCAGACGCACTCTCGCGCCAGCCAATCATGACCGAGGAAAAAAATAACTCAGAAGAAGGTATTTTCTTGATCGAAAATACAGAGAATTGTGCTTGGTACAAAGATACCGTTAGACTGGTACAAAATAAACCCGAAAGAAAACCAGATTACTGCATTATAGACGGAAACCTGTACCGCCATATATGGAGCAGTAACAATTTTACAGACCCCGAATTTTCCAACCCCTGGAAACTTTGTATTCCGCAACCTCAACGCAAACAAATCCTGATAGAAAATCACGATGCACCATGTGCAGGACACCTTGGAATAACAAAAACTATTACCCGTATCGCCGATAAATATTACTGGCCTAGAATGTATAGAGATATTGCCAAGTACGTAAGACACTGCCCGAACTGTCAAAAATACAAATCATCTCAACAACAAACCGCAGGAAAAATGCAATTCCCGAAAATAAATGGATGTTGGGATACTGTTAGTATCGACGTTGTCGGACCACTCCCGAGGTCTAGCAAGGGCAACAATAACCTCATCGTATTCCAAGATAGATTCACCAAATGGGTAGAATGCCACCCAGTAAGAAAGGCAACAGCGGCCGCCATTGGCAAAGCACTAAAGGAGAAGATAATTGCCCGATTTGGGTGTCCAAACTACATAATTACTGATAACGCGAGACAGTTTACTAGCAATGAATTCACTTCTCTGTTGTCCGAATACGGAGTTACACAACGTACCACACCGCCGTATTCACCACAATGCAATCCAGTAGAGAGGACAAACAAAGTAATAAAGACTATGATTGCCCAATACACCGAGAATGACCACCGAAAATGGGACCAATTTTTACCGGAATTTACATTAGCCATAAATTCGTCCAGACACGAATCCACGGGATTCACACCAGCTATGCTTAATTTCGGCAGAGAATTAACGCTACCCAGCTCTCTAAACATAGAAAATCATAATGAAAACTTCGCAACCGAGGATACACCGAGAAAACCAGGTAGACAAATTACAGAAAATGACCGATATATTTGAACTCGTCCGAGGAAACCTAGCTAAAGCATACCAGACACAGAGTCATCACTACAACCTTCGTCGCCGAGAATGGACCCCACGTGTAGGAGACCAGGTCATGAAGAGAGAACACCCCTTGTCCTCAGCAATACGAAATTTCAGCGCAAAACTAGCACCTAAATTCTCGGGCCCATACATCGTATCACGAAATATATCACCAGTTGTCGTCGAAATTAGACCCCCCACCGGTCGAAAGAAAGAGCGCGTTCACGTGAAAAATTTGAAGCCGGCGCATGTCTAAAATCACATAAATTAACACACGCTCACATCCAATGTCCAGTCAGACCAAAACCACTCAATTCGAAAGATGTGGACGATGACACCTCCGTCTTACTACCCGGAATCAGACGATCCAACGCCGACGCCTCCACCACGCCCGATGTCGCCGCCAGGACCAGGGTACGAAAAAATGTATATTTATTATAGCCCTCCCAAGGCGGTCAATCCCAAAACCCCGCCACTCGCTAGGATGAGGTCAGAGGTCCAAGTACCAGCCCCGCTGTCACCCCTGCCCCCGACGCCAGAAGCCCGAGACCACCCTTCAGGCAGAGACGGTGAAAAGACACCACCACCTCCAGGTCCAGACACACCAGTCCAGTTGTCCCAGGCAATGGGGACCAAATTCCAGGCCCTGTTCGGAGACAGCCCCAGCCTCACGCAACAGCCAGTCCCGATGCCGTCCCCAGACAGAGACGTGCCATCCTTGATGCCGTCCCCAATGCCACCCCCGATGCCGCCTCACGTGCCGGCCCCGATGCCGCCCATACCCAGAAACATGGAAACATGCCATCCCTGATGCCGCCTCCAGCCAGAGACATGCCATTCCGGATGCCGTCCCCAATGCCACCCCCGATGTCGCCTCACGTGCCAGCCCTGATGCCGCCCCCAGCCAGCGACGTGCCAACCCAGTTGCCGTCCCTGACGCCGTCCCCAACCCCAGGCACACCTCCCCCGCTGTCCCACGCCATGGGGAATAAGTTCGCCCAACTATTCGGAGACAGCCCCAGCCCCCCAAAGCCACCGACCCCAGGCAGATCTATCCCCTGCCTACAGGCATTTTTCCAGGCCGACGATGCAGCCCTCCCGGTTCCTACTCCGCAACGGAAGCGGAAATTCAGGCGCCGCAATCACGACGGCACCGTCGCAGCTAGGATTCCGGGCAGCATCCGCCTGTCCGCCATCAGCCCCCTGCCCCAGACGTCCGAAAGTGCGCGACAATAATAATGTGTACGGCAAGCGAGTGCGCGAAAAAACTACACAAGAAAAAACTATATTTGTTTTTGTACCAGTTTGTATAAACTTTTATTAATTTCTTTATTATAGAGTTCACTTACTTTACTATTTTACCTGTACCATAGTTCTAAGATGTTTTACATACTGTTTGTTATTTAAAAATTTGTTTTTCTCTACATATGCACATACATGTATACGTATATATACCAGGTGTATACGAAAGAATTGAACATTCTTTCTTTATTATGTTTGAAGATGTTCAGTAACTTGTTTTCTCATTGCTTTATTTTGATGTTAAGTTAGTAAAAATTTTCTCTTTGATAGAATTTTGAAAATTTTTTTTGTAAAGAAAGAGGGGAGTGTAATGAAGCATTCTTTAAATTCCTGCTCCATTACTAAGATTCCGGATTTACACACGACACCAATGTGCACACGGCACGCAAACCTACCCATCTCCCGTCTAGAGGCATGGATTTGCACACGACACTAAACTATACGCAGTTCTACGTCACCAGTAAGCGAGGATTCTCGGATATAAAAGCCAGGCCGCAAATCAACATAATTCAGAGTGGATAATTCTGCCAATCTGTCTACAGCGTGCTGAGCTGGACATATTGCAGTTTTGTGCATCTCCCGACGCAAACACGACGGAACGAATGCAATCTGACCCTGGGAATCCTACAGCGTGTTGAACTGGGACCCCTCGAGTCGTTAGTCATTCCCCGGCGCCGTTTCGCCGCCAAAGCCAGAGACGTCGCATCGCAACCGTTACACACTCTCTCTCTCTCAGATAATAGAAAATGTTGTCCTAAGAACCGTAAAAGATACGGACATATAACCTGTACCTGTATGTTATGTAACACTGCCACACATCACCTGTTTGGAAAAGTAAATAAATTGTTTATATCTTTATTGGGCTGTCTTATTAACTAATCTGGACCCTGATTAATCTCCGAACCAGCTACCCGACGACAAACAGTTACATGCTGCACAGAAAAGTTTCTATATTGTGCGGAGGCTTGCTAATTTATAGGGGGTGGAAGCCACCCCTGACAGGGGGTGGCGCTTGAAAAATATATATATTTATTGGATCTGAAGTAAAATCAAATTTTAAGAAGAAAAGTTTCTATGTAATTTTTCACATAAATTGATAGTTTTTAAGTTATAACGACTTCAAAATTGCGATTTTAGCTTAAAAAAAAGGTATTTCCAAACGGGCTTTCGTCAAGTATCTCGAAAAGTATTAACTTTACCGAGAAAATGTTACAAACCAATTACAGAAAGTACAAACTGGGAATTAATTATATTTCTTGTTTATTGATGTAGGATTAATAATTTCGAAGATATTTAAGTTTACAATTGGCATCCAAATGCTCATAAGATAATTATTTAGAGTGAGAGCCTCCGATTAAAGAACTTATATCTAGATACATAATGGCATTGATTTATTTGTCGCTGAAAGACTCCCATTCTAAGGCACTTCTTCCCATAAGTTGCTGATTGGCCCATCGGCGTATTCGCGGCCGCTCGTGCACGATCGGCTTCAGTTCGATTATCATAATCGCAGTTGACAGTTCGGCCATTAATGTCAATAAATGTTTTTCGTGTTCTCCGACCAAAAACTGGTGAAAAAGTAATTTTAAGTTGTGATTTGCTTAATACCTAAATAATATTCTCTATTCATATTTACACAGTTTAGTGACAATATATTTTGTGCAAATAAATAGTGAGGTGCTGTGCCGTTTGCAGAAAGCAGTTTAGAAAAGAAGAAAATCGATCGTTCCATAGTCGTAACATGATGAAGTTCAGTTTACAGTTATAAAGTAAATAGCAATTAAATTTTAATATCCTTTCAATACATATTTATCTTACTGTTTTATCTTACTGTAATATCGTATGCCTACATCACGTTATATAAAGAGCCGGTAATGCAGGAATTGCAATAATTCATTTTAATGAAAATATTTACCATTCTACACATTTTCTACACACACAACGCCACTGTTGCCTATGGGATGTGATGTTCATCTATCCATTTTAATGGTCATATAATGTGACTATGTTAGGAGCAAATAAGGTATATAGTGAAAAGATAGCCTGTTATGTATCTAGATATAAGTTCTTTAATCGGAGGTGAGAGCTAAATATCTCAGAAACTGTGATACCTACGTCAAGAATGCTAATAGGTAGAATAATAGGTTATTAATTAAGCTTTCAACTACTTTTTTATTTGTTTCTGTAGCATAAAAAACAAAGAAGTTATGACCGAAACAATGTGTGTCTACACATTTTTTTAATAACAACGTCGCCATTTTGTTACTGTAATTAGCCAGTAATTAAGAAAAAAGTAATTTCAAACACAGTTTCTCATTAATATATAGCATGACGTCGATGCTCAATTTTTTTGGTTTGTATACAGCACTTACTTTAGAAAAAAGGTATTTTTTATCCTTTTCTAAATATCTCAATAAATATTAGTTTTATTGAAAAATGGGTAGAGACCAAAAATAAAGCTCATAAACTGATAATGAACTTGGCTTGTTTATTTATTTACATAGATTTAATAGTTTCGGAGATATGAAAGTTTACAAATGGCGTCCGAACGTTTATAAGAAGAAAAGTGTAGTTTAAATGTTAAATATCTCAGAAATTGTAACACCTACGTCACGCATGCTAAGAAATGAAATTAAAGACAATTAATTGTGCTTTCAAATTATTTTTTACTCTTTCCTGTAGCATAAGAAATAAAGAAGTTATGATGGAAATTTATAGGGGGTGGATGCCACCCCGGGGCTGCTCCAAGGAAGAACACAGTAACCAACATTGGTTCCAAACTTGATATTTTCACTCATTTGCTGATACTGTGCTGTGCTGCGTCTTTTTATCCAACAACATTTTATATCCTTTGCAGATAGAACTACCGCTGTTGGCTCGGCTGTTGGATAAAAAGACGCAGCACAGCACAGTATCAGCACATGAGTGAAAATATCAAGTTTGGAAAAAATGTTGGTTACTGTGTTCTTCCTTGGAGCAGCCGACCCCCTCTAAGGGCACTTAAAAAATATATATATTTATTGGAGCTGAAGTAGAATCAAATTTTAAGAAGAAAAGATTATATTCAATTTTTCACATAAATTGATAGTTTTTAAGTTCAAAATTGTGTTCAAAATTGTGACTTCAAAATTGCGATTTTAGCTTAAAAAAAGGTATTTCCAAACTGCTTTCGTCAAGTATCTCGAAAAGTATTACTTTATCGAAAAAATGCTAACAGTACAAACTAGGGAATTAACTATATTTTTTGTTTATTGATGTAGGATTAATAATTTCGGAGACAGTTAAGTTCACATTAGGCATCCAAGTATTCATAAGAAAATTGTTTAGAGTGAGAGTTAAATATCTCAGAAACTGTGACACCTACGTCAAGGATGCTAATAGGTAAAATAATAGGTTATTAATTAAGCTTTCAACTGTTTTTGTTATTTGTTTCTGTAGCATAAAAAACAAAGAAGTTATGACCGAAGCAATGTGCGTCTACACATTTTTTTAATAACAACGTCGCCATTTTGTTACTGTAATTAGCCAGTAATTAAAAAAAGGGAATTTCAAACACTGTTTCTCATTAATATATAGAATGACGTAGATGCTCAAATTTTTTGGTTTGTATACAACGCTTTTTAGAAAAAGATACTGTTTAAACTATAAAGGTATTTTCGATAAAACGTAATTTTTTTCCTTTTCCAAATATCTCGATAAATATTAGTTTTATTGAAAAAGGACCAAAAATAAAGCTCATAAACTTGAATTTTACTTGTTTATTTATTTACATAGCTTTAATAGGTTCGGAGATATGAAAGTTTACAAATGGCGTCCAAACGTTTATAAGACGAAAAATGCAGTTTAAATGTTAAATATCTCAGAAATTGTAGGTATCACAATTTCTGAGATATTTAACATTTAAACTGCATTTTTCGTCTTATAAACGTTTGGACGCCATTCACTCATTCACTCATGCTAAGAAATGAAATTAAAGACAATTAATTGCGCTTTCAAATTATTTTTTACTCGTTCTGTAGCATAAGAAATAAAGAAGTTATGACGGAAAAATGTGCGTATTTATATTTTTTTATATAAAAAGGTCGCCATTTTGTTACTCTAATTAGCCAGTAATTTAAAAAAATTATCTCAAATACAGTTTTTCGTTAAGATGTAGCATTACCTAGGTGCTCAACTTCTTTTGCTCATTTAAAGCACTTGCTTTAAAAAAAATGCATTTTGAACTTTAAAGGTAATTTCGAAATATTTGGATACCAAATATAAACTTAAATATCTCCGAAATTATTCATCCTACATCAATAAACAAAAAATAT
This sequence comes from Rutpela maculata, assembly GCA_936432065.2. Taxonomy (NCBI): domain Eukaryota; kingdom Metazoa; phylum Arthropoda; class Insecta; order Coleoptera; family Cerambycidae; genus Rutpela; species Rutpela maculata. Next base: position 126,620,652 of record OW386285.2, read on the forward strand.
AATTAATTTTCAGTTTGTACTTTCTGTAATTGGTCTGTAACATTTTCTCGAAAAAGTAATACTTTTCGAGATACTTGACGAAAGCCGTTTGGAAATACTTTTTTTTAAGCTTAAATCGCAATTTTGAAGTCGTTATAACTTAAAAACTATCAATTTATGTGAAAAATTGCATAGAACCGTTTTTTCTTAAAATTTGATTCTATTTCAGCTCCAATAAATATATATATATATATTTTTTAAGTGCCACCCCCTATAAATTAGCAAGCCCCGCACAATATAGAAACTTTTCTGCGAACCATTTACTATTATACTGCCAAAAATGAAAGAAATCTGTTCAATATGACATTATTCCGAAGTAAAAAATCTAGATACTGTACTATGCGTCTAATGTGTTTCTTTTTACTATTTTCATTTAGATCAAATGTATTGTGATTGTTTCAAACAGAAGAAATAATTAAATGTCTTTGATTACTATTTGAATTATTTTTCTTTTATTCTCCACAATTTTTTCAAGTGAACAAATAAATAGCAAAACTGTAGATGTTTATTTGTTGATCCCGTAGTTGAAAGTGTCACTGGCACCGATGGAAATTTGAAATGGATTTTTAAAATACAATTGGCGCTTTGTTGTTTCCCTTAGAAGTGGAGAGAGCCGGTTTCCATATAAATGAAGATATTAAAAAATTCATAATGGCAGCTCAAGGTACTGTTTAATAATAAATCCAAATAAATCAGAAGTAATAATTTTTGGACCCAAGAAACAAAGAAATTATGTTAAATCAATTTTAAATATTGTTGTAGAAAACAACGTGCTGGAAAAAAAAGATAAAGTTAAAAGGCTTGGTGTTATTATTGACAGTGATTTGAGATTTGGTAGTCATGTTGATAAATTGCTTCAAAAAGGTTATTTGTCTCTAAAATTAATATATGGAAATAGGCACTCTCTTCTTCAGAAAACAAAGATCATGCTTTGTGAAACTCTAGTTTTATCTCTTCTTAATTATGTAGATTCTTTATATGGTCCTTGCCTTAATGCACTTTACACACGTAAAATACAAAAATTGCAAAATTCGTGTCTTAGATTAATATAATGGAATTTGTAGAAACCAAAGAATATCACACAAATTATGCGAAGTAAAATGGCTTAATATGCAAAATAGAAGGATTCATCATGCTGCATGTTTGTTTCATGCATTAATATTGAACAAATCCCCAATATATCTGTATAGGAAAATTAAATTCAGAACAAATGTACATAACTTGAATGTTAGGTATAACTGTAAAGGTCTTTTAACTCCTCCAATAGACCGTTCGCAGTTGTTCACACGATCATTTAGTTGCCAAATTTGCAAAATTTATAGCGGTATTGATGAACATAAAAGCAAAAGAATGTATAATTTTAAAAATTCATATAAATCTGTCCTCTTTGAATGTCAATGTTCTAATTTATAGCCCCCAAAACTTAGCCCAAAGTAATTTTTAAGGATTTCTTACGTCATCTTTGTTATAAATGCAATATCAAAAAGCAATTGTAATAATTACTGTTTGCTTAATTTTGTACATTTTGGCTCTCTCTCGGTAGACTTATTTTAAGTTCAGGTATGAATCTAGGCAAACAGTTTTATTAAGGTTAAGTGTAAGACTGATGGTCATGATTGTTTGTGTACCAAACGGTTGTGATACATTAAACTTCGCCTTTTATATCTTAGCTTTTATATTTTTTTTCTGTGTAATATTTGTGGTATATAATAAAGACGTTTATTATTATTATTATATGTTTCTTTTCAATATTTTGGCTTTAATTGTAATTGTTTGAATTAGATAAAATAATTGTATTTGATTATTAGTTAAAATTAACTTAAATTTAATTTAATTATTTCACTTTGATTTGAATAAAAGCGAATTTAAGAGCACCTTCGATTTCTTTCTCACTTTGATTTGAATAAAAGCGAATTTAAGAGCACCTTCGATTTCTTTCATTACAAGTTCCTCAAATATCATATTATACCATGATCTTCGAGTTTCTTTATTAGATACACTGTTGTCAAGTTTACGGGCCACGTATAGTGCGACTAAAATACTGGGCTTCCGATAATCGGGCTTACATCCACAGTGTATATACAGCTCTCGTAGGCGCCCTTAGTGCGGAATTTCTTTGAACTAAAACTGTATCTTTTGAGGGACACAACGACTTTAACGGGCCCTTCTAAATATCAGTAAAAATGCTAAATTACTTGTACTGTAATTTATTTGAACTGAAATAATATGTGGAAAGGTAAGCAATGACTTCAATAACCCCCCCTAAGAAGCGAGATAAACTGTCAATGACCCATACTATATTTTATCGCTGAATATACACGTAAGTTTTACTAAGCCCGAAGTCGGGCCGCGTAAGTCGGTCACGGGCTTCCTATCAACTGGAAAACATACAATTTCGGGCTTCCTAATGCCGGTAAATACGTGTATATATATATATATATATATATACGTACGGTACGCATGAAACGAAGCCCACCACACATTACAGGGTACCAGAAGCCCAGCCTTATTTATAATTTAAATAGTGTGTACAACTGTTAATAATGTTTTAAGTGGGAATAATAACGCGAGCAACATGAGAGGGGGGAACTTTTTTGGACATACAGATTGAAAACAACACGACATGTCATACGAAGCCTTTTATATTTATGTGACATTACGAAGCCCGTTGTATAAAATGTATACATGTTTCAGATTACACGAAGCCGTACATAGTTGCCACTTCTCTTCTAATTCTTTAACTACATGATATAACTGTGTGCGACAATATAATTGCGTAGTCGATGTGCTAATAATATAATTGCATTGTTGTAGGTCACGGCCGCATGGCACCAAAGGGGCCGCCCTAATATAAATAATTATGTTTAGGATATGCATGTTAAAACTATTTCCATTGATATATTTATTCTAATGCAATATACAAGGTATTCATTCCATTCTTGACGTTTGACTAAAATAGGTTTTTTGTACAAATATAAAGCCTCAAAATGAAGCCCAAAGTAGCATATTCCTCGCTTACTTGAAGCCCACACACCCTGCCTATGTTTGTTTATAAACATTTTTCATTTGACGATGATTATTAAATTAATTTTATGTACTTGTTCTTTTAGACAAGACACAAGTTCAAACACGTGTTAATTCTTGATAAAGCTCGTAAAAATATGAGTGAGGATTCATTGGATTTGGAATGACGTCTAGAAAAATGTGAAAAAGTTTCAAACCCGCACATAAACCATTGCAAAAGTTATAAACAAATTAAAATTGAAAAAATAACGAGTTTCGTTTTTTGCAAATAACTCGAATACTATTAATATCTAAGAAATTCAAAAAAAGATTCTTAAAGAGGAAGAAATTTCCAATAAAGAACTCCTGTCTCCCGGAACTCTATCTCTATTATTCATAATTTTAATTTGATCTTGAAAATAGGCGCAGCGAACGCAAAGCCGTTGTGATGCTCTGAAACCAACCGTGGCAAGTGAAAACATTTTTTTATGTTATTAAATATTAATTTAAAAATTTTAAAAAATTATGGTATTATTTAGACTCTTAAAGGAACAATATCCCGTTGGATCCCCGTTTTTCATAAAATAAGCCTATTGTCAATTAGCAAATTTTTTTATAGTTTGCGTTTATATTTCAAGTCGGATAATTGTTAAACAAAAGCCACTAAATTTATTATTATTTCGCTTCGTGAACACCTTATGTCAACTATACTTTATGAGATTATGACACTGCGATGTTTTTAATTGTTATAGTCTATTAGTTATTAATTATTCAAGTTAACAAAAAACTAAAAAATGGAAAAGAGTTAAGTTGAAATTTTTTTTTATTAATTTTAATTATTAATACTGTTTTTATATTCAATAATACTACAAGATTACATAAACTTTAAATTTTTAGTGCTATTTGTTTAAACAAATTACGTATTTTTGAAAAAAAATTTTTTGCAATTTTTTGTTATAAAGTGTTATGATTTAAAAAAATTCTTAAAACAATTTTTAATATGTTTATAATCAATTTTTTCTTTTTTTCATTATTTAAACAAATTATTAAGAAAAAAATTTATTCTTAAAATTTATTATTTGCAATTCTCTCCAAGGTGGGAAATTTTTATTTATTGTTAATTCATTTGTTTATTTAATAAACAATTTGTTATTAACAATCGCCGAATGCGTTTATATTTTTTTATGGAAAAAAATAACAAAAACAACCGTATACTTAAACATGTCAAAAAAAAAAATTATATTTTTTTATAGAATTTTAAATTTGAAATATTAATTTTTTTTTTACATGTTTATGTATAAGGTTGTTTTTGTTTTTTTTTCTATCAAAAAAAAATATAAACGTGTTCAGCGATTGTTAATAACAAATTGTTTATTAATAAATAAACAAATAAATTAACAACAAAAAAAATTTTTCCCTTGTAGAGAATTGCAAATAATAAATTTTAAGAATAATTTTTTTTTATAATTTGTTTATATAATGAAAAAAGGAAAAAATTGATTACAAACAGTTAAAAAATTTTTAAATCACTTAATATTTTATAACAATTAAAATGGCAAAAAAATGTTTTTCGAAAATACGTAATTTATCTATTTGTCTATAAAATTTGTTTAAACAAATAGCACTAAAAATTTAAAGTTTATGTAATCTTATAGTATTTTTGAATTTAATAACACTAATAATAATTAAAACTAATAAAAAAAATTTTCAACCTCTTTTTCATTTCTTAGTTTTTTGTTAGCTTAAATGATTAACAACTAATAGACCATAACAATTATAATCATCGCAATGTCATAATCTCATAAAGTATAGTTGACATAAGGTCTCTACGGAGCGAAATAGTTTTAGTGGCTTTTGTTTAACAATTATCCGACATGAAATATAAACACAAACTCTAAAAAAATTTGTTAATTAACAATAAGCACATTTTATGAAAAATCGGCGAAAAATTTTTTTCCAACGAGATATTGTTCCTTGTTATATTTAATAATATAAAAAAATATTTTTACTTGTTTCAGAGCACTGGAGCTCTATTTTCAACATTAAATTAAAATTATATTAATAGTAGAGATAGAGTTCCGGGTGTCAGGAGTTTTTTTATTGGAAATTTCTTCCTCTTTAAGAATCTTTTTTAAATTTCTTAAATATTAATAGTTTTCGAGTTATTTGGAAAAAACGAATCTCGTTATTTTTTCAATCTTAATTTGTTTATAACTTTTGCAATTGTTTGTGCGGGTTTGAAACTTTTGGACATTTTTCTAGACGTCATTCCGAATTCAATGAGCCCTCACTCATATTTTTACGAGCTATATCAAGAATTAACACGTGTTTGAACTTGTGAAAATAGAACAATGTTATATAAAACGTTGAAGAATTAATGTAAATGTTCTTTTTTCTATTCAAACCACCCGCATGATAAAAGTCAAAGTCAATAGAAAGCAAAAAGAAATAACTGAATGGAAATATTGTTCGCCAGTATACTGAAGTTATTATATAACTGTTAAACATTCTATATGACATTCTGCAGTTTGTTGAAAATAAATTGATTTTTCTAGATATAATTGCTATATTTGTAATTCTAATCGTCTCCTGATGATGCCAGCTTGGTTGGCGAAGAGCTTCTAGCTACATTCTGCAGAATTTTTGTTATTGTCAAATCTTATCAAGAGTTACAACAGTTTATATTTGCATTTTTTGCTTAAGATGTCTTAACTGTTGTATTTGCAGATTGGACTTTTTTTAATAACAACGTGGCACTTTCTTAAATCCGATCGGACACTTGGTCCTTCAGTTATCGTGCTTATAAAGCACATGGTGTTTTCGTGAATAGTCCAACTAATGTCAAAAGAACCGGTGGCAATGGTAAAGCTACACCTCTTTGAAGACAGTACTTTCTAAAAAATTAATAGTTCTATTATTATGACGAAAAAATTGTTTGTAGATGATACAATTATCTTCAATTACTTCCACATCCAGTGGAAGTATAGTAACGACAAAAAATATTTTAAAAATTTTTATTGTTCAAATAGGCTTAGAATATCATGAAACGTCGAAATTTTAAGTTTGAGCAAAAAAAAATTTCTGTCTGTCTGTCTGTAACTTTTTTTTGTGCGCACGTTTACTCAGGAATCGTTTGAGATATTGACTTGAAATTTGGTACACATATGTACTTTAACGAGATCTAGAACTAGATTATATTTTCATCTTGTCCCGTCGAAGGGTAAATTTGGGGTAAATAGGTAAATCAAGCAGGTAAGAGTCCATAAAATTGGTATTTAGTATATATAAGAGAAGCTAAGGTCTCAAAAAAAATTTTGACATTAGCCACCCCCATTACCACCCCCACCCCATTATTAAAGGGGATGAAAAAAAATTGTGATTTAGTGTGTGTACAAGAACCAGAAACCTCAAAATATTTTTTTACTTCATCCACCCTCCACTACCACCCCCCCTACCACCCCCCACTACCACCCCCTATCGCCACCCCCGCCCCACTACCGATGAGGGGTATTGTTTTATGGGTTTTTGGGCAAATATTATATTATTAAAGTTGCATAAATAATTATTTCCACATACAAAATTTTTTCGTTGTGAGTGACTTGGATAGAAAATCTGGATGTGGAAGTAGTGATTTCTTGGGCAGCGGTTTTCTTATTTTCTTTATTATTTGAATAGACGAACGATGTTTTTAACTTTACTATTTTATCAAAAAAACAATGATAGTTATTTAAACATAACTTGAAAAATAAAGCAATAAATGGCATAATTTCACCCAATTATACAAAGAGGGCAATTTTTAATAGTGCTTTTTTTTGCAAGGTAACAAATTATCTGAAAGTTTTTTTATGTCTATTTTTATTCAAAATTAGTTTTTTTATTATTTGCGATATGAAGACTAAGACCATAATAAGAAAAATAGCAGAAATTTAATATTGCTACATAAATTGTTTAAATTTTTATGAAGCAACCAAAACTGCAGTCTTATGTTGATGACTCATCGATTTTTGTGCGTCGGCCTTGTCTATAGGTGGTGTTGACAGAAGACGCTGTAATTAGGGTAAATGAAATCGGTTGGTCCCATTTGAAAGATAATTGAATAAACTTTATTTTTCAACAAAAATTTCTAATATTTTGTTTCCTTATAAACGGATAAAATGTTTTTTTACAATAAGGTTGGATTTTTAGGTTATAAATTATTTTTAAGGAAAATAACGTAGACATCTATACCATTTAATTAATCATTTAAAAAACTAAAAAATAACTTTAAATGAACTTTTTTATTAGAACGCAATTTAAAGGAAAACATTTTCGCAAAATTCGATTTTCAAATAAACGAATTTTTGAACAAAGAACAGACATAACTTGTAGAAATTGTAGAGAATTAAAATATCTTTCAACATTATGGTCAACGTTCTTCTCCTCAAGCCTTAATTACTTCCACATAAGTATAGTAACGACAAAAAAAAATTTGAAAATTTTTATTGTTCAAATAAGCTTAGAATGTCATGAAACATCGAGATTTTAAGTTTGAGCGAAAAAACTTTTCTGTATGTCGGTCCGGTCCGTCTGTAACTTTTTTTGTGCGCACGATTACTCTGGAACCGTTTAAGATATTGACTTAAAATTTGGTACATGTATGTACTTTAACGAGATCTGGAAATAAATTATATTTTATCCTCTTCCGTCGAAGGGATGGGTGGTAAATTGGGGTAAATGGGGGATAAATAGGTAATTCAAACAGGTAAGAGTCCATAAAATTGGTATTTAGTATATGTAAGAGAAGCTAAGGTCTCAAAAAACTTTTTGGCATTAGCCACCCGCATTACCACCCCCACCCCATTATTAAAGGGGATAAAAAAAATTGTAATTTAGTGTGTGTACAAGAACCAAGAATCTCAAAATGTTTTTTTACTTCATCCACTTCTATTACTATTCCCCTATCACCACTGCCATCCCACTACCGATGGGATATCGTTTTATGGGTTTTTGGGGTAGACGATTTCAAATATTATATTATTAAAGTTCCATAAACAATAATTCCCACATACAAAATTTTTTCGTTGTGAGACTTGGTTAGAAAATCTGGATGTGGAAGTAGTGACTCCTTGGTCAGCGGTTTTTTTGAGTTAATCGCGAAAAACGAGCGCCGAAATTTTACTTTTGGAGAGCAGGAAAAAAACACTAAACCTTAAAAAAAAAAATCACTGCTCGGTCAATTTTTTACCATATTGGAACGGACTAAAATTTAAAGTATTTTCTTGTTAAGAAAATACTTTAAATTTTAGTCCTTTGATTGACATCCTTTATTTATGAAGTATTTTTCTGATGTCTGATGACCGTGCATATTTTTTCTTATAAAAACTATATCAGATTTTTTTCCTGGTAATAGCGACTGACAACTACATTTCAAATATCATTTTCCTGTGTCGTATCTTACTTTTTAAAGTGGCCAACCTGTAAATTTTTCATATTTTTCTTCTTTGACATGCGAAATCTCCGCCACTTCTTCTTTCATTATTTTTTTGTATATTTTCATATTTTTCTTACTTGGCAATTGTGATATCTGCATGTGAAATAATATCGTCCTCCGTCTCATTTTTTATTATTATTTTTGGGTGACCACCCTGTATATTTTTTTCATATTTTTCTTCTTTGACAGTTGTGTTAACTATATGCGAAACATTATTGTCCGTAATCCATTTTTTCATTATTTTCTTAGAGTAACCTTGACAGTTGTGTTAACTACACGCAAAATATAACTGTCTTTCGTCACATTTTTTTCCTCATTATTTTTTTAGGTGTCCACTATTCTTCGTTGACAGTAGCGTCAACTAACGACCAAATATTTTTCTTCTGCGTCAAATGGTTTTGTAGTATTTTCCCCACAATATATATCTTATAAACTACAATAATTGTTATGTGTACACATAACATATACATATAGCTGTAGATATAGCGCCAACAGACAGACACCAGACCGACAGATAGACAGACTGATGGAATTAAATGGCTTTAATTTCCGTATTCTGCATAGTCTGAAACGCGAAAATCCGAATGAATCTCAGAGAGTAATTTTTTTACGATTACAATACCCTACTTCCCTTCGGTTAGCAAGGGAAGTAAAAAACGAAATTTAATCCATATGACAATATTTCCAAATGCTTCAATAGTGGATTTTAACATTTCTTAAACAAGTGGCACAGACCATTCGGCTGTCCCAAGTAAAAACACTGTAAAAGCCATTTATGTCAATATCTTATGCAGTGTTTCTACTTGGGGCAGCCGCATTTATCAGGTAGGAATCTAAAACAAATTTGGCGGGATATTATAGAAAGTGTCGACCTACCCCACATCTGTCGGCCAGGCCAGAGCCAGACACTACAATGGCCTTTTACAGTTAGTTCTTTTAAATATGAGACTAATACTTTCTCAATTTGCTGTAATGTGCTGTGTTATAAATTTTTCATGTTCTGATTTTTTAGTTATTTAATTTAGTTTTTAAATATGTTAACATTTTAAATCATATATAGTGAAGTCAAATTAAGTAACAAAATAGATGAATAAGGAATTCTCTGGCTGCAGCAATTTTATTATTTTAATTTGTTATAGATATAATAAGTTCCACCGAGAAGTTTTTAATTAAATCGGTTCAGCGTAAACAATTTTAACAATTTATTTTTCAACGCTGAAATTTTCTGCTCTTTTCCTTATTATCTTCGGTGCTAATAATCGTATCGCAAAAATAAAAATAGCGAGTGGCTATGAAAAAACTTTCTGGTAATTTGTTAATTTGTAAGAAAATAGAAACCACCAAAAATTGCCCTTTTTGACAATTTAAGAAATATAACGTAATAATGAATCCATTTTAACGAAAGTTGGAGGGACTATGCACTTTATTGAACTAAACCTTTGTGCCAAATTTTAGCATAAAACATTTATTCAAACGGCTAAAAATAAAAAAAGATTTCGAAATTTTAATCGCTTATTGTTTAAGTGCATCGATTCGTAGAACTTTTTTTCAAAATGTAGGTTTTCTATATGTTTTTTACAACGGTATTATCTTCATTTAGACCATTTTTTAAAATCTGTTTATAATTTTCAAAATTATAGTTATAAACATATTCAGATAACTGTTGATTTTTTATCAAACCAAGAACAGGTAACGAATTATGAAAATAGATGAAACATTTCTTAAAAAAATAATGATCTACTTGCATTTGGGGTCGAGATACGTCAGTGTTTGCGTCTCAGTTGCTTATAAATAAGCAAATTGATATTATGTTCTTAAAATTTGGACTGGTTATTCTTCAATAATATTAGTCTCCCCTAGTTGAGAACAATCCAGAAGCACAATTGTTAAAAAAGATAGAGGCCCGATAGTCGGACTTTTAGCGATTATGTTAGAGATCCGAAAATCGCCAAATATCTTTAAAGGTTATATTGTGGTTTTACAGATCATACTTCAGTAATAAGATAGTTCAGTGTGTAAGACGACCAGCAATTTTTTTTCAGGATGCAACGTCTCTGGTTCAAATCCTAACTGCGATTTTTTTATTGTATCAGTAAAATTAAAAGTTACAAAACTGTGTACATAGACATAAGAATTACTGTTCAGGTTAAGTTTGTTTTCCCTTCCGCGACAAAAATGAATAAGAAAGTAAAAAAAAATGACTATGTGTGTTATAATCTCAAAGCCGCTTTATTCGATGTAATTCTAAAAATTGTAGTTTTGACCCATTTTCAAACGGCAGAGACAAAAACATAAGCATCGAAAAACAATCAGTCCAAATTTCTAGAAAAAAATATCGATTTGTTTATTTATAAGTGACCTAAACACAAAAAATGACGTTTTTCGGCCCCAAATGCAAGATCATTATTTTTTTTTTTGAATGTTAGATATTTCAGCTATTTTCATAATTCGTTTCCCGCTTTTGGTTTCATAAAAAATCCCGAGTTATTTGAATTTGTTTGCAACTGTAACTTGAAAATAATAAATAATTTTCAAGAAAAAAACGGTTTAGGTAAGGATTCTTTTTTCTTAACACTGTTGGAAAATACATGTAAAAACATACATTCTGAACAAAAATATACCGCACACGAGTCACTGCACTAAAACAATAAGCGATAAAAATTTCGAAATTATTATTGGTTTTTAGATGTTTGAGTTTTGTTCAAAAATATTCTGCGCTAAAATTTAGCACAGGTTTAGTTCAATAAAAGGCTTAGTTCCACGGACTTTCGTTAAAATTGATGCATTATTATGTTATATTTATTAAATTATTATCAAAAAAAGGCAATTTTTGGTGGTTTTTATTTTTTTTACTAATAGTCCAATCAATGAGAGTTGTAGAGAACATTTTGAAGGGGAGAATTTTTCTCTTCAGGAATGTGTTGGGGTAGTCAGGAGGTAAACATACTAAAAGTCCCCGCTCCTGGCCCCGCCGCTTCAGGGGAGAGGGGGGGGTGGAAAGGTTCCTTTTTTCGATTCTTCGCTTATAATTCGGAAACGATGCGTGCGTCGCGCGTCGTAGGGAAAAAGGTAATCTATGCAAAATTAAACTTAATTAAATTTCCCACAAGAATGTTTATATTGATTTTCTTCCTATGTACTATATTTTAAGAGATATTTGCCAGCGAAAATCGATAATTAATAAAAAAAAAATCAATTGTGTACCTTTAATATTTCTATCAAAGCGGTTTACCGTGGTCTGCTAATAAATCACAGTCACAACACAATCTTTATTTTACAACACCGGACGTATTTACTAACGTAATATTTTATCGAAATCTAGACATTTCCTTAAATATACAGTGTGACTCACTTAAAATAAAGATACACTTATAACTTTTTCATTTTGTTTCCGATTTGAATCAAATTTTACTGATGTATAGAACAAATTAGGATCTACTTATGACTAGAAAATCATTCACCTGCTATAAAGGCAAAGCCATCTGCGGTACCAAAATATGAGGACAAATATTAAAAATCATATTGATTTTTAATCTCACGAACGACGAATTTTACGTAGTCACAAATTGTGGAAACTGAGGACCTCCTTTGCCAGATGTGCTTATGTATGAGATATCCCCCATCAATAACCAAATCAAATTTTGGTGTATGTACAATTGTGGCGCCGATCGGATGCATTTTTTAGAATTTCTAACATTCATAATGTTTTATTTTTTTCAGCATATTTTGGTACCGCAGGTGGCTTTCCCTTTATAGCAGGTGAATGATTTTCTGGTCATACGTATATCCTAATTTGTTCTATACTTGAGTAAAATTTGATTCAAATCGAAAACAAAATGAAAAAGTTATAAGGGTATTTTCATTGTAAGTGAGTCACACTGTATATTTATGGAAATGTATAGATTTCAACAAAATATTACGTTAGTACATCCGTCCAGTATGGTAAAATAAATATTGTTTTGTGACTGTGATTTATTAGCAGACCACGGTAAATCGCTATGATAGAATTATTCAAGGTACATATTGATTTTTTTTTATTAGTTATCGATTTTCGCTGGCGAATATCTCGTAAACTATAACACATAGGAAGAAAATGAATATAAACATTCTTGTGGAAAATTTAATTACGTTTAATTTTGCATAGATTACCTTTTCCCATGCGACGCATCGTTTCCGAGTTATAAGCGAAGAATCGAAAAAAGGAACTTTTACACCCCCCTCCACCCCTGAAGCGGCTGGGCTAGGGGCAGGGACTTTTAGTATTTCTGCCTCCTAACTACCCCCAACACATCCCTGAAGAGGAAAATTCTCCCCTCCTAAACGTTCTCTACAATCCCCTTTTGGACATTCATTGATTGGACTATAATTAACAAACTATCTAGTTTTTGCATAGGCCTAGTCTTATTCAAGATTTTATTGCGAATAATTCGCTATTTTTATTTTTACGATACGATTACTAGGACCGGAGATACTAATGAAAATAATAGCAAATTTCAGTGTTTAAAAATAGGCAAATTGTTAAAATATTACAAGAAGCAATGGACCGATTTAATCCAAAACTGCTCATAGCACTTGTTATTATACATAAAACAAACTAAAATAATAACATTCCTGCAGCCAAACAGTTTTATTCAAAATTTATTTTCACTCCACTAATAGTGGGGTGCTCTTAGACGAAAAAAGTAAGTTATTAGAAAATCGATTGGATTTGAATGAATTTCCCTGAAAACTTTTTTAATGGCTTTCTATAATCAAATATGAAGTTTTCTACCACTTTTCCTTTCCGCAATAAATATAAAATAAATATTGTCCATTTCCTTTCAAATAGAATTTCTTTTCAAATAAAATTAATTAAAAATTTAAAAATAAAATAAGTACATGTTTTATTTTGCTATTTGTTCTCACCTCACTCCACCATATATCTAGAGACAATACACACCTTTAACAAACAAGTATGTTAATGAGAGCGATTAATAAATTGAGACATTTTAACGTGCGAGCGCTAGCGAGCGCATTATTTGTCGAGATTATTAATCGCCGATTAACACATGAGTAAGTTATAAAAATTTTCCGTTGCGCGTTGATTGTATATTATTACATAGGAAAAAATCTAATTTTATTTTATGACACAAAATTGAATTCTAAGTGTTACTTCATTTATTTAATTATGATAACACACATGGAACTTCAAAAATATCAAAAATACAATTACACATTCATTAGGCCTATTTTTGTAACAGAAATATGCCAATAGCACCGATTCCGAATAAAGCGATACCTGCTTCTCTTTTTGCACCATGAAATTAAATCCGCGTAAGATTTCTCGTAAAGTTTTCTGCTTTTATCTGGAAGTAAATTTAGAGATGCTACATTTGCACTTTCTAGCAGTTCTGGGGGAGTTAATGATATGTCTTCGATGTACATAACTAATAAATTATGAAAGTTTCATACACGTTTAATACGTTTGACAATTAGAGTGTTGACATTAATTGTCATATTAATTGTTTTCAATTATGTCCTTAGTTACCTGAACTAAAATCGTATATTAATAGAAAATCATTCATTAATAGGGGTTATTAATGAACGATTTTCTATATATTTATCAAAGCTACAAATGCACGATGAACGGAAAAAGTAATGACTAAAATAGGTAGATACAATTTATTAATTATTTGGAAACACGCGATAATAATTGTTTATGTAACAAGGCACGAAAGTTAAACTTTTTATCACGATGTAGAATTTAGTTAAATAAACCGCATAAATCATAAAAAGAAACTTTAGTGCCAAGGTGCATAACTAAGTTTTTCTTGAAATCCAGAAATTGTGAAATTGAGGTTAATCAACTCTATTTATTAAATAATTTTAAGTGACATTAAGAAATGTCATAATTATTTAAATGTCAAATCTCAATAATTTTTTGTAATGTAATTATGTCACAAGCAATGGACAATTTATGTTGACGTTTACCTGTCATCTCCTCCAACTACTACAAGAATTCGTACAATGTCGGATTACTTTAGTGACTGTCTTTAACACTTCAATGACAATTTTGAGTTTTTTTCCGATTTCAAAAAATTCTATTTTTTGTACGATCGAGCTTATTTGTTTATTTACAATATATGTTCCCAAGACGTCAGGTTATATTTACTGATTGCTAAATCCGTAAGTAATTTGCTTACTTGTAAGTAAAATTAATATAATATATATTACCGTTATTTCACAAAAATAAGTACAAGAAATAAGGTCATTTCTATGTATTTAAAAAAAAATAACATTATTTTCTGCACGATCGTTTTTAATTATACTTCAATTAAAATAATTTAATTTCTAGTAAATAAACAAAATGTCAAAATACAAATATCATATTTGACAAGATGTACTTGCCGCGAAATATAAACGCGACTTTTCGTTTATTTAGTAGAAATTAAACTATTTTAATTGAAGTGCAATATAATACGATTGTGCAAAAAACAGTATAGCATCGCGAACCTTGAGGGTTATACCGGTCTCCGGTAAACGTCCGTTACCGTTCTGATGATACTTAATATACTATTATTTTCACACTACGGAATAGTATGTATGTACCATATATTAGGTAAGTACTAGATTACTTGACAAAAATAAAGTCGGATCTTTCATATGAACTTTTTTAAAATTAGCTTTTCCTGGATAATTACGCCCTTCTGTAAAGCGTGCATTAAAATAATGTTTGAAATTAATTTGTTTCAGACTCATTATAGTGCAAGCTTTTATCAATAGTTTTTACTCAATAATGATATTTATGCAAAAGTCTTTTCATCCTCCGTGGCATCCCTTAAAGGTATCAAATAAACCACCCTTTATGACTTTTCAACAGTTCTTAACGGTTGAAACTTAGCTTATAACTTCATCAGAAAATTTTAAAACTTTTTGCTTCTTGCTTAAAAAAAAATATCCTGACATGCATAAAAGTAAGCCGTTTTCTTCCATATGTATTTAATACGCTTCTCTCAAAATTATTAGGATTAAAAGTAATGTAAACTAAATGAACGGAAATAACAAAGAAGATGGGAAATATTTAACAAATATAAAGTAAAGGAGATTTCGACTCTCCCCTTTAAAAGGGGCTTTCCAGGGAGGGCTAATTTTGGAAAGGTTAATACTAGAAACTTTCCTTAATTTTTGCCAAGGAATCTACTTAGAAATATCTACAACATTTTAGTTAATACCCTGCATAAGTGTACTTAAAATCACAAATTAATTATATTTATAATTACGATTTTTGCTGCTGAACTCACGGAAAAGAAAGACAGTCTATATAATCTTAGTGAAGTGAAAAATTAAAATATTTTTTGTGTGTGTATTTTATATACTGCTCTTTTGGTAAATAAATATTATTATTATTATTATTATTATTATTATTATTATTATTACTTTTTGTTAAATAACAACAATTTTTTTGTCATCTTATAGCAGATATAAATATTATTTAGTTACGAGTCCAGTTCTAAGCCAGCCATTAGATAAACACAATTAACATAAAATATTTAATTATCATTGCCACAAATTATCATTGCCACAGCAAAAATATTACAGATACAAACACATTAGTTGGCTGCATAATATTTACCAAGCAGATGGACAGTGTTGCCAAGATTTAGGGATTCGTATAATGCATCGAATAAAATAGGGCATTGCAAAATGCGTCAAATATATTCACGGTATATATCGCTTATACACCGACAACTGTAGCGCCATCTGAACATCAATTCGTTCAACTACATCGCGTATGTTTTGAGAGAAAGGAGATGCAATTTGATGCCCGGGCGAAATTTTGCCAATTGGCGGGATTTGTTGAGAATAACATAGTCTAGATTTTATACACGCTTATTTTTACGAAGCCCGAAGGCGGGCTTCGTATGTGTGTTGTGGGCTTCGAGTAAGCGGCAGAATATGCTGTTTTGGGCTTCGTATTGAGGCTTCGTATGTCTATATATATATATATATATATATATATATATATATATATATATATATATATATATATATATATATATATATATATATATATATATATATATATATATATATATATATATATATATATACAGAGTGACCCATTTAAAAGCGGGGCACTTCTCTAAAATTTTTATTTATTGTGCGATTTGAATCAAATTTTACTCAGGTATAGAACAAATTAGGATCTAATTATGACCAGAAAAACATTTGCCTCCTACAAATGCAAAGCCACCAGCGGTACCAAAGTATGCGGAAAAAATCAAAAAATCATATTAGGCATTTTTTTATTGGAAAATTTTGTTAATGAAACTTGTTCGGAATTGTCCAAAAACCTTAAGTACAAAATTTAATATAAATAAAAAAATATTAAAATTTCTATTAAAATAATGTCCGAAAATATAATTTTAATAGGATTTTTTGTTTATAAAACTGTACTATGACAATTCTGCATGAAATTAAAAACAAGCTGCCAGGTAGTTGTCAAGTAATTTGCAGTTTTTTTTTAAATAATGATTTTTTAAATTTTTATAATTTCAATTTTTTTATTTTTTTATTATGATTAAATTTTGGACTCAAGGTTTTTGGACAATTCTGAACAAGTTTCATTAACAAAATTTTGCGATAAAAAATGCCTAATATGATTTTTTGATTTTTTCCGCATATTTTGGTACCGCAGGTGGCTTTGCATTTGTAAAAGGTGAATGTTTTTCTGGTCATAATTAGATCCTAATTTGTTCTATACTTGAGTAAAATTTGATTCAAATCGCACAGTAAATAAACATTTTAGAGAGGTGCCCCGCTTTTAAATGGGTCACTCTGTATATATTGTTATAACATTTTGAGATGGTTAAGTGTTGTGTTTGCGGTGCACCACCCAAAAATAGCTGTAACTTATCATTCCATAAGTAAGTATTCGAAAAGTCAAAAGTGACGTTTATATTTCGCGGCAAGTCCAACTTGTCAAATATGATATTTTTATTTTGACTTTTCGTTTATTTAGTAGAAATTAACGTTCAGAAGGGTGGATTTGCATACTACAGTGTTGTAAGCAAGAGTTATGACTGTAGCCAAGAGGTTATGTATTCTCATATAGGCCATCCGTCGTTTATACATTTCTTGGAACAGTACTAGGTACTAACTTTTCCTTTTCCGCTGTCGGTGGTGAGGATGCACAAATTTTTCCTAGAAAGTGTTAAGCACCCCTTGGCTGCAGACCTGACCTTTCCCTAGCTTGACTAAAATACATCGGTGAATTTCTGTCTTTCTCCAATCGTGCAGGAACATTTCTCTATTTATTTTCTCTAAAATTATAGTCGGTGTACAAATGTTTAGAGGTTAGAACAAAAAAGCTTTGACAACAACAAACATCAGTCATTTGATCATGTCTAATGCCAGTGCTAAACATAAAGCATTTTTTCGCGATCTTACCACAACTAACTATGGTAAGGTGTAAAAGAGATGGCTACATACATAACCAATCCACATATAAATTATATATAGCCATCTCTTTTACATCTTGCCACAGTTAGTTGTGGTAAGCTCGCGAAAAAATGCCAGTTTAATTGAAGTGAGAACGAAATAGAAAGAGACAGTTGCTCATAAACCCAAAGGGAGACGGCTTTATATAACTGCTACAGTATGAAAGGAGATGGAGAGAGAGCTGAACGTCGTAACTATTCTGGCCCCAAGGAAATGAATTGTTTTGGAGCCTATTTCTTCTAAGTCTATGGTTTTAACCGCCTTCCATGTCACCTCAATGACCCTCTTAAGTCTAGTAGATCTAGATTTGCCTGAGTAAAGGAGAAGTGTGAAGAGAAATCTTTGTAATAAATAAATTTTAGCTAAAAACTTTCTTCAATAGAAGTGTAGTATTCATTTACTTACAAGAATATATTTTCTTCAGTTTAGTAACGTCAGCCGTTTGGCTAAAAACTGTTTTTCCCAGTCAAGACTTTTAGTAAAGTGCTTTTTAATAGATGGTGCCACCTACAGCAGCATCTGCATCATGTAACAGACATAACCTTAAATTTTAAGTTTTTCAAGTTTATTCTTACTTTTATTGTCTGTATACGCATTTTTAACTTGGAGCCATACTGGTTCCAAGCAAATATTTAAAAATTCAGAAAGTTCAGAAAGTATAGAAAGTGAGGTTAAGACTTGAAAGAGAAACAAAGTGATAAACATTGTGATTTTAGTCAGTAAAGTGTATTCAAATTAACAATAGTATTGTGAAGTATCCAGTAAATATTTAATAAAGTGTGTTAGTGGACAATCTCTTGTTATAATTTTTGGAACCCACGGATTTTGCAAGGGGTAGTTTCCTAAGGGTGGAAACACGCGACAAATTGGTGTCAGAAAGCGGAATTTTATGACAAGAGGAGCTCTGAAGTTGTGCTGGAGTGTTCGAGAAGTATTCTCGAGGTTTAGTGCTAACACGGAGGACTCATTTACTGGACATTTGTTCGAGGGTTATTTTCGAACAGGAAAATAGTGTTAAGTGCATTTTTGAGACATTCTAGAACTTTTCTATTTGGACATTAGTGGAGATTATTAAATTCTCTGAACTGGATAGTGACAAAAGACTCTGGATAAGACTTTTTCGTGCTATTTCGAGATTTTCTGGAAAGTTCCATTACCGATATTGACGTGACAGTTAAATTTATTTTATTTTAATTTCATCGTATGCCCGTAACAACAAGAAGTATGGCATCCGATAAACAAATACAGGACTTATTCGAACAATTCCAAAAAATGATGACACAGCAGCGCCAGGAGGAGGAAAAACGGCGTCAGGAAGACAAAGAAGAACAGGAGAGAAAACGTCAAGAAGAGCGAGATGAATTAAAGAAAATTATGGAAGACCAGGACATAAGACGTCAAGAAGAAAAGAAAGCGAGAAAAACGACGTCAGGATGAAGAAAGAAGACGCCAAGAAGAAAAGGGAGAGCAAGAAAGACAACGTCAAGAGGAGAAAGAGGAACAAGAAAGACGACGTCAAGAGGAGAAAGAGGAACAAGAAAGACAACGTCAAGAGGAAAAAGACGAACTCAGAAAAATAATGGAAGACTTGGAAGAAAGACGCCAGGAGGAATTAAGGAAAATCCTGAGCGATCAAATAAAAATACAACAGGACGCAATCATTTCTGTCAAGGAAGAAGTTAAAGAAGAGATAAACAAGGTCGAAGAAAAAGTAGATAAGGTTGAAGGAAAAGTAGATAAGGTAGAAGAAAAAGTAACTGAGTTTGAAGTAGAAATAGACCGGCTTAAACGACAGTTGAGAGATAGAGGAAGCCAGCAGGTGGTATCATCAGGTTGTAACGGTCATTTTTATTCATAGGCATAAAAGCCCTTAAATTACATTATTTCGTATTTTCCGTACATAAATTACCTATTTTGTTACCTCTTAAAAAATAAATTATCGCCGCTACTGTAAGGTTCTAGAAGGTAACGTAACCGTCGCCTAGTTCTCGGCTTTACTGGTAAACATTTGAAAATAATGCCTTTCCTCCAATGAGAAACCATAGTTTAAATTCGCGGGTTTAAGGAGTGAGGTATTTCGACTACTAGTGGGGGAAGAGATAAATACCGAACCAAGCGGCAGACATGACGGAGAAGGACTTCTACGGCCGCCTTGAGCGAGCCCACAGTCAATCTTTTAACCAAATTTGAGTGAAGATATTAAAAGTTCCAGAATTTAAATGGTTTAGTTAAACCATAAAAATTATAAATTAATTATTTATTTAGTCTCTTTCCTTCGTTTAAGCTGGTTAAGGAATTTGACAGCCAGATTATGTGTGCTTTTGCGAGCTGTACATTCGAAATAAGTATTGATATGTGTAATATCCACCTAAAAGTGGCTAAATAATAGTGCGTTCAATCTACGTTTTCAACTTTAAATAGGATTGCAGTTTTATTGGTAATGTCCAAAGTGAACTTATGTAAGTACCGATCTGAACTTTATATTTTCCTGTTTATGCACGAGTCATCAATTTGTGGAAGATTTGAGCCAGTAGTTCATCAAGTTGATCACAGTGTAGTGCGTGTTCGTTACCTTTACGTTTTCGTGAACACTTCAAGCAAGCTTAATTTGTACTTGCTAATTTTTTATCTCGACTAAACACTCAAATTTACTTTTGGAGTGCTATATGTTTAATATTAAAATTTATCTTTACGTATTTCGTTCGAGGAATTATGTAAATTTTTGTGGGTGTATAAATACTCCCATTTGAACCTTTTAGTTAAGTCTTCTAGCTTGTTTTTGCCTTTAAACTTAAATAAATATTTAATTGCTCATTCTTGGATAATTTGCTCGGAAAATAATTCTGATAAGTGAATGAACAATCATTTATTTATTATTAATAGTTTTTTTCCTTGCGGAATTGGCCAATCTCCCTTTATTACGTTTTACCTATTTATCTTTTGTATTTTATACCATTATGTCTGTCTCTCCGTATATCTGTGCATTTGTTTGATTATTTGTTTGTACTTCTTTATTCGTTAGCACAAATTTATTCGCCCATACCCTGTAGTGTTATTCTCATTTGCTCTACCACTTTGTTAATAAATTAGTTTATTGTTAATTTCGTATTTTTATTTATTTAGAATTCATTTTAAATAACCCCAAGAGAGACAGGGCGTTATAAGGTCAGCGACTAAAACCTCCTTCTTTTGACGGCCAAAGTTCCTGGGCGACGTACAAGAGGCAGTTTGAGGCAGCAGCATGTGCGAACAACTGGGATAACGAGGAAAAGGCCATGGCATTAGTTCTGGCGTTAAGGGGCCAGGCCTCAGAGTTGCTTCAGACTATCCCAGTGGATAAACAAAGGGACTTCAAAGTCTTGGAAGCTGCATTGGACTTGAGATATGGCGACCAACATCTTGCCCAATTATACCAGGCTCAGCTGAAATCCCGGATGCAAAAAGCTGGGGAAAGTTTACAAGAATTTGAAGCTGCGATAGAGAGACTGGCACACCTGGCGTATCCGAGTGCACCTAAAGAATTCCAGGAACAATTAGCCGTGGGGGCCTTTTTAGATGGTATAAGGGACGAAGAGGTCAGGCGAGTTCTGAGGCTGATGAGACACCAAAGTAGTAGCGAAGCTTTGGTGCATGCACTGGAAGTAGAAGCCGCATATAGGGATACTCCAAGGTCGAGAGTGCGAACTGTGACTCTCGAAGAATCGCAACCAGAAATGAATCAGAACCCTATGTTGACTGAGATGCAGAAAATGTTTACCAAATTATTCAACAAAGTGGATGATCTCAGGGAGCAGAGAAAACAACAAAATAAAGGAAAGCCGAGCGGAGGTATTAAATGTTACAACTGCGGCAAGGTAGGACACATGAAGCGAGACTGTCGACAGCAGAATTCGGAGAGTCGAGTAAATGCTGTGAATGTTGAAGAGAAGCAGGAAAACAGTACCAGGGGGGTTGTTCTGGCTAGAGAATGCAGTGCCCCCAGAGAAATTAAGATTTCCCAGCTTCGAAGAATCGCAAGCAGTCTGTTGTTGCATGGATATGTGAACGGAAGAAAATGTTTGTTTACCATCGACACAGGTACTACGTCATCAATAGTACGGCCAGGATTTATATCGGGCATAAAGATTACCAAGAGGCAAAATGAGGTGATCGTCCGGACAGCTACGGGGGACAGGGTTACGGTTCATGGAGAAGTAGACCTGGGTTTGCAGATTGGACAGTTAAGGTTCGACCACAGGGTCATCGTGGCTGACATCACGGATGACTTCATTTTGGGACTGGACATTATGGAACAGTATGGATTTATTGTTGACGTAGGAAAGCGAGTCTTAAGGATTGGGAACGAACAATTTATTTTGTCAAAAGTGAACGACCAATGCGAGAAAACCAGGCTGTTGACAACGCAGGCAGTCAAGACTCCTGCATTATCCAGAAAACCAGATAAAGTAGATTGCAAGCGCTACCCTCAGGTGGAAAGATTGTCGAACATGGTTGAAGTCAACACTGTCAAGGTCGATCTTCCAGAGAGTTGGTCAAAGAAAACTCTGAGGCAAGAGCAATTGCGCGATGTAGAAATCGGACCCATGTTGAGAGCAAAAGAAGAGGGAACGCGTCCAGCATGGAAGGATGTTTCCAACAAAGAAGTGGGGCTGAAGGCTTTATGGTCACAATGGGATTCACTTACGGTCGTAGATGAGCTTTTGAGGAGAGCATGGGAAAGCCCAGACGGGAAGCAGGTTGCCATGCGTCTAGTGATTCCCAGGTGTCGTGTACCAGAAGTACTCCAGGAAGCACATAATGAAACGTCCAGCAGACACTTCGGCATAAACAAGACATTGAGTAGAGCACGGGAACAGTTCTATTGGGTTAATAGTCGCCAGGATGTGGAGGCCTGGTGTCACAAGTGTAAAAATTGTGCTGGACGTGGAGAACCATTTTCGATGAGCAACTACAGGAATGGAAGTCGAGAACAGCCAAAGAATGATCGAGAGCAGATGAACAGAACTAGTAACCGCTTGAAGGCTCGTTATGATCAGAATGCCAGTACAGGGGGATTCAAGGTGGGGGATCTGGTTTGGCTGTACAACCCACAGCGGAAGGAATGGAGATCCCCGAAATTTCAACCTCCTTGGGATGGACCGTACACTGTTATTACCCGAATTAATGATGTTGTCTATCGTATTCAACGAAACAAAAAGTCCAAGATGAAGATCGTACACTTGGATAGACTGGTGAAGTATGTGAAAGAGGCTGAATTGCCTGACCGGGACGTTCAGGCTTAAGGAGGGGGCAGTGTAATATGTTGCACCCTTAAAATTTAAGGTTATGTTACTAAAAAGTAGGCAGACTTCAACAGATCGAATGTCTGAATGAATGTAGTGTATTTGCACCTACTCGAGAAACCTACCAGAAGTTAGTTCTGGTGACATCTGGAATTATCTAGAGAATGGTGGCGTCATCACAGAAAAATCGAGATCTGTCATTTTTGGGTATAAAAGACCGACCGCATTCTCGGCGAGTAGTTCAGAAAGTTCAGAAAGTATAGAAAGTGAGGTTAAGACTTGAAAGAGAAACAAAGTGATAAACATTGTGATTTTAGTCAGTAAAGTATATTCAAATTAACAATAGTATTGTGAAGTATCCAGTAAATATTTAATAAAGTGTGTTAGTGGACAATCTCTTGTTATAATTTTTGGAACCCACGGATTTTGCAAGGGGTAGTTTCCTAAGGGTGGAAACACGCGACAATATCTATTGAGTACAGACCTGTTTTAACCTATGAAAAGTGATTCCAAAACATTTCTTCTTATCGATACTATTTTGATTTGTACACCTACTTGGCGGACACGAAATCATATGTTATGGCGAAAAACACTATTTTCTATCGAAAACATTTATTTTATAATAATATTGAAGCAAGATACATGTCGCGTTTTGTTGACGTTTCGATCATACTAAAATGAGGAATGTGCTGCCACATTCAGCTTCTTATGGCGACTCCTTATTTATTCAACCTCCTTGGGTTTATAGTGTATATGAAGGCGACAGAGCTAATAACGCATGTGTAAACCTTGGAGACAGGTATTTAAGAAAACGTACAATGGATCTTGGGGTCTATTTATTCTTAAGTCTATGGTTAAAACACATTTAGGATTATCTTCAGCTGGAATGTGCTCCGACTTACGCGCTGATGTATCCTCCAATAGGAGTCGGCGTTTGTCAAGTTTGAGCATCTGGTCAGAGAACTGGCTAGTCGCTGTCAAAAGTACAGGCAACGAACAATTATTTAGTTTAGCTGTGGCGTGTTTGCTTTGAATTTAGTTAATATATACATTTAGTCCAAGCTCCCAGAGCTGCCAGACCTAGGTCATTTTAGCAAAGCTAATATTTTGACAACAAATAGTGTAATATCTAGTTAAGAACTTATGCGTATTTGCTAGTTTGAAAGCGGGGCCCTTTTGCAGAAAACAGGTACAAAAGGTACATACAAATTTTAATCAGTACGTTAAAGTATGATAGCTGGTTTATTTTCCATGTGACACACTAACGACGTGGTGTAAACGTCAACCTCCGTATCTTAAGGTCCGAGGTTCGATCCTGAGCGTTCTCAGCTTTTTTTTTCTTCAACAAATATTAACTTATGATGTCTATTACCAAGAAAGAGACAACCGATAGGGAAATATTTATTATTTTTGGCCATAACTTTTTTCTTAGTACGTATATTTGAAAAAAAAACTAAGAATGCTCAGGGATCGAACCTCGGACCTTAAGATTCAGAGGTTGACGCTTACTCCATGTAGTTAACGTGTTACTTGTAAAATAATCCAGCTATCATACTTTAACGCGCGGAGTAACATTTTTTATGTACCTTTTGTACCTGTTTTCTACAAAAGGGCCCCGCTTTCAAACTAGCAAATACACATACGTTCTTAACTAGATATTACATTATTTTTTGTCAAAATATTAGCTTTGCTAAAATGACGTAGGTCTGGCGGCTCTGGGATCTCACACTAATTGTTATAATATTTTGAGATGGTTAAGTGTTGTGTTTGCGGTGCAACACCCAAAAATAGTTCTAACATCATTCTATAAGTAAGTATTCGAAAAGTCAAAAGTGACGTTTATATTTCGCGGCAAGTCCAACTTGTCAAATATGATATTTCGTCGGCTTACTATCAAAACCTACTAAGTTTCTTATTTAACACTTTGGGGGTTTTGGATTATTCATATTCTTGAAACGTTGACACACAAACTTGCAAAATCTCCGAAGTTTAGCACGAATATGTCCACCTCTATCGGCGTTTTTTGAAACCTTCTATGTCGCTACGATCGCATTTAAAACTCAAAACCTTCTATGTCTAGTATGTCAGGTATAACCTAATAGGTCGTGTGCGCGTGACGTCACAGAACTGAGACCTTAGGAAAACAAACCGCTGTCATTGCTGTCAAATGGCAACTGACAACATAAGAATTGAAAGTTTCCATAATATTAGAGTTTTTATGGACATTATATCACACAAAATGGCAAGTTTTTGTTGTATTATTAGTTGTGGCAGTGACGCAATCCGAGACAACATCAGTTTTTATAAAATAACGTCGATTTACAGCCAGAAGAGGTTAGGAATAAAAGATTCCAAGCAATTAAAAGGAATTATTTTACTGGGATATTCCAAGCATTTTATTAATGGTAAGTTGTTGCTTGTTAATTTAAGACTTTGATTTTTAGTGTGGATTTATGCTATAGGAAAGACGGCCGTAATTCAAGACCACGATGATCCATCCAGTTTGGTGTTCTCTGTTAATATGGGATACAACTTAAAACCCAAATGTGAAACTAAAAGTGCTTGTGATAATAATAACTACTGTTAAAGGAAACAATAAACAATTCAAGGTAAAAAAAAATACTTTACTTATATTGATTTGTCAGCATTTTTAATAATCATTTCTTGTGTTTAAGTTTTAGTTGAGCGAGGCTACAGCTGAAGGAGAAGAAGAAAGAAATGCAATAGCAGAAATTGTTTTAAATCAGGTACTCAAGAGGAAAATACACAGGCTACATTAAGATATCTGATGAAGTGCATAAATCAAGAAAATTCAAAGTATTGCTGTCATTGATCGATCTGGAAACTAAACGTCCTTTTGAAGTATATTGTGTGGTGTTTAAAAACCCAGTGTTGGATAAAACTAAGATTATTTATTTATTTATCATTTATTTTTTATTGCAATATAGATCTTTCTTTACATCTCCTGTAAGTTTCTTGTTGATTCTCCTTACGAGTACTAATGGAATGTTGGAAAATAAAGTTTGATATTTAGTAAGTATATTTTGTTTTACTTTCAGTTAGATGCAAAGATGCATGTATATATAAGTTCAACATAATCGACTATTTCAATTTACTGCTAACAATAATACGAGTGATAAATAAAGCAATAAAAGTGAATATACGTATTTAATAAAATACAAGGGATATTTAACTATTGGCCTACCTACATGAAATAATAAAATACATGTTAGACATATTATATAACATTAGCAAGACACAATAAGAAAAAGTTCTTGCACAAATTACAATGGTTTGTATGGTTCGATCATAGGTATATCATATCATAGGCAAGGCCTATGAAATTGTGTACACTTCTTAACATATTTCAAGTAGTTCATAGTACTTCAGCCCTTCATTGTTTAATTTATGTGGTATTTTTCATAAAATGAAAAAAAAAGGTTGATCATCGACAACCAATTCTTACCTTTGCAAAAAGCTTTTATCCTGTAAATTTCTTGGAGAGTACTGATTTCACCCAACCACAAATAGTTTCAAGATTTTTGAATGCCTTGGCTCATCTTTTTGTCTATGCATTTCTCACAAAAACCAAGTAATTCACAATATCCCTTTGTGAAATATTATGAAATACACTAATATTTGTACTGAAGTCATCATTTCTCAAAATATAAGCGATTTAATTCGATGACACCAACTTTTTCCATACATTTCCTCTACATTATGAGACGATTTCGTAAAATATAAACTTATCTCCATATTAACGAACAAAATTTCCTAGACACAATAATTAAGGATAGTTGTGGATGTTAAATAATCCAAAATTAAGTTTTAAAATATCACAAAAATGGCAAAATATACTTTAAAACAACACGTTTAATCGGCATGTCACTTAATGACAGCTGTTTGTTTTCCTAAGGTCTCAGAATCTGTGACGTCAGCGCACGCGACCTATAGGAGGAATGCATAGGTTTAGTAAAATATTTCGCCGCCAGGCGGTTACCGATCGCCTTTGGGTACTATATTCATTGTGTTCTGTGCTTTGTAGTTTTGATGTGTTGAAATAAGTTTGTTTATTTGAAACATACAGAAAATGGATAGTTTAGTTGAACTAAAAGAAAGGCTTGGCATTTTTAAAGAAGTAGTAAACAAAGATGCACAGAAAATGAGGTTATGTTGCAGTACCCAAACGCGACTCTGACGCCGCCTACATGCATTCGGTCTGTGAAATGTTTTGAACACACTAGATGGGCTTTTTTGTAATTTGAGAGCAACTATCCACTTTCTTCTAAAACTGCTGCATACTGGAAACTGGTGAAACTTTAAATTTTTATTTTTTCTATAATAGGAAGTGCATTGAGGCATACACAATTGCTTGGTATTTTTAAAGAATTAGTAAACAAAGATGCACAGAAAATGAGGTTATGTTGCAGTACCCAAACGCGACTCTGACGCCGCCTACATGCATTCGGTCTATAGAGAAGCGACAGCAAGGCTTCCCCCTTGTACCGTGGCATATGACAAATAGGTTGTTTAGTTGTCAGTTCCACATGTTTACATTGCGTCAAAGGTGACCCAACCACCATTGGTCTAATTCTCTGAGTTCGAGAACAGAGCACCAGTGGTGTGTCCTTTGCTCTGAGAATTATCGTCAATCGGGTATATATCTAGTGATTTCTAAAGATTTTTTTGAATATTTCAAGAACGAATCTGTGTAATTTAAATCTGATTAAGCACATTGATTGAGGTATATTTAGGGAACTTATTTTAATGTAAAAAAGGTAAATTAAGGTGAGTAATATGTTTTTTTTATTATTTTTTAAATGTGTCCGATATAACCTCTGGTTTGGGGATATATAGGCTCGGAAAAATGCATTTTTCCATTTAAAATGTGTATATTTTAATATTTTTTCGATATAGAATTTATTATACACACGAATCGGATAATTTTGTTAAAAAAAATATAGGTAAATGCTATTATAAATAGACTTGGAGGGAGGGTTTCTTTAAGAGGAAAGTAAAAAAGTAAAATTTAAAATATATTTTATTTTAACACATGTACAAATAGAAGTAAAAATCGATAAACAAAAAACTATTTTCATTGATTTAGATGAATTATTAATGACTATAAAATCTACTAACATAACTGACACGATTGTGTTGCGTACATATTGTACTGAATTACTTTCAGTGTACATCAAACTTTACAGTTCTCTCAGTGTAAGAGGTTGTCTTTCACTCAAATCAATGTCATTAGAACCGGGCCATAAAATATCAAAGGTACCGCCGATATTGTCGCTTCTATATGGTATAAGTTCTCTGCTAATTGGTCTACTGTTGTGCTCTTGGTTTATTTCGAATTAGTTAGAAACATTAAACAAAAATGGACAAGAGAAATAAGGTAAGAATAAGTGTATTTTTCTGTAATGTATACAATTTTTACACCTCCCATTAAATTGTATTACTTATCTTCAATTTGATTTTAGCAACAGACTTAGAAGTTTTGATATATGTATGTAGTATTCTTGTAGAACCATATAAGAGTTAGGAGTTTTCGTTTTTCTTCTTTCCTGTAAAATTCTTACAAGTCGACTTAAGTTTTGATAGTAAGCCGACGATTTGTATTTTGACTTTTCGTTTATTTAGTAGAAATTAACGTTTAGAAGGGTGGATTTGGATACTACAGTGTTGTAAGCAAAAGTTATGCCTGTAGCCAAGAGGTTATGTATTCTCATATAGGCCATTCGTCATTATATATTTCTTGGGACAGTACTAGGTAATAACTTTTTGTTTTCCGCTGTCGGTGGCGAGGATGCACAAATTTTTCCTAGAAAGTGTTAAGCACCCCTTGGCTGCAGGCCTGATGACCTTTCCCTGGCTTAACTAAAATACATCGGTGAATTTGTGTCTTTCTCCAATTGTGCAGGAACACTACATTTCTCTTTTTATTTTTTCTAAAATTATATCTTCCTTCAACGAAGTCGGTGTCCAAATGTTTAAAGGTTAGAACAAAAAAAGCTTTGACAACAACAAACATCAGTCATTTGATCATGTCTAATGCCAGTTAAACAAAAAGCATTTTTTCGCGAGCTTACCACAACTAACTATAGTAAGGTGTAAAAGAGATGGCTATACATACATAACCAATCCACATCTTAATTATATACAACGTGATCTACCAGGACATGCGGAAAATTTAACAGTAGGTTGTCCCCACCGAAAGGAGTAAAAAAATGAAATTTTTTTTAAAAAATGACCAAAAAAATTACCTTATTTTTTTTGTAGGAATGCGCCGCCAATGACTTCAACTAATCTAACGTAACGCGGTACAACCATATCACTTTATCAAACTTGGGATTGACACTACTGACAGCAAAGCTGGATAATAAGATAGAAGTGACTTTTGGTTTTAATCAAATCACACTACAAAAATACCGAAATAAATCGAAGACGTTGATCTTATGCTGAAATGAAAAGCAGATATACCAGATATTTAGTTAAACCGGTCAATGACACGGCAGGGTAACTATTGTTCGACCGGAAGCAAAAAACGCAGCTGTCTAGGGGTCTACGCACGATCCAGTGGCACGGAGCCAGCCTTGTCAGCATGCTTTGAACTCATTCGTAAAAGTAAATTGGTCCGCTGGAATTCCAATTATCTTCAAAGCGTACCAACAATGTTGACTACCTGCCGCTAGATCGTGTGTAGGAATGCTTTTTTTGATCTCGCCGGCCGGCTCACTTTTTATGCCAATTAAGGAAATGTAAACAACTCGAATACGTTATTTCGCCAGTAAGTTCGTCGACCTCTTCAGAATTAGGTCAGGACTTACTCAACATCAGTAGTGTACCTTCGCAAATTGACTAATAATTTAATATACTAAATTACCTCAGAATCTTCTAAAATTTTGCAGGGGCTTTCCCACATTGAAGACTAGCACACCATTTTATTTTCCGCATTTCTTGGTAGATCACGTTGTATATAGCCATCTCTTTTACACCTTAACACAGTTAGTTGTGGTAAGCTCGCGAAAAAATGCGTAAAGACAGTTTAATTGAAGTGAGAACGAAATAGAAAGAGACAGTTGCTCATAATTCCAAAGAGAGACGGCTTTATATAACTGCTACAGTATGAAAGGAGAAGGAGAGAGAGCAGAACCACAGAAGACAGGAACTCCCGTCTTCTGTGGCAGAACGTCTTAACTATTCTGGCCCCAAGGAAATGAATTGTCTTGGAGTCTTATTTCTTCTAAGTCTATGATTTTAATAAACAAATTTTAGCTAAAAACTTTCTTCAACAGAAGTGTAGTATTGTCCTAATAAAATAGGACTCTTTTTGTATGTTGGAAATCTAACCTGTAATTAGCAGTCTATTTTTATTAATCAACAATATTGAAAAATTGTTTGCGTGAGTTTTACAAACATTAAAAATGAGAATAAACTTGAAAAACTTAAAATTTAATTTTCAGTATAGATCATTTTCGGTTGACGTCAGGCCAGGGTGTATTAATACACCCTGCGTCAGGCTACTAGCGTGGAGGGCATTCAACTGATATTTTGTTTTCTAGAGATGGGTACAAGCTGTTATTTTTTAATAAAATGATAAGTTGTTAAATAGCAACTCATCTCTTATTCATTGTTTTCATTTTCATTGCCTGTTGTTGGATGAGGTTTCGGGTGCCCTCCAGACAGCTGCGTCAAAATCAGCTGACCGAAAATGATCTATTGTTGATTAATCAAAATAGTCTGCTAATTACAGGTTAGATTTCCAACCTACAAAAAGAGTCCTATCTTATTAGGACAAAGTATTTGGAACTTCATAAGCATTACACTGAATAGAAACACATATTTTTGAGGTTAACTGTGACGTCACGTGCAGATGCCCTATAATAGCCACACTGCCTACCCTTCGCCCCACTTCAGCTTTATCTTTACCGATGAAACTTTGTGATTGGCGTTGTCTCCTCTTAAGAAAAAAAATATTCTCTAATCCGTTAAGATTTGTTGAGTAGGCAGCTGTTTGTCTCAAAAAGGTCCAAAAAAAAAAAAAAATAACACTGTGCACCGGCGCGAGCGGCGTCGCGTCGCCATCTAATAAGTAAAATTCAAACTAACAAAGCGAGTAATAATCTTGATTTACATTTGTTTCTGTTATGTTGACGTAATGAATGAATTCAATTATATTTTTCTCAAATTAAGGTTTGTTGTAGGAGAAGATCGGTTGTGCGAAGTTTTGATGAGAAAAATTTTGTGGAAACTTGGTCTCTGGAAGTTTTGAGACTGTTGCCTTGTGCGGCATTCGCTTATTACATGTCCATTCCTTTTACAGAAGGAGCAAAACTTTTGTTGCAAATTGGGACCTTGTGGTCGCTTTTGTTGAATTACTGGATTTTTGACCGGACTATTTTTCGGGAATTTTTGTTGCTCGAAATATGAAAGTTGTAGTTCTCTCCGAATTCTAATAATTGCGTTCATTATAGTCGCACGTATTATTCTGCCTAGATTTGGTTCTAGTCCTGTTAACAAATTATTTAATATCATAGTTTCGATCAGGTTTGTTTGCGCGGTTCTTTGCTCCGAAGTTAAATTTTGTTTTTGCACTGCAGCGTGCATTTTCGCATTGTGCGTTTGTAGACGTGAAACAAATGTTAATGCAGATTCACCAGGCAGTTGGTGAATTCGTTGTAGGTCTTGGATAAGAGCTGTTAAATCTCTAGAGTCACCGAAGTGGGTTTCTAGAAGTGCTTTAATTTCTGGCCATGTGGCAAGGTTGCGCGAATTTATAAGTTCGGCAGCTTTGCCTTTTAGTTTATTTTTGATATGCACTGTTAACAAGATTTTCTGGTCATGAATTGCCATGCGTTGGGCACACTGACATGAGTTTAAGAAAGTTTGGAGGTTGATGGCGTTACCATCGAACTCCGGAATTAACGAGAAAATTTCTGAGAGTTTGTAAGGCTCTACCTCGTGCTCGACTTGCACTGGTTGCTCGGCTGTTGTCGGCACTACTAGTTGAACTGGTTGAACTGTCTCTGGTTGAGCTCTGTCTGGCATTTTGCTTTTTTGTTTGGAAGTTTTTGAACTAAAATTGGTTGCGTATCAGCAGTATGATACGGAAATTGAATTAAAATAGTTTGTTATGTTGCGTACGTTAATAAATTGTGTATTAACTGTATAATACACAGTCGTTTCGTGAATACGAAAATAAATAACTTAAAATTAAAATTGTTGCGTTATAGCTTGTAAAGGATTTGTTTGATAACAGAATTGGGTTTGTTCGCCGAGTGTATTAACCAACAAGTCGCTGATCGATAATCATATATTTATTACCTTTCAACTAATGTACTAGGAAGAAATTAAATCGCAGATAGTTTGCTTTAAATACTATTTATTTCCTCAAGAAATTTACTAAAATACTCCCGTGGTATGCCGATACTCTACACACCTTGTAAATAAGACAACCAATCAATAAAATGGATTTTTAATTAAAAATATATTGTGAGCAAATAAGAGATTGTCGGGGTATAAGGCAAATAATTTCTGGTGTTTTTATTTCTTTTCATTACTGATAACAGAAACATGTCGATGGAAGAAACCCTTCATAGTTCAGACATATATTATACCCCTCTAGTTAATCATTTTTCAGATTTAAAACATCTTGTTTGTTAATGACAATAACAATTTCTTCACACACTTATTAACTCTCGAGTATGGTTCATGCCATATTTAAAACTCGCATTGTTTTTTTTCTACTGGAAGTTGCATCGCCAAGCTAGAGTTCGCCTTGGTACTACCGCACATTCTACATCTAGGGCGAGCAGATTGATAACTTTGATATTGTTAATAATTTGGATATTATTGTTGATAATTTTTTTTGATACTGATGTTAATGTGTACGATAAATATTGCAATAATTAATATATATTTGTTGGTTCAGATTTCTATGAATTTCACACATATTATAAGTTCCATTTCCACAACAACCTTGTCCACATACGTTTTCATTTTGATATGGGTTTGTCGTACGAAATGACGACGAGGTTGATGCAGTTTTCGTCATGCCGCACGTACCGCATGTTTCCAATTTACTTCCACTTGTTTGCATGTTATTCAGATATGGCTTCGATTGTCCACGGCCTACTCCGCAGCCCATTTCGCAGCTTATTCCGCATCCTCTATCTCCATATCCCATAGCATTACCAAAATTTATACTCTGATAATTTGGCGTGGTAGGTTCACAACAACTACCTCCCCGCTTAGGACTCATTGACCAATGCCACATTGGTGTACCTGCACCATAGCCTGGTTGCACTTTTGTGATACATTTACATTTTACCCTGAGAGTACACTGATTCCGTTGCTGTTGCTTCGTCCGTTGCCATTGTTTCTTCCATTGTCATTACTTCTTTCGTTGCCGTTGCTTCTTCCGTTGCCATTGTTTCTTCCGTTGTCATTGCTGTTTCCGTTGACATTTCTTCTTCCGTTGCCCGTTCTTCTTCGGTTGCCATTTCTTCTTCCGTTGCCATTGATGCTTCCGTTGCCATTGTTTCTTCCGTTGTTATTGCTTCTTCCGCTGCCATTGTTTCTTCCGTTGTCATTATTTCTTTCGTTGCCATTGCTGTTTCCGTTGCCATTGCTGTTTCCGTTGCCATTGCTGTTTTCGGTGTCATTGCTGGTTGTCGTCCTGGGGCTGTAGTACAAGACGTATTGGAACAGCGTATTGTGCAATCCGCGAAATTACACGGAATACAGAATGCGCTGCAAACTAGAGTCCGGATACCCATATTGCGTACTATGTACAGCAGGAGTTTCTTGTCTTCAATCCATTTTATTTAATACAAAGAATTTTGATGGACAAAACTGACAATGACAGGTTTATTTAGGCATGATGTTTATTTCAAGTGATATAAATTGTTTCACCAAGAAGGCCTCTAAACATATGCACATACAATGGCTGCCTTCTTTTCACCGCGTAGAGCTGTCCGGATTCGCCCTAGGTTGTGATGAGAACATGTTCGATTCATTGAGAGCTCGATGCAGGGCTGGCTCTAGGGGGGGGGGGGGCGAAGCGGGCAGCTACCCGGGGCAGCAAAATTCTTGGGGCGACAGATTCTTCAAATCCATAGTTACCAAAAAATATAAAAAAGTTAGGAAACAATCGTTTCACTAATATAGTAATGGTAATGTTAACTTCATATAAATAATTTGTTATTGTTAGTTTTGTTTGTATATAAAGTAGGTTACTTACATACATTCTGTTTCTTGTATGTGATTTTGTTTCTTGTCTAATTTCTGTGGTATTTTTTTCAATACGGTTAATTTTTTCAATTATTTTATTTTACCCTTTTAAATACAGTAATCATATTGCTGAACATCCAAAAATTGCTGTAAATCTTATAACTAAAAAAACAAACCATCAAGAATATTCAGTAGGTGACTCTTAAAATGTTATTAAAAATAACGGACTGGACAGGCGGGGTAAAAATGAGATAGGTAAATAAAAGACAAGGTGATATCCAACTCAGATTGAAATAAATTAAACTTAATTTTTTATTCAAGTTTGTTTTGTACATTCAGAACTGTTTTATGTTATCCAATCAGGTCCTATGCCTACTGTTAATGCGGGAGAAAATATTATTCGGTAAACTCTTTAATTCACTTTTAAAAAATGTTTGAACGCACCTTAGTACTTTTTTGGGGATTTTATAGTTTCTCTATTTGCATTGTCCATATTTGGCAGACGTCAACTAGAAGTGTCATACTTCACATTTTGTGATCAAGTTTATTAATCTGCTAGTTTTAAATCATCTAAAATTTGATTTTAACGAAAAATTTAAAAGCGGGGTAATAAAGAGGCTAAAGATACCAAATTGGCAGACTGAAGCAGGCACATTTCAGCTTCCTAATTTAAGAGAAGCTAGCCCTTCTGCAAGCCCCTTCTTGTTTAGTAAAAAATCTGAATAAATCACATATAAAAGAAAAAACCCTCCTCTGTCTTATTTTTGCACTTCCATTTTTACGACGTCAACAAGAATGGGAATAAATCACGTGTCTTTCATTTACCGTCCACTGTCTTTTTTTTACCCCACTTGGAGGGTAAAAATAAGACACTGTTTATTTTTGTTTATCAATTAACGGTACTTTTTAGTAAAAAAATATATATAAATATAGTTTTTCCTGTAACTTTTACACATGATACCAATCTTTCATTAAATATGACTCGATTCTAAGCAGCCTAAAAATTGAAAGATGGTAATTTTGTCTCATTTTTACTCCGCCTGACCCTAATGTTATTTATATAAGAGAGGGGCGGCAAAATGAAACTGTGCCCGGGGCGGTAAAATACCTGGAGCCAGCCCTGGCTCGATGCTCAAGACCGCATATGTTACCTGCCCCTTTTCCTCAAGCAATGTTTTTGCTAGGGCTTGAAGTATTTTCTGATTATGTATTATTGTTTATGTTTATTTTCAATGGGCGATGTATTCATTGCAAGAAGAAATGGAAAATAATACATTGATAGACATAGGAGTCAGTATCGCTAGAACTTGCTTCTTCGGACGAGATTTCGTTAGCAGACTTTTCCAATAAACTCTGTTAACTAAAGCACTACTAAATCTGTATAAAATTTAGTGTAATTTTAATTTAATATTAAATCGCGTACCATATTCATCGTTACTGATTAACTAATATTATGTTAATTATAACTTTAACAAAATAACACCTTGAGGAATTTCCTGTTTATGTACAAAACAATTACACAAAGAAATAGGTTATGTTTACTCACCGGTTGAGTGATATCTGTCTTTTCAAGAGCTGTCCAGGTTTTCAAACTCTGAGTTTTATGATCGTGAGAAGAAAGCGTTCAGTATAATAATCATTATTGTATGATATTTTATAATCATAGAGACTGCTAGGGTATAATAGTGCCCATATATAATTCAGCGATATAAAAAACCTCGCAAAAGGCGACCGCATAAAAGGTGTTTGGCTTCTTTTATTAAGCAATCCAAACCACGTGACTTTTAACATGGCGTTGTGGGCAAACATCCGGCAAACCTTCGTTTTCATTGGTTAAACGTTTGTTAAAGAGTTTGTTTTTCGGTTGCCTTGACTACGTTTCCGCGAGTTAATTAAAATAAACCCCGTGTTTGCCCACGACGCCATATTGCCAAAATAATTTGAAGGTTGTTGGATTGCCTAATTATCATCGCAAGAAAAGGGTCACATATGTCCTAACAAGAATGTAGCCACTGAATATAATTGGTTGAAATTTTCTCTACCGTGAAACACCCCGTATCTAGGTCGTGTATTTGCAAATTAATTTTCTAAATTTTTTAATAGAGTACGTATTTCAGAACTTTAAAACAATTCAAATCAAAATTAAATATTTTACGATAACAATTAAACAGATTTCATTCATAATTTCTTCGAAGAGAGAAATATTATTTTACTATAATATTTCGTACAGTATTTTACTAGGGTAACGACGTTGAAATCCGAGTTGCATACGCAGTGCATCTCCTGAAGAATTCGTTGCGTAAATAAGTAAAGTCAGCAACATAATCAATAAAGAACCATATTCATAATATAGAGTCGAAATTTTCTTATTAAAGTATAATTTAGATAAGCAAAGGGTTGTTCAAGTGCTAGATGCCTACGTGAGAAACTACGCGGAACCAACTGCTCGTTATTCCACTCACTCTAGCGTATCACGAAGTTTTGTTTCTTTATCATATCGCATATAAAAGTCCCGGTTTAATAGAACAAAATTGTCTTTATTCGACCGAACTCCAAGAGTATGCACGTCCCGTGTCTCAGTTAGCGATTTTATCGTAGTTCTTTTAGAACACTGAGATACACAAGAAGTACTTGTGGGCCGTGAACGCTTTACAGGCATTCAATTATTCCGGCGAATATTTTGTTTAAGTTCAGCCAGCGACCACCATTTGTGGCTTCGGAGCACATAAGTTTTACAAATTTGTGTGCGCTGAACGACAGAGTATTTGAAGTTATAGTTGACAAGTTTTCTAGCGTTTTGTTTCCATACAGCGCGCCGAGGGTCCTTCGTAGGTATTTTGTTGTCTGCTCCGACGTAGGTATCTCTGTGGTAGCTATTGTGTAGACATCGGGGTGCCTATTGAAGTCGCTCGACCGCCCTACTGGAGATTGCAAGCCCGGGCGACTTACGTCTTCGTCAGCGAAGTTCACAGTTCAAAAACATCAACCCACACGAGATTATTATATTACCTGGGGAAGAGGACTCCGTCAACCTAGCTTTGTATCAGAACCTAAGTATAAACTTTACTTAACTATCAATTCTCCGTTCTCATTTTTTAATAACTTTAAATAATAACAAAATGAGATTACTTTTCCAAATTCACCTAATAAAATGACAACGTTAAATGAAATTCTATCTCATGAAATTACGGCTCTATATTATCTGCGAAGTCAAAACTCGACTTTACGTTTTACTGTGGTACTTGATAATAGTTTACTTATTTAAAAGTATTCATTTTCAAGATTCAAAGTAATTAACTCACGATTGTGATTTTCAACTATTTTAGTCATTTAATTAATGAAAAGTTTTCTTTGGGTTTTAACATGTTATTACAACGATTGTTGTTTTAATGTGATAATACTCCGATCAGCTAGGTAAATAACATTTAGTACAGTCGCGAATGGTTTATTGCAGATTTTGCAGTTAAGTGTTCTTCAGCATTTGCAGTTAAGGATTCTTGATTGCCATCTCTGTAATTATACCTCACCAAGTTGTCCAAGTTTATGATAAGATTTGAACACAGCTCTTTGTTATCAGTTTTTCGAAGATTTTCGAAAGGCAAGCACAAGATTTTGTTGGTTGTCACTTCATCTATATCCAAATAACAACGATACAACGAAATGGGGTCAGTTGATCTCAGCTAAGTTGCAATGGGGAACTTGCCCATTTTTTTTTTTATTTCATTAAAGTGTGTATTTGTGTATAAAAACATGCCACGCCGAATATCCGCTCTTAAATCGCAGTACTTACTTTGCAATAAATAATTAAAGTTGAAATCCTCGCCACTTCTCACGAAAAGCACTGTGACGTCAGATTGAGAAAAGTAGTCTCGCGTGGTATTCAACAGATGGCGTACTTTAGCCATTTATCCTAATTAATGGACTGGGCGGCGGTTGGCTTTGAGACGTCCGCATATTCGGTCATAAGTCTTTTGTTTTTTATGTTAGAGAAAAAATAAAAAAAGTGTCGGAAAGCTCAATTAATTCTCTTTACATAAGCTGTCTATAAATTATTAGAAAAAAACGATAATTATCGAGATATTTGAGGAAATGTAGGAAATTACACGTTTCCCTATAAAGTGTATGTGTAAATCTTAAAAAAAATATTTTTTCTCAGAAGCCTTTGTTTCGAAGGGCCGAGATTAACGGAGCGTCAAAATAGTACATGATATTAAGTGAACATCGTAAATGAGATCGATTTCAGTTAATTACCGATTAATTACGGTGACAAAATGGAGAAATTTTACTGAAAAAAAAAAGTCCCAAATCCCGCCCCCTCTAATTCCTTAATTTTTGTCGGAATTCAAAAAATAAAGAAAGGAGTTTTAGCAAATTTAATTATATTTAAATTAGCTAGAGTAGTGTTTTGGCGTAGGAGCCAAGATTAAAAAGTTGCCAACTGTAGAAGCTCAAAATTTGCGATTTTTTGCCGTACGTGGCCGACATTTCTGTAGTTATCTCCGAAACGAAAAAAAAATATCAAAAGTCTGGTGATAGCAAAAGATTCGTAGTGGAAAATACTCTTTGACCTTATCTTTTATTTCGAGCTAACTCCCACCGTTTCGAAGATATCTGCGAAAAATAGCAAAAAACAGCTTACATTTCGGAGCCGAAAAAAATGCAAAAACGTGCAATCTTGACACGTTCATATTTTTCGAAAAACACCATTAGGACGTAAAGAGGCAGTCTTCCAGATAAACCTGATCGTAAATTGCACGGCGAAATTCGAAAATTCGGCTCGGCACGAACGAATCAAAAGTAGCATTTTGTGACATTTCAGAATAGACCGAATGCATGTAGGCGGCGTCAGAGCAACACCACCTAGAGATTAATCTAGGTGGTGTTGGTCAGAGTCGCGTTTGGGTACTGCAACATAACCTCATTTTCTGTGCATCTCTGTTTACTACTTCTTTAAAAATGCCAAGCAATTGTTGTGTGCCTCAATGCATTTCCTATTAGAGAAAAAATAAAAATTTAAAGTTTCACCAGTTTCCAGTATGCAGCAGTTTTAGAAGAAAGTGGATAGTTGCTCTCAAATTACAAAAAAGCCCATCTAGTGTGTTCAAACATTTCACAGACCGAATGTATGTAGGCGGCGTCAGAGTCGCGTTTGGGTACTGCAACATAACCTCATTTTCTGTGCATTTTTGTTTACTACTTCTTTAAAAATGCCAAGCTTTTCTTTTAGTTCACCATTTTCCGTAGGTTTCAAATAACAAACTTATTTCAACACATCAAAACTACAAAGCACAGAACACAATGAATAGTGTACCCAAAGCCGATCGGTAACCGCCTGGCGGCGAAATATTTTACTAAACCTATGCATTCCTCCTATATTGAAGATGTTTTTCCAACGAATTTTAGGTTAGGTTGTGTTCACTGTTAGTTGTTTCTGGCAAATGAGCATGCGAAAGCAGAATCGGTGTCGTTTGACGCCATTCCTAGTGATATATTGCCTTGAAGAAATACGTGTTTTAATATAATACACAATGAAAAGCTGTGTGAATATGTTTGTTTTCATTGTAGCGGTGTTTAGTTTGAGCTCCATTAATATAACGTCATATAATTATTGAAACAAGTCTTCTGAACTTAAGTTTCTAGAGGGAAATCAAAAAAACATAAAGTGAGTATGTGATAGTTGCAAAAATAAAGTAAATGACGTGAATACTGAAATGTATTCAAAAATTAATAAACTAGAAACAACACTCCACGAGTGCATAAATCTTATCAAGCAGATTGAACTACAATCAACAAAAATACCTTCACTAGAAGAAAAGTTAAATAATATACGGTGCCAACAAACTGAGCTGACAAATCGACCAAGGACAAGATCTCAAGCTATCGAGGATAAGAAGGAAAATAAAAAAGATAAAAAACAAGAGATAAGCAAAGCAATGACACCAACTAAATCGGAAGGAATTCCCTCGTCTAGTGAACAACAAAAAGTTATTAATGAAATAAAGCAAAAACCTACTCAGACCGTTAAATAGAATAAACAAGGTGACCATCTAAAAACCAGTTTATTAGAAAATACTTTTAGTGAAAAACACAATCAACAAGACACAACGTATAACATGAATATACAACCTGAAACTAATAAAAATATGAAAAATCCAATATGGGTAAATGTATAAAACAAAAGAATTTTAAAAAACCATTAGAGGTACGAGCACAGGGGAAGAGTTGAAGACAGGAGCAGTAGAAAGCAGAAGATTTAGAGTTATTTGTCTCGCAGCTAAAACCTGATATCACTGAAGAGGATCTAACAGAATATTTAACAAAAAATATTACAATAAAAGGATGTAAAAAATTAAATATTAGAACGACTGATATTACAGCATTCAAAGTTGCTGTAACAGAAGAAGATATTGATAAGGTATACAATTCCACCTTGTTGCCAAAAAATGCTATTGTGCGCGAGTATGATCCCCAATGAGGAACAAATTTTCGGAAGCGAACCTCACTCAACCGGGAAAGGATGAGGTAAGTTTGAAGTCTGAAACCAACAATAAATTTTACAATTTTCATCTAAACATACAAGGTTTGAAATGAAAGATTGACGGTCTAAATGTCTGCTTAGAAATAAACAACATGAAAAATGCAGATTGCCTTGCACTGACAGAGCACTTTTTAAGAGGTGAAGATAAGTTTGTGAATATTGAAGGCTATAAAGTGGCCACTTGTTTTACTAGAACTAACCATATGAGAGGAGGATTCTGTATTCTCATAAAAAAACATTGATTTTATCTTATTAGACATGATCTAGAACAAAAAAGTGTGGATTTCGACTGTGAATGCAGTAGTATTGAAATACCAGCCAAATAACTAATTATTATAAATATGTATCGGTCGCCTAATGGTAGTATTGAAAATATCTTTACAATCCTTGAAGAAATATTACAGTCGTGTAAATTAAAAAACAAAAATGGTGGGGATTTTATATTAACCTACTTGATGTTGATAACACCAATGTAACTGAATTTAATAATATACTAAAATCTTTTTATCTGGTTCCTACTATTACGAAACCAACTTGTGTAACTAATAAAATTATATAAAAAAAATATTTTTAATAAAAAGCTTTTATTTGAAAAAACTTGAGAATTATACATATTTATGTGCTTAAAAAATTCTTATATGTAATATATGCTGTTAGGTACATAAACTTATGAAAGCAATTTGTATATTGTGCATTTCGGGTAAGTATTCTTAATGTTAACCGTAGTATTATCGACTTTTACAAATAAGGCCTGAATACAATTTACGTTACTCATGCTTACTTTCACTGTTTTCTTCGCCAGGCCATGGACAACTAGGTTGACTTTTAATATAATATAATAAATTGGACCCTTTCATATCAGATGATCATACACAGTAGCACTGAATTCATTTATTTCAAACAATATTGCCAATATTTTGGACAGATGCAAATTAAATTTTATTTTTGACATTATTTCACAATAACCGTTCGTAGAGTAAATTATCCCTATTGAAATTGGGCCATATCCGTCATACAGGCCAGAGGCCTATGAACATCAAGTTTTATGTAAATTTCATTATATTATAATTTTAGAGCAATATATCAATATATAGTGAAGATCCATGAATTCGACACATGATATGCACAGTGTATATACTTTCTGGAAAACAGGGAAAACCTGTAAAAGTCAGGGAGTTTGATTTTGGTCAGAGAAATCAGGGAAAAGTCAGGGAATTTATAAATTTATAAAAAAAGTCAGGCAAAAATTTATTAAAACTATTTATATCCAAAGTTGTTCCCACTTGTCAAAAGGTGTTTTCCATTTCTTCCCCTCGCTCATCAATTTTCATTTTTAAGCAGAAAAAATTTCTGGAATTTTCATTGAAAAAGTCCTGGCAAACCTGGAAGTCAGTAAATTTCAAAATTGGTATACACCAACTAACAATGAGAATAGATAAAGAGTAGAGTAGAGGTAAGTTTTCGTAGAAGGAAGTGTGGCTAAGGAAGTTGCCGGAAGATAGGCAACGCCTGGTACGGTAGGGGGTGTTTTATATTGAAAAGTATTGCGTTATGGTGTCTGATTCGGGTAATGTTACGGGTTAGCCTAACATCGTAAGCATTGCGCGACTGAGTTATTTATAAACGTTATTTTTAGACGTACTTTTAATTACTCATTTTTTCTCCTTTTGCAGCATTAAAACCCTAGTGCCAAAAAAAGAGCAAGGTTTTCGTAGTGATCAAAAGACATATGTTATATGCGGCAAAAGTGATAGTGGTGTAATAGGTACAGTGAATGGAAGGGAAAAATTGAAGCCGCAGTTACAAACAGTATTGTCATAAAAAATTATTATTATTATTATTATTTTTTTTTAACTATTTAACGTCGGCCTATTTCCGCTACCAGGATTATTATTATTATTATTTTTCGGGTAGCCCGGTGCCGGACAGGACTTCCGTGGCTTCCGACACCACACGGTAGCCGCGCCGGCAAATTTCTTACAGCCACTCTCTACGACCTGCGGAGTTAGTGACTGTAAATGCCTAAATCGTGTGTAAAACTTTGTATGTGGAAATCATTGTTTATGGAACTTTAATAATATAATATTTGAAATCCTCTACCCCAAAAACCCATAAAACGATACCCCACATCGGTATGGGGTGGGGGTGGTAGTGGGGGTGGATGAAGTAAAAAAATATTTTGAGGTTTCTGGTTCTTGTACATACACTAAATCACATTTTTTTCTCTCCCCTTTAATAATGGGGTGGGGGTGGTAATGGGAGTGGCTAATGCCAAACATTCTTTTGAAACCTTAGCTCTCGCCTTAGCTTCTCTTGTATATATTAAATACCAATTTTATGGACTCTTATCTGCTTGATTTACCCATTTACCCCAAATTTATCCCCAACCCTTCGACGGAACAAGATGAAAATATAATCTAGTTCCAGATCTCGTTAATGTACATATGTGTACCAAATTTCAAGTCAATATCTTAAACGGTTCCAGAGTAAACGTGCGTACAAAAAAAGTTACAGACAAATGTTTTTTTCGCCCAAACTTAAAATCTCTACGTTTCATGACATTTTAAGCTTATTTGAACAATAAAATTTTTTTTAAATTTTTTTGTCGTTACTGTACAACTGGATGTGGAAGTAATTGATACTATATTTGCACTCCATTATTAGTTCAGTCAACGAATTATTGTAGACTACATGGAGGGCGGCAGAATTTTTGACTTTGGGTTTGGGGTAGTTAGGAGGTAAACATACTAAAAGTCCCCGGCCCTAGGAGGTGAGCCTCGCGGGCGAGGGGCT
This sequence comes from Rutpela maculata, assembly GCA_936432065.2. NCBI lineage: Eukaryota > Metazoa > Arthropoda > Insecta > Coleoptera > Cerambycidae > Rutpela > Rutpela maculata. Next base: position 126,664,492 of record OW386285.2, read on the forward strand.
TCCGGAAGGCCCTAAATTTCGACTTTTTTTGGTTTTTCGCTTAGAACTCGATAACTATTGGTCCTTGAGAAAAATTATTCTTACCTTTTTGAAAGCTGACAAAATTTCCTATATTTTACTTCCACATCCAGTGGAAGTATAGTAACGACAAAAAATTTTTGAATATTTTTATTGTTCAAGTAGGCTTAGAATTTAGAATGTCATGAAACGTCGAGATTTTAAGTTTGAGCGAAAAAAAAAATATTTCTGTCTGTCGCATGTCGGTCGGTCTGTAACTTTTTTTTGTGCGCACGTTTACTCTGGAATGTACTTTAACGAGATCTAGAACTAGATTATATTTTCATCTGATTCCGTCGAAGGGTTGGGGGTAAATTTTGGGTAAATAGATAAATCAAGCAGGTAAGAGTTCATAAAATTGGTATTTTAGTATATACAAGAAAAGCTAAGGTCTCAAAAAAAATTTTGGCATTAGCCACCCCCCATTACCACACCCACCCCATTGTTAAAGAGGATGAAAAAAATTGTGATTCAGTGTGTGTGCAAGAACCAGAAACCAAAATATTTTTTTACTTTATCCACCCCCACTACCACCCCCTATCACAACCCCCACCCCACTACCGATGTGGGGTATCGTTTTATGGTTTTTTGGGGTAGAGGATTTCAAATACTATATTATCAAGTTCCATAAACAATTATTTCGACATACAAAATTTTTTCGTTGTGAGTGACTTGGATAGAAAATCTGGATGTGGAAGTAGTGATTCGTTGGGCAGCGGTTTTTTACTTTAACAAAAGTTTTCTATCTTCAACCGTTCTCGAGTTATCTGCTTCTGAAAATCGCCGATTTCCGGAAAACGCTGTTTCATATCACATTTTTCGTCATACTCTGCTCTTAACTCCCAAATCTTCTTTGTAAAATAAAATACAACCAAATCAAGTGAAGAGGATTAAATTGGCTTAAAAATTGTATATTCTACATATAAAGATTTTTTGCTGTAATGTGATAGGGTTATTGCTTGAAATCATTACATACAATATTCTTTCAGTGAAGTACATATGTCATTAGTTGCAGACATTCCAACAACCCACTTACTTGCAGTACTATCCGTAATTTCCCTTCCTCGGGTCATGCCAGCACGGCTGTGGAAGTTGCGCATGAGAGTGGTCTCAATCGTCATATCGGACCACAATCCTGACCAGAACCTATCACTTCGCCTCATTGTGAAGTATCCTTTCTCCACAAACTTTTGGTACTCTTGTTTTTCCATGTCCTGCATGAAAGTCTGGTAGCATTCGCTTACAACAGTTCAGGTGAGCTTGGGGATCGCCAGCCCTCTCTGCATGAATGTAGTCTTCATCAATTCCACCATATTGAAGTATTGGATTCAGAGTTTAGCAGTTGGTGGTAGGTGATGTCTTCCATTGCTGTTCCAAATTTCATGGCAACTGATTGGAGATGTGGGTCATTATCCAGCGAATCTACCGAGGGAGGATCGTCTAGAAAATCTGTTGTGAGTGTGTCGATGGTTGCCTGTTCTCTGGCGTGAGATTTCGTCTAAAATAAAGTTTGCGAAGGTGTTTTGGGCGAGCAAATTACAATTTATTTTACAAAGAAGATTTGAGGAATTCAGAGCAGAATATGACGAAAAATGTGATCCGAAACAGCGTTTTCCGGAAATCAACGATTTTCAGAAGCGGATAACTCGAGCACGGTTGAAGATAGTAACTTTTTGCTGAAGTAAAAAATATACAAAATTTTATCAGCTTTCAAAAAGGTAAGAATAATTTTTTCTTGAGGACGAATAGTTATCGAGTTATAAGCGAAAAACCAAAATTTAGCCCCATATATTGATAAATTCGTTGACTGGACTATATGTTTACAGAACATTAATAATATAATATTTGAAATCGTCTACTCAAAAAAAACCGTAAAACGATATGCCAAATAGAGTGAGGGTGGCTAGTGCCAAAACAAATCTTGTACACACACTAAATCACTTTAATTTTTACCCCCTTTAATAGTGGAGTGGAGGTGGTACGGGGGATGAAAGTGAGGGCGGCTGATGCCAGAAATATTTCGAGACACCGTTCCATAGTAATCGTGCTCACAAAAAAGTTACTGGCAGGACAAAAAAAATATGTTTCTTGCTCAAACTTAAAATCTCGACGTCATAACATTCTAAGCCTATTTAATAAAAAAAAATTCAAATTTTTTTCAGCGTTACAGTACTTCTACTACGTGGATGTGGAAGTACGACAAAAAATAAAATACTGGAGTATGTAATTAATATTACGATACCATTATATTCAGAAGCATCTATTTACTTCATTTAAATTTAAGTTTACGTAAATCCATTTAGTAGTTACATAGATACCGTGCGTGTAATTTCCCATTAGGCATGTACATTCACGTAGCGCGAGAGATATGATAACACAGCTTACACAGCGCAGTAAATTCGCTCGTCGTCGGCGAAGCATCCCAGCTCTCATTTATTTCATTTCAGCCAGCTGGCACACGCGATGTTGTAATTCTTACTTCCTATGCCTAGCCCGCGACTACACGCACTGTATAAGTATATACTACGGGAGCCCAACCTGAGTGTCCGTGCACACCCCCGATCCTTGGGGACAATGTTTTTCATAAAGATTAAAGCCCAAGGAACAATTTAAGACATGTCCTAAAAAAAAATTGGCTGCACTTTCAAAATGGCGTCCGATTAAAAAAAAAATTTGCATATGTGGTTTTTGTCATTTAACACAAAAACTAAAAAAGATGAAGAAAAACTTTCTGCACAAAAAACAAAGTGCATAAAATTTTCTACAATTTTGTTCCTATACAATATTTGGATAGGAGTTACCATTTTCCAGATAAATGATTCAGCTCTTAAGATAAAATATAAGATTCAATATAAAACGTAATACTACGGGAGCCCACCCTAACTGTCCGTGCACCCCCTCTGATCCTTGGGTACAATGTTTTTCATAAAGATTAAAGCTCAAGGAACAATTTAAGACATGTCCTAAAAAAAAAGATGCAAATATTGTTTTTATCATTTAACACGAAAACTAAAAAAGATGGAGAAAAACTTTCTGCACAAAAAAGAAAGTGCATAAAATTTTCTATAATTTTGTTCCTATACAATATTTGGATAGGAGTTACCATTTTCCAGATATTGTTACCGTTTTCGAGATAAATGTCTGCAAATTACAATATTATTATTTTTTTTTTTAGGACATGTCTTAAATTGTTCCTTAGGCTTTAATCTTTATGAAAAACATCCCCAAGGATCGGGGGGGTGGGGGGGGGGTGCACGTATAGTAAGGAACGGTTAACCCTTTCAAAAAAAAATGTTGAAGAGCGTGGGGGGGAGAGAAATCCGAAAAGCAAAAGATTTCCTGGGATTGCCTAAGATTTCTTCGGTTTTCCTAAGATTTTCTCGGGTTTCCTTAAGATTTACTCGGATTTCCTTCTGAGTGTACACCAGATTCCCTTCGCGGTTTTCCCCTCGGGCCTTTGGTTCTTGTACACACACTAAATCATTATTTTATTTTTTTACCACTTTAATAATGGGATGGGGATGATAGTGGATACTAAAAAAAATTAAAGACCTTTGCTTCTCGTACATACACTGAATCCCAATTTTATGGACCCTGGCTGGCTTTACTCCCAACCCTTCAGCGAAATAATATCAAAATACAATTTAGTTGCAGGTCTCGTTATAACACATAGGCGAACCAAATTTCAAGTCAGTATGATAAACCGTTCCAGAGTAGTCGTGCGCATAAAAATGTGACAGAATCCTTTTCTTGCTCAAACATAAAATCTTGATGTTTCATAATAGTACAGTAACTAGAGGTTTTATCTTTGGAATAATGTCATATTGAACGGATTTCGTTCATTTTTGGCAGTATAATAGTAAATGCTTCACAGAAAAGTTCCTATATTGTGCGGGGCTCGCTAATTTATAGGGGGTGGATGCCACCCCCTCTCAGGGGGTGGCACTTAAAAAATATATATATTTATTGGACAGGTATCTTGAAAAGTATTACTTTATCGAAAAAATGTTACAGACCAACTACAGAAAGTATAAACTGGGAATTAATTATATTTTCTGTTTGTTGATGTAGTATTAATAATTTCGGAGATATTTAAGTTTATATTTGGTGTCCAAGAGTTTCTAAATTACCTTTAAAGTTTAAAATGCTTTTTTTTCTAAAGCAAGTGCTTTAAATAAGCATCTAGGTAATGCCTACATCTTAACGAAAAACTGTATTTGAGATATATTTTTTTAAATTACTGGCTAATTAGAGTAACAGCTTAATTAATAACCTTTTTATATAGAAAAATATAGATACGCATATTTTTCTGTCATAACTTCTTTATTTCTTATGCTACAGGAACGAGTAAAAAATTATTTGAAAGGGCAATTAATTGTCTTTAATTTCATTTCATAACATGCGTGACGTAGGTGTCACAATTTCTGAGATATGTAACATTTAAACTGCACTTTTCGTCTTATAAAAGTTCGGACGCCATAAACCAACGAAATTCATTATAGGTTTATCAGCTTTATTTTTGGTCTCTACCCATTTTTCAATGAAGCTAATATTTATTGAGATATTTGGAAAAGGAAAGAAAAATTATGTTTTATCGAATATTCCTTTATAGTTTAAACTGTATTTTTTTCTAAAGCAAGTGCTGCATACAAACCAAAAAATTTGAGCATTTACGTCATGCTATATATTAATGAAAAACAGTGTTTCAAATTCCTTTTTTTTAATTACTGGCTAATTACAGTAACAAAATGGCGACGTTGTTATTAAAAAAATGCGTAGACGCACATTGCTTCGGTCATAACTTCTTTGTTTTTTATGCTACAGAAACAAATAAAAAAACAGTTGAAAGCCTAATTATTCTACCTATTAGCATCCTTGACGTAGGTGTGACAGTTTCTGAGATATTTAACTCTCACTCTAAATAATTATCTTATGAACACTTGGATGCCAAATGTAAACTTAAATATCTCCGAAATTGTTAATCCTACATTAATAAACAAAAAATATAATTAATTCTCAGTTTGTACTTTCTGTAATTGGTCTGTAACATTTTTTCGATAAAGTAGTACTTTTCGAGATACTCGAGGAAAGCCGTTTGGAAATACCTTTTTTTTAAGCTAAAATCGCAATTTTGTAGTCGTTATAACTTATGTGAAAAATTGCATAGAACCTTTTCTTCTTAAAATTTGATTCTACTTCAGCTCCAATAAATATATTTATTTTTTTAAGTGCCAGCCCCTGAGATGGGGTGGCATCCACCCCCTATAAATTAGCAAGCCCCGCCCAATATAGGAACTTTTCTGTGAAGCATTTACTATTATACTGCCAAAAATGAACGGAATCCGTTCAATATGACATTATTCCGAAGTTTTGTATATTTTTTACCTCTAGGTACTGTACTATAACATTATGAACCTATTTCAGCAAAAACAAATTCATTTTTTTTTACGATTATTATACGTCCACATTGTGGAAGTAATATAAAAGTCTAAAGTATACTAGTAAATTAATAATTAGAGAAATATATGTAAATTAATTATGGTTTGTCTGATAGTTAAAAAATAACATATTAAAATTTTAGTTTTGCTAAAAACCGCTGCCCAGGGAATCACTACTTCCACATCCAGATTTGCTACCCAAGTCTCTCACAACGAAAACATTTTGTATGTGGAAATAATTGTTTATGGAATTTTAATAATATAATATTTGAAATCGTCTACCCCAAAAACTCATAAAACGATATCCCACATCGCTAGTGGGTAAACCATGTCGTGCTGGGGGGGGGGTGATAGTGGGGAGATGGATGAAGTAAAAACATATTTTGAGGCCTTTGATTCTTGTACACACACTAAATCACAGTATATTTTTTTCACCTTTTATAATGGGGTGGGGGTAGTAATGGGGGTGGTTAATGCTACAAATTTTTGAGACATTAGCTTCTCTTGTACATACTAAATATCTATTTTTTGGACTCTTACCTGCTTAATTTACCTATTTACCCGCATTTCCCCATTTACCCACATTTACTCCCCAACGCTTCAACGGAATAAGATGAAAATATAAATCTAGTTCCGGATCTCGTTAAAATACATACGTGTACCAAATTTCAAGTCTTAAACGGTTTCGGAGTAATCGTGCGCGCAAAAAAGTTAGGCAGACAGACAGACCGACAGACAGAAATTTTTTTTCGCCCAAACTTAAAATCTCCACGTTTCATGACATTCTAAGCCTATTTGAATAATAAAAATTAAAAAAATATATATTGTCGTTACTATACTAAGTAATTATTTGAAAAAATATATTTTTTTAATTATAAATCAGGGTCTAGCACGGTGTTAACAACGATGAAACCGTCTGGCAATAATGAATTAGTATCACGAATAGTTAAACAAAATGATATATAGTCCAGTCAATGAATATATTGTAGAATGCATGGAATATGCGAGACTTTTTGACTTCCGGACTTTGTTAGGAGTAGTTAGTAGGTAAACATACTAAAAGTCCCCGCCCCTGGGAGGTGAGCTTACGGTGGGAGGAGGGGGGAAGGTCCCATTTTTGGGTTTTTCGATTATATCTCGGAAACGGTGGACTCTAAAAAAAATATGTTCTAAATAAAAATGAAAGCTAATTAAATTTCCTATAAAATTGTTTCCATACATATTTGTCGAATAACCAAAAGTCATGATATTATCATATACTTTTGAAATTTTTTCACCGATATAGCCGCTACTCTCACTGGTAAACGCAACGTCTCCCGCCAGCTAGATTAGTCCATGTAAAACGCGGGGTTTGACGCTCGGAATGCCCCCCTCATCGGGACCACTTTTATTGCATGTTTTTTGGGTCGCTGTTCACGAAAATCAGCTCTGAAAATAGTGCGTAAAATACTGTAAAATAATGTGATGAATGTGCTAATTGTAATGATATGTTGCCAGTTCAGTATCTTCATCTAAAATAAGGACAAATTTTATGCTAAGGGTTAACCAGAGGAGGTAAAACTACCCCCATTGACGAAAAATGGAAAAATGATGGAATTTTTTTTTCTTCACTTTTTTATTTGAGTTTAGATGAATGGGGATTGTACAATGAAGAATTTTTTTTTCCAATCCTTCAGGGATGAAGACTACCATATCACCTTTAAATTGAACTAATGCTTAGAAAATAAGTAGACTTTTTAGTTTGCGTGTAATTTCTGAGAAACTTCTGTCGAAAAAAATACTACAAAATTTTTTCACCCCTTTAGGGGTGAAAACTACCCCCAAGCTTGCAGGGAATTGAAAGAGAAGGTAGAAATATTCTTGATACATGAACACTTCATGTTGTTTGCAATACTTTTAATAAAAAAAATATAAATATGGTGCAAAATTAAAATAACTGAATTTTTTTATCACGATATAAACATTATGTACTAAGTTTTTTCCAGTCTTGGTTTCTTATGGGAGGAAATGAGCCCATCTTCATTATCTCTAGAATCAATTAGCTCATATTCAAATACTTCGGTTGATGCATTGATTCCCGATTCATACCAATCATAGCTAAGATTCAATTCATCCGCTTCTCCTTCTTGAAAAGAAACTTCCGGCTCAAGCATATCCCAATTTTAAAAATTTTTTAGTATTTTTTTTGACGGAAGTTTATCGTAAATTACAAGCAAACTAAAAAGTACATATCTCTACTTATTTTCTAAGCGTTAGTTCAATTATAGGCGATATAGGGGTAATTTTCACCTCTGAAGAGTTGGAAAAACACTTTATTCATTGTACAATCCCCATTCATCTAAACTCAAATTGAAAAGTGAAAAAAGAAACATCATTTTTCCAATTTACGTCAATTTAGCGGTAGTTTTACTCCCTCTGGTTAACCCTCAGCATAAAATTTGTCCCTTATTTTAAATGAATATACTGAACTGGCACAATATCATTACAATTAGCATATGCATAACATTATTTTACAGTATTATACACATTACCGCGAAAAATCCCCCAAAAGAGGTGGTTTTTGGCATTTTTAGGGGTGACGCACTATTTTTGGAGCCGCGGGACCCCAATTTTCGTGATCAGCGACCAAAAAAACATGAAATACAAGTGGTCCCGATGAGGGGGGCATTCCGAGCGTCAAACCCCGCGTTTTACATGGACCAAGATGGTCCTCATGCCTACTACACCATAAAATGGGAGGAGGTATAAAAGAATGAGCCTTGCTAAAATCACGTGTTTTCCGACGTTGCTAGCTCTTAGACTATAATATTAGTATAGTAAGTGAAGCTTTTAAATCCCAGCCCGAAAACGATGAAATGAATTTTCAATTTTTTTTCTTCACCATGCTTCACAAAGTATGTACATAAAAATCTATAGGTTGCCACAAAAAAAAACAAAAAACGCACATAATCTGATAGAGAATTAAATTATAAGAAAGAAAGGTCTTATACACTTTTTTACTAAAATCTCTTCAACATGCTTCATAAAGTATGTACTATTCTGTGCAAATAAAAAGCGTACTGTCGTGAGCAAAATTAAATAGGACAAGTCTTATAACGTATTTTTGCTAAAATCTAGTTGTGTACATCTAACTTTAATTTTTGTGACATTGTCAGTTAGTTGTCATAATTCATTGGAAGTGTGCCAAACTAATATGCCCCATATAAGTGACTTAGTTAAAGCTGGAGTTATTGCTAAAGCAGAAGATGGATGGTCAATGAGACAAATTGCACTGCATTATAACATTAACAAAAATTCTGTGTTTAACATTTTAAAGAAGTGGAGAATAAACGGTACGATTAGTAGGAATCCTGGACAAGGGCGACGAGGGATATCAACTCAACAACAGGATTTGCAATTGGTAAATAATTTAGTAGAAAATCCATTTCACTCAGTTATTCAGGCTGCTGAAGAAACGAATTTTCCTGGATCGAGTAGTACTGGTCGCCGGCGAGTAAGAGAATCGGAGCTACGCTGTCATCCAGCAGCACAGAAATACTTACTTAAAGCTGAACTTAAAGAAGCTCGACTAGGATTTGCGCTTGAATTTTTAGTGCATGATGTAAATTTTTGGAACAATGTAATCTTTACAGACGAAAAAACTTTCCAGTCAACACACAGCGGCCGTATTCGTGTTTACCGACCTCCGAATACTCGATACGATGAGAAATATATATCTAACAATGAGAAAAGTGGTAGATTTTCCGTTAATATGTGGGCTTGGATATCGGCACGTGGTCCTGGTGTTTTGTGGCATATTGAGGAACGATTTAATAATGAAACGTATATTAGGATTTTAGATAATATTATGCTCCCTTCTGTGTCACAATTATTTCCTAATAATGAATTCATATTTCAACAAGATAATTGTTCAGTTCATACTGTTCTTACCATAACTAACTGGTTTCAAGATAACAACATTAATGTTCTTAACTGGCCCAGTCATAGTCCAGATCATAACCCTGTGGAAGATGTATGGGGACTACTCGTAAGAAGTATCCAAAAACGAAATGTGAGACCACGGAATGCCCAAGAATTACTGGAAGTAGTAAATAATACATGGGAAAATATTATTACTAATGATTATTGTATAAGGTTATTTAATTCTATGCCAAACAGACTTATAGAAGTTATAAATAGAAATGGTGCAATAACGAAATATTAATAGTTAGTTTCTTGTTAAGTTAGATATCCTTTGTTGCCCTGATCCAGGATTTCTACTAATCATACCGTTTATTCTCCACTTTTTTAAAATGTTAAACACATAATTTTTGTTAATGTTATAATGCAGTGCAATTTGTCGCATTGACCATCTAGCTTCCGCTTTAGCAATAACTACAGCATTACAATAAAAAATATAATAATTTCGGCTACTCATTACATGTTCAAATAAAGACAGATTTACATTAGAAAAAAAATAGTTGTCCTATTTAATTTTGCTCACGACAGTACAACTCTTGAGCGTGATTTTAAGGTTTTTTTAGCTATGTAAATAGTGTTTTTAAATGATACATATTGACAAGCAATGACAGGACGTATTTTTGACATTTGTAGATATTCATTGACATCTACGATTTAAACAATTACAATATAGTTGTTATGGAAATGCAGTCTGACTTATACAGGCAGATAGTAGATGTACGCTTTTTTTTTGCACAGAATAGTACATAAGAATCTATATTGTCATTTTTCCTGCTTCTAAGGGGTGGTCACAAAAAAAAAACAAAAAATTCACATAATCTGATAGAGAATTAAATTATAAGAAAGAAAGGTCTTATACACTTTTTTTGCTAAAATTCATATTTTTCGAAATACTGCGAACTGAAAATTGCAATTCTCACCCTCTAAAATCAGCATTCCTAAACGTTTTTTAAAAATTACTCGAAAAATGTGGACTTTAATAAAAAAATGCAAGAGTACAAAATTAAAGCTTTTACGAAAACAAATCGAATGGTTTTTTCTTTTTTTTCCGATGTTTAGTTTTGGAAATATGGCGTTTTCAAAATGGCGAAGAAACTTTCAGAAAAATATACGACGTTAAAATCTAAAATTACTCAAAATCTACAAGTATAATAAAGAAATTTTTTCTTGTAAAAATTAAAGGTATTAAAATTATCTTTTGATTGAAACTTATTACGACCTTTTATAATGAATACTAAAAAAGTTACAAACAAAAAAGTAGCGCATTTAAAAATTTAGGAGCCATTTTTTTTTTAGTCTTATTGCTCTAATTTCTTATTAATTCAAAATTATTAAAAATTCTTTTAGGTATTGTTAATAATATTATTACTAGCATGCTCAATTTTTTTAGAATTTTCAAAATAATTATTTTTCATTCTGTATCCATTTTCAATAGTGAAAATTTTCATAATTTTTTTTTTTAATCGGGTTTTTGGATGAAAATTGCTCAGAAAATATTTATAAAAAATTGTAAGAATACGAAAATGAAGCTTATAAAAAAACGAATGATTTGGTTTTGTTTTTATTTTCCTACGACAAACTGTTCCAGGGATACAAAGATGGCCGCTTGAACGCATACGCAAGAAAATTATGTATTTAAAATTGAAATGTTTCAAAAACTATAACATTGATAAAAACATGATATAAGAATGAAATAAAGCTTATCAAAAAACGAAGAGTTTGGGTTTTTATTTTTTTTTCTACGATAAACTGTTCCAGAGATCTGACAGTTTGAAATAATGTTGTAACTTTTCAGTCTGTACGCGTATTTTAAATGTAAATAGTAGGTCGAGAAACGAACAATAGCCGTCTATTTTTTTAAGAATACGCGGAAAAAGCGGGTTGCATTGCACTTTAGCATGTTTAGAGTGCAGATTAAAAGCGTTATTTAATTAATTTACTTAATTGTATTAATTTATAACAATCTGTATTTTTTAATAAAATTAGATATACCTATTACTATACTCTTTTGTGACCATTTTTAATCCACCATTTTTTAAAATAAATTTAGACCACATACTTAATCATTTTCAGCTACCTAAAAAACATAAGTATATGGATTTTCATGAATTTATTTGTAACATTAGAAGAATTATTAATTTTTCAGTATTTAAGGGTGGTTTCAACCCCTAATATTTTCGTTCCATAAATTTTGTCCTCACAGTCATATTCAGCAACCTCAAAAACATAAGTATATGGATTTTCGTTAATTTATTCGTAAAATTAGAAGAGTTATTAATGTTTCAGTTTATAGGGGTGGTTTCCACCCTTAAAAATAAAAAGCAGGTAATGCGACAATATAAATTTTGATGTATGTATTGTATAAAGCATATTGCAAAAAAAATTAAAGAAATTCCTTTCATCGTTTTCGGGCCGGGAATTTTACAATTACTTCCACATCCAGTGGAAGTATAGTAACGACAAAATGTTGTTCAAATAGATTTAAAATGTCATGAAACGTCGAGATTTTAAGTTTGAGCGAAAAAAAAATTCTGTCTGTCAGTCTGCCTGTCTGTTTGCCTGCCTGTCTGTCTGTCTGTCGGTCTGTCTGTAACCTTTTTTTGTGCGCACGTTTACTCTGGAACCGTTTAAGATATTGACTTGAAATTTGGTACACATATGTACTTTAACGAGATCTGGAACTAGATTATATTTTCATCTTGTTCCGTCGAAGAGTTGGGGGGTAAATTGGGGTAAATTTGGGGTAAATGGGTAAATCAAGCAGGTAAGAGTCCTTAAAATTGGTATTTAGTATATACAAGAGAAGCTAAGGTCTCAACAAATTTTTGGCACTAGCCACCCTCATTACCACCCCAAAGGGGATGAAAAAAATTGTGATTTAGTGTATGTACAAGAACCTGAAACCTCGAAATATTTTTTCACTTCATCCACCCCTACTACCACCCCCCTACTACCACCCCCCTATTACCACTCCCACCCCACTTCCGATGTGGGGTATCGTTTAATGGGTTTTTGGGGTAGAGGATTTCAAATATTATATTATTAAAGTTCCATAAACAATTATTTCCATATACGAAGTTTTTTCGTTGTGAGTGACTTGGGTAGAGAATCTGGATGTGGAAGTAGTGATTCCTTGGGCAGCGGTTTTTTTACTGCTTCGCTTACTGTACTATATAATCCTTATAGTACGGGAGGCAGCGCTGCCTTTGAACAAGTCATTTCATACCGACTGAAAATCATAACAATAATAGTTTTCCCCTAATACATCAGCAATCTGAACGTCATCTGCTCTGGTAGCGGTGGAGCTAATGGTGAGAGCATGTTAAAGTTGTTAAAAAAATCGTTTTCCATGGGTTTCTTTGAATATCTCAAAATGTTCTAAGAAACCAACAAAAAGAAGGAAATGTTCTTTATGAGCTGTACCATAAAAGTACATAAACTATAATTCATTCCAATTGTTATTATTATTTAAATAAATAAATAAATAAATTACCAAGTATATCTACACGTTATATTATGTTCTTACAAACCTGGCCTCACTCGTTAGATAGCGGAGTGGATAGGGCGTCTGGCACTTTTTATTCAGGGTGCGGACGTCCTGGGTTCAAATCCTGCTCGCGAATTTTTTTTTTTATTGTATCAGTGATATTAAAAGTTTTACAAAGCTGTATATATGAACATGAGGATAGTTGTTCAAGTTAGGTTGATTTTTCGATTATGAAAATACTCGTAGCATAATTTTTTTTTTCAACGTTAACATGCTGTCACCTCTAGCTCCACCGTGGGTGCGGCGACTGACGCTCATTTTGATGATTATTGAATATTAATCAACTGATAAAAAGGAAATTTATTCGGTATAAAATTCCTCGAAAAAATGCAGCGCTTTCTCCCGTACTATTATGACATTCATTATTCCGAAAATAAATGCGTATAAGTCTAGAAGCCTTTTTAAACAATGTATTTCACTTAAAATAAACTGTTTATATTATTTCTGTCATTGTCAGTTTTGTCCATCAAAATTTTTTGTCCTAAATAAAATGGAATAAAGGCAAATGTCCTGTTGTAGATCCAATACAAATCCTTGCACCTCGTGCTGTGATCCCTGCAGAATACCGTGTTATAGTCCGTGTTCCCGTCCATGTCCTCCAAGCCCTCCATGCCCTCCAAGCCCACCATGCTTTCCACGCCCTCCATGCCCTGCAAGCCCTGCATGTCCTCCAAGCCCTCCAAGCCCACCATGCTTTCCACGCCCTCCATGCCCTGCATGCCCTCCATGCCCTGCAAGCCCTGCATGCCCTGCAAGCCCTGCATGCCCTCCAAGCCCTCCATGCTTTCCACGCCCTCCATGCCCTGCATGCCCTCCAAGCCCTTCATGCTTTCCACGCCCTCCATGCTTTCCATGCCCTCCATGCATTCCATGTCCGACATGTAAGACGCCAATCTCCGGACAAGGTATTGGAGGTAATGGTGGTTGTACTTGTGGTTGTACTTGTTGTACTTGTGGTGGTAATGGTGGTGGCCCTAAAGACGACAAGAAGAAGAAGCCTAAGAAAAAACGTAAGAAAAAGAAGAAAAAGAAGAAACAAGATAAGTGTACGCCCAGGGTAATATGTAACTGTTTCCCAAAAGACGAACCAACTGGATGTAGATGTGGCACAGGTAAACCATGTTCACCAATAAATCGAACGGGTGGAGGTGGTTGTTGTGGTCCTAGTTGTGGACCTATCACGCAAAATTCACGGCGTGTAAATATGTCCAATACCATGGGATATGGAGGTGGAGGCGGAGGATGTGCAACAGGCTGTGGAAAACCGATGTCATATCCTAATAATGTGCAAAGGTCTGTAACACTACCGGGATTGGGAACTTGCAGTACTTGCGGTATGAATAAACCTGCTCCACCCTCGATGTCCATGACTATGGCAAACCCGTATGGAAATGTAAATAGAAATGGATGCGGCAAAGGGTGTTGTAGAAATGAGAACGGATATGGGAACTATAGTACCTCTGGACGACAGGAGAATATGAACCAACAAATTAATTCTAATTATAGTAACATTTATTCTACTCAACAACAACAACAACCGTATCAAAATTATCATACTGATCGCCCTAGATGTGGAATGTACTGTGGCACTAAAGCAAATCCTAATTTTTTGATGCAACCTCCAGCAGAAAAAGCAAATGCGTATTCAAAATGTTACATGAACAACAGTAGTCTAATATCCAATAATAATGTAAGAGGAGATTGTTATTATTAGCAACAAACGAGATAACATGTTTTAAATGTATAGAGATGTACAGGATAATTATGTTTGAACTAATGGTGTTAATAGTAGGAAAGCCAGCAACGGATTTACTTACGTTATTTCAGCAGTCATAAGAATGAGTAGGCATACCCTTCTTAACACACTAGACACGGAATGGAACGTCTGGCACCTCGACACAGCCGGGTATAGTAACCAATTCAAATTCAATTTTTTTCTCTATTCCCAGCCTAAAAATTACTAAGTGACGCAGGCTGTCAAATTTATACCTTTTCGTTTCAAAGACCTTTTTTCCTCGATCGGTTCGGTTGAAACCGGTCTATTCCTCAAATTTTTCCCTAATTTGTATAAAGGACTATTAAAATATAAGAGGGTGTGATATTGGTATTGTCCCTTTACACTCTCTTATATTTTAGTAGTCTTAAAAAATTTTGGAAAAAATTGAGACCTCGACCGGTTTCAACCAAACCGATCGGGGGAAAGGTCTTTGAAACAAAAAGGTTTAAATTTGACAGCCTGCGTCACTTAATAATTTTTAGGTTGGAAATGAAAAAAAAAATCGAATTTGGATTGCTGTGGACCCTGCTGTGTCGAGTGCCAGACGTTCCATTCCGTGTCTAGTGTGTTAAGAAGGGTATGCTTACTCATTCTTATGACTGCTAAAATAACATAAGTAAATCCGTTGCTGGCTCTTAGTCTATAATGTTTCCACGTAATTTCTGGTAAGCAACGGGAAGAACATCAGAAACTATTTGCCCTGTAATTTCATTGGATATTGTATGAATAACCAAATGTTTTGTGTACAATGTCCAGTGTTTTTAATTAAATATTCATTTTATTGACTTGCTGTTTTATTACACACTTTGCAAATAGGAAAACGAAGAGTATAGGTATTGCATTTGATCGGCATATTTCTAAAATCGGAAAATTCGCTCGTAGACAAAAAATTTTCGTATCATTGTGTTAGTCAAAATCTCCGTCTGTCCGTCCGTCACGTTTCTTGTAAGCACGATAACTTAAGAAAGAAAAGTCCGATTGCATTGAAAATTGGACAGTAAGTGAGTGTTAGCTAGAGGAAGAACAAAATCGATCAGTAAATAAAAAACTCGTTAATTATTTAAATTTAAAAAAAAAAATTTTGATTTTTTTATGTTTTTGTAATTGAATAGAAATTTGGTGAAATATTTTGAATGATTTTAATATATTTATATATTTTGCTAATATACGTATAATATAGTATAGTATAGTATAGCATAGCATAGCATAGCATAGCAAACCATATTTACATTTTTTCACGTGTCAGGTGGTGGTGTAGTTCATATGTTTTTGACTCGGAACCCAAAGATTCCAGGTTCGAAACCCACGTAGGTTTTGGATGCAGTTCTTTTCATTCAGAAACCCACGTAGATTTTGGATGTAGTTTTTTTCTACTTTATTTTATACTGAGTGTTTTACCAATTAAGTTCATATGATAAAATTAAATATGTCTAAAACTAACATTTACAAAAAACTACGAAGAGTATCCTATGTGTAACAATTATATAAAAAGTCCAGTAAATCGGCGGAGAGTATAAAGGTACGGTTAGACACAGCTACTTTTGCTGCGGTGCAGTGTAAAAACTGCACGGTTCAAGTTAATCTTCATGTGAATACCTGTGCAACCTTAAAGCCGCTGCCCAAGGAATCACTACTTCCACATCCAGATTCTCTATCCAAGTCACTCAAAACGAAAAAATTTTGTATGTGGAAATAATTGTTTATGGAACTTTAATAATATAATATTTGAAATCCTCTACCCCAAAAACCCATAAAACGAGACCCCACATCGGTAGTGGGGTGGGGGTGGTGATAAGGGGTTGGTAGTGGGGGTGGATGTAGTAAAAAAATATTTTGAGGTTTCCGGTTCTTGTACATACACTAAATCACATTTTTTTTTCATCCCCTTTAATAAGGGGGTGGGTGTGGCTAATGCCAAAATTTTTTTGAGACCCTAGCTTCTCTTGTATATACTAGATACCAATTTTATTGACTCTTACCTGCTTGATTTACCCATTTACCCTTCGTCGGAACAACATGAAAATATAATCTAGTTCCAGATCTCGTTAAAGTACATACGTGTACCAAATTTCAAGTCAATATCTTAAACGGTTCCAGAGTAAACGTGCGCACAAAAAAAAAGTTCAGACCGACAGACAGACAGACAGACAGACATTTTTTTTCGCTCAAACTTAAAATCGCGACGTTTCATGACATTTTAAGCCTATTTGAACAATAAAAATTTTTAAAAATGTTTTTGTCGTTACTATATTTCCACTGGATGTGGAAGTAAAAGTAGCGCGTGCAATATTTATTTGCTGCATGCAGCCTCAAAAGTAGCCACGTGTGAATAGAATTTTAAAGAGTAGCGGTGGCTGCAAAAAATATATATTTGGTTGAAACTTTTGCAGCTTTAACGAGTGCAGTATTTTTAAAGTTGGTGTCCATTTGTGTAATGAACATTTTGAGGTAGGTAATTGCTTAATTACTTCCACATCCAGTGGAAGTATAGTAACGACAAAGAAATTTTAAAAACTTTTTATTGTTCAAATAGGCTTAAAATGTCATGAAACGTCGAAATTTTAAGTTTGAGCGAAGAAAAAAATTCTGTCTGTCTGTCGGTCTGTCTGTAACTTTTTTTTTTGTGCGCACGTTTACTCTGAAACCGTTTAAGATATTATTGACTTGAAATTTGGTACACGTATGTACTTTAACGAGATCTGGAACTAGATTATATTTTCATGTTGTTCCGACGAAGGGTTGGGGGGTAAATTGGGGTAAATTTGGGGTAAACGGGTAAATCAAGCAGGTAAGAGTCGATAAAATTGGTATTTAGTATATACAAGAGAAGCTAGGGGCTCAAAAAAATTTTTGGCATTAGCCACCCCCATTACCACCCCCATTACCACCCCCATCTCCTTATTAAAGGGGATGAAAAAAAATTGTGATTTAGTGTATGTACAAGAACCAGAAACCTCAAAATATTTTTTTACTTCATCCACCCCCACTACCACCCCCCCCTATCACCACCCCCACCCCACTACCGATGTGGGTTATCGTGTTATGGGTTTTTGGGGTAGAGGATTTCAAATATTATATTACTAAAGTTCTATAAACAATTATTTCCACATACAAAGTTTTTTCGTTGTGAGTGACTTGGATAGAAAATCTGGATGTGCAAGTAGTGATTCTTTGGGCAGCGGTTTTTTGAATGATATGCTTGTGAATAAGTTGCGACTTGACAACTATTAATGTTAATAAATGAATCATTTTTGTTTGTTTGCAGTTATGAAAAAATAAATAAAAATAGAATAGTGCTGCAGCTTGTATGGAATTTTTTTTAAATCTATTCTTTAATAAGATACATGTTCCATCTTGGAGAAATTTTTAAAAGTACGGTCAGACACAGCTACTTTTGCTGCGGTGTAGTCTAAAAAACTGCGCAGTTCAAGTGAATCTTCATGTGAATACCTTAAAAGTTGCACGTGCAGTTTGGTTGCGTGCAATATTTATATGCTGCGTGCCGCCTTAAAAATAGCCACGTGTGAATTGAAATTTAAAACCGCTGCCCAAGGAATCACTACTTCCACATCCAGATTTTCTATCGAAGTTACAACGAAAAAATTTTGTATGTGGAAATAATTGTTTATGGAACTTTATTAATATGATATTTGAAATCCTCTATCCCAGAAACCCATAAAGCGCTACCCCACATCGATAGTGGGGTGGGGGTGGTTATAGGAGGATGGTGGATGAAGTAAAAAAATATTTTGAGGTTTCTGGTTCTTGTACACACACTAAATCACATTTTTTTCATCCCCTTTAATAATGGGGTGGGAGAGGTAATGGGGGTGGCTAATGCTAAATTTTTTTTGAGACCTTTGCTTCTCTTGTATATATTAAATACCAATTTTGTGGACTCTTACCTGCTTGATTTACGTATTTACCCCAAATTTACCCTCCAACCCTTCGACGGAACAAGATGAAAATATAATCTAGTTCCAGATCTCGTTA
Source organism: Rutpela maculata (assembly GCA_936432065.2). Taxonomy (NCBI): domain Eukaryota; kingdom Metazoa; phylum Arthropoda; class Insecta; order Coleoptera; family Cerambycidae; genus Rutpela; species Rutpela maculata. The sequence continues at coordinate 126,683,264 of OW386285.2, forward strand.
AAGTATATATGGGTACCAAATTTCAAGTTAATATCTTAAACGGCGCCAGAGTAAACGTGCGCATAAAAAAAAGTTAGACAATTTTTTTTTTTCGCTCAAACTTAAAATCTCGACGTTTCATGAACAATTTGAACAATAAAAATTTTTTAAAAATTTTTTGTCGTTACCATATTTCCACTGGATGTGGAAGTAAAAGTAGCGGTGGCTGCAAAAAATATCTATTTGGTTGAAACTTTTGCAGCGGCAGCGAGTGCAGTATTACTTCCACATCCAGTGGAAGTATAGTAACGACAAAAAATGTTTAAAAAATTTTATTGTTCAAATAAGCTTAGAATGTCACGAAACATCGAGATTTTAAGTTTAAGCTAAAAAAAAAATTCTGTCTGTCTGTAACTTTTTTGCGCGCACGTTTACTCTATAACCGTTTGAGATATTGACTTGAAATTTGGTACACATATGTACTTTAACGAGATCTAGAACTAGATTATATTTTCATCTTGTTCAGTCGAAGGGTTGGGGGGTAAATTTGGGGTAAATAGGTAAATCAAGCAGGTAAGAGTCCATAAAATTGGTATTTAGTATATACAAGAGAAGCTAAGGTCTCAAAAAAAAATTTGGCATTAGCCACCTCCGTTACCACCCCCACCCCATTATTAAAGGGGATGGAAAAAAAATGTGATTTAGTGTGTGTACGAGAACCAGAAACCTCAAAATATTTTTTTACTTCATCCACCCCCACTCCGCTACCGATGTGGGATATTGTTTTATATTATTAAAGTTCCATAAACAATTATTTCCACTTACAAAATTTTTTCATTGTGAGTGACTTGGATAAAGAATCTGAATGTGGAAGTAGTGATTCCTTGGGCAGCGGTTTTTTTAAAGTTGGTGTCCATTTGCATATTTTAAATAATATATTTGTGAATAAGTTGCGACTTGACAGAATTATTAATGTTTTTAAATTAATCATTCTTGTGTTGGTTTATAGTTATAAAGAAAATCGAATATAGAATTAAAGCTGCAGCTTGTAGTAAATAATAAAATAAATTATCTAGATTTTTTAAGAAACAATTTAGGAGATCTCTTGGAGGATGTGCCTTATGAGACCAGAAGGATAATGTGGTTCATGCACGATGGTGCACCTCCCCATTTTGGAATAGTTGTTCCAAGTTATTTAAAAGCAGCTCATCTCAATAGGTGGATTGGCAGTAACGGACTGGTAGCTTGGCCCCCTTATTTTGATTGTAGTGGCTTTTTTTATAAATCTATTCTTTAATAAAATACATGTTTGATCTTGGAGAGATCTTTAAGTATTTGATATTTATAGCTAAGAAACATTGTTTTGACACCTAAAAGTCATATACAATATACACTTAAAACTCCCGGCGTCATTTTTTCGATAATCAATTCGAATTCTGTAGAAGGTGTCCACTAGAATATATAAAAGACTTCAGCTTTGAGTAACAATGGTTATTTTACACATTGAGGTATAGATGGCGTTGCGATGCAAAGAAATTGTTCGATCCTAGGAACATTGAAATAAGGTGCATGAGATGGAGAATTATATTCTAAGCACTTTTTTAATATAAACAATTCTCGAAAAATCACTGGTTTTCGAGATATTTGACTTCAATGTATTTTTTTAAGTAACAAAAATCACATTTCTTTTTCTCATGTGTCTACAATTTACAGTGTAAAATTCAGTCGAACATACAACATAAACATGACGCAAAAATTAGGCAATACACACTAAACAGAAATGTGCAAAATCTTTAATTTCCAAATGCAGTTGCAGCCCCACCTTTGTTTTACTTGAAAAAAAAAAATCAGCCTGATTCACCATTGCACGCTACTTTTAGGATCAGTGTGGACACTGTATTTAATATTTATAGCTAAGAAACATTATTTTGACATTGTTTGTGTCCATTTGTATACAAGGAGGTAGGTAATTTTAAATAATATGTTTGTGAATAAGTTGCGACTTGACAAAAATCTTTTTTCTCTCTTTTCTCAAAAAGATATCCCACAAATTAACAAAGTACTGGATCTGATCGTACCCTTTCTGTGGGCCGTTGCTTCTTCTGCAGAGGTGGAAAGAATCTTTTCTTCATATGGACTTGTATATATGTATTGTTTTGTACTGTTTTGAAAAGTTAATGGTTTAAGCCTTTAAATTAAAAGCTTTTTAAAGTTTTATGTTGGCAAATAAAAATGTTTACTAACAAAGTTGGTATTTTTTCTTTATAATATTTAAACTTGAAATCAGAAGAAACGTTTTTTTAAATAAAAAAATTCTTGATGATTTTAATAAAATTATTTAAATCAGCTCAACCCTGGTTTTAATAGTACAACAATGACAGGCTCTAGCTAGTGTCTCCTCGTCCATGTTTTACAGTACACAAATAGGATTTTATTACGTTTATTACAACACGAACACGGCGAGATGCCAAGAAACAATAGCTCCATAAAGCAGCTGATTGCACGATGCAAAAACAGCGTGTTGTGTGTGAACATTACTGCAACCCTTCTCCATACTTGCTGGTTTGACAGTTTGCAGTAGAAATAACTGCTCGCTGCACGCTACTTTTCGGATCAGTGTGAATGTAGAAGAACGCACTACCGGGCGTCAAAATGACGCGACACCAATTTATTTCTCAGGGGGCGCCAGTCGCGTATTACCCCATTCTTCTACCTCCCAGGCAGGTTAGAGATAAGATGCACTTCGATAGCCGAGTAATGGACCAAGGCTGCACTACCACAGATCGGAAATGACGCTCTCTCTGGACCTGAATTCCCTCGTTGGGGGTTTAGGCGCCTCTTAATTTCCTGAAATTTTGCTTAAAAGAAATCCCAACCGAAGAATTTCTCTGCGTGGAAACCACGTTTTGGTCCGTTAATGACGAAATCTATTTCTCAAAAAACGCATAAAAAAATCCCTCTCAAACCTCCGTAAAGCAACCAGAAGGTCGAACGTTAATGTGAATTAACTCGACACATCCGGCTTTCTATACGAAAGTTCCAGGGATTATAGACCGTCAATAGGCCTCAAGATCAATTAAGAAACAATAGTTCAAAGAATCCGTTTATTTAACAAAATTGGTTTTACAAAATTCTCAAGATAAGAATCGTGCCTTCCCCAATCAAGGTAATGACTTTCAGACCATACAAGCGAGAGCGCTCACGCTAACGATCGATTAGGTAGAAAAGATTCATACATACCTTCTCAGAATCAAAATGCGAGCATTTTTAGAGTCGTCTCAGACTCTGGGTAAATGAATAATTATGGCTGACTAAAATAACTTAAAAAAGTTTTACTCAATGAATTTAGGTTCGCTAGAGACTACTTAGCTTTAAAGTTCTTGTATCGTAAAGACGTACTCGAACACATTCAGAGGACTTATTACTGCGTAAGTTGAATGGCGTTCGATCAGTCCAGGACTTACTAGCCCTTATCACAGTCGTTCAATATTATCGATTTGGCAGCGACCCACCTTCGAGCGGCTTTTAGGCAAAATTGAATTTTTGGATTTTTATGCACAAGGCGTTTTCCTCTATAACTTTGTCATTTGAAAAGCCCCGTTATTGGCTTTTCTACCATTGCTTTGTCTGGACCACTCAACGCGCTCGACCAAATTGCGAGCCGCTGAGTCAATCCAAACTCTTTCCATGCGAGAAACCGGCCTTGTACATGTGCATTGATTTTTATCAATTTTTGCTTATCGGCACTACACCGGCTTTGTCAAAATCTTCTATTTTGCCTTTTGGATGCAGTGCATCGCTAAAATTTTATGCTCATACTTTAGAATTGGGCTTTCAATGACCGTACCTCAAAGGTCAATTTCTTTGGTGGAGGAATAAAAAATAAAAAATAATACAAAGTATATTTTCGTGGTACTTTTGAAACTGACTTTGTGGTACTTTTGAAAAATCTATTTTAAGACCAATTTCGGCGTACTTTTGAAAAATCAATTTTCAAGCCAAATTTCAAGGTACTTTTGAAAAACTAATCTGCGGGTGAAATTTTGGCGTACTTTTGAAAAATCGATTTTCAAGCCAAATTTCAAGGTACTTTTGAAAAGCTAATCTGCGGGTGAAATTTTGGCGTACTTTGGAAAAATCGATTTTCAAGCCAAATTTCAAGGTACTTTTGAAAAGCTAATCCGCTGGTGAAATTTTGGCGTACTTTTGAAAAATCGATCTTCAAGCCAAATTTCAACGCAGTTTTGAAAAATTAGTCTGCAGGTGAAATTTTGGCGTACTTTCGATAAATCGATTCCTGAGCCAAATTTTGACACCCTTCCAAAAATATTATTTTTCAAAGTCCAATTTGTGGTACCTTTGAAAAAGTATATTATTCATAAATCTGTGTCATTATATACTTCTGCTCTCATATTCTGAACCAAAAACATTTTTCCTAAGTGAAAATTCGGTGTTTCTTCGAATTTTCACCTGGTCATTTCCAATGCCTTATAGAACCCAAAACGGTCCTTATGGACTGATCTGCGCCTCTGCAGACTTCCAAAAATGTCTTCAAATTAAATTTTTGCCTAAGTCGAATTTTGATTCTGTCCTCAACTTAGGACGATTTTGGAGAGTTCTACAACATGAACAAGAAACGAAACTTTTGCAACTGCACCCTAAAACTACGCAGCAAAAGTAGCAGAGTCTGACCGTATTTTTAACTAAAAAAAAAACATTTTACAAGAAAAGAGATCAAATAAACCTCTGAGGTACAAAATAGCGTTGGATATTTCTCATACACAACGTTATCTAAGTCATTAAACGACTTGACCATTATTTGAAGCCTAATAAAATACATGAGATATACATCGTTTGCCTTTAATCCGGAGCATTTTACATCCGTTTCCTGCCTTATATTGCTATATCTTTCTCTCGTCCTCACCACCACCAGCAGTGGGGTGTTTTTGGGTATTTTTTATGTTGACTCCACCTGAAAGGAGTGAAAGTGGTTGTTTTATTTTTTGAAACACTTTAAAGTGGTGTTTTTGTAGTTTTTGGACTAAATAGTTATTTATACACCAAGGGTTGTCAGTGCAGTAGAGAAAAACTAGTGGAAAACTATAATTATTTGAGTAAGATTTCATATTTGCTAAGCAAATGGTGGTAGCGATGCTTGGAATATGCGTTATTTATGTACCAAGGGTCGTAAGTGCACTTTTTTCGGTCTAGAATACAGTTTGCAATTCGAGGCCCGTATGGCCTATCAGAAAGATATTCCACAATTTGGTACACGTATGTATTTTAACGAGATCTGAAACTAAATTATATTTTGATCTTATTCCGTAAAAGGGGAGAAATTGTAAATGAGAGTAAATAGATAAATTAAGCAAGTAAGAGTCCACAAAATTGGTATTTAGAATACATATAAGAGAAGCTGAGGTCTCGAAAAAATTTGTGGCATTAGCCACTCCCATTATTAAATAGGGTGAAAAAAATAAAATTGTGATTTAGTGTGTGTATAAAAACCAAAGGCCTCAACATTTTTTTTACTTCATCCACTCCCACTACCATCCCCTACCTCTACTTTCATGTGGCATATCGTTTTTTGGGTTTTTGGGGTAGACGATTTCAAATACTATATTATTAAAGTTCCAAAAACAAGTTTTTCTCTTTGTGAGACTTGGATAGAAAATCTGGATGTGAACGTAGTAATTCCTTGGGCAGCGGTTTTGTTTACTACTGAGTTATTATTATATACCTATCTAGATAAGGGGCCAATCTTAAATTTATTGTCAGAATAACTTGAAAATTTGAATATTTATTTAAAAAAGTATTATAAATATCTCTATTACCACCCCATTAATTAATAAGATAAGATATTTTTTCCTTCTGGGAATAAAAATAATATCAAACTAGTCGTCGATTTACTTAGATTTTATATAAGTATATAATTGTTACACATTCTTTAGGATACTCTTCGCATTTTTGTTGTAAATAATGTTAGTTTTTGGACATTTTAAATTTTGTGATACCAACTTTGTTGTGAAAAAAACATATGGAAAAAATTTAAAAAAAAAACAACTCATGTCAGGGATTCGAACCCAAGACCTGTGGATTGCAAGGCAAGCAAGCAACAATCATTTATTTACATTAAACTTACAGAGTATGTACCTCCCCGGAATCTGGCCTGGAGCCAGCCAGACAACCGCGCCACGCAGCAAAAAAAGACAACTACCATGTCAGGGATTCGAACACAAGACCTTTGGATTGCAAGGCAAAAGCTTTGGCCGCTGGGCCATTACACACTACTGTAAAAATCGAATGTAATCATTCAAGAACTATATTTCAACGGATTAGATATATTATTATGAAATGTATAAACAAAAACAAATTATAGAGAATAACATTTCGCAAGATTTCTATTTAAGTACAAGTGACAAAAATTAAGATTTTTTTTTTATTTAAATGGTTAATGAATTTTTTATTAATTGATTGATTTTTTTCAAATGGGGTTCTTCCTCTAGCTAACGTTCACTTATTTTCCAAATTTCAATAAAACCGGACTTTTCTTTCTTAAGTTATCGTGCTTACAAGAAACGTGACGTACGGACAGATAGACATTTTTAAAGTTGTTCAGAATTCGTTCACTAACATAATGATATCAAAATCTCTACGAGCGATATTTACTGTTTTAGAAATGAAATCAAATGAAATATACTCTTCGTTTTTGCGAAGAGTATAATAACAACTGTGTCTTCTTCTTAATATCGTGACCAACGAAATTATTTTCGTGGGCGATTCGCCGGATGGTACCTTCGCGTTCCCTCGACACTTACCGTTGACTTTGGGTGTTCGGAGCTCTGAAGTGAGTTCGCCAGACCCTTGTGCATGAGAGAGGTGCCCTTGTGCTATTCTCAACAACACTCGTGAAATTGCGGGCACGTGTTAATGCGAATATTTCGAAGAAATCGGTGTTTTCACAAATTTTAAAATCTCATTAATTGTGAAGGTAATACTTAATTATAACTAAAAACATTTGAATTTCCACAATCAGTTGAGTAATATCAAAAAAAAAGAATTTTTAAAGTTGAATTAAAATTTTACCGACAAAAACACTAAGACATATTATTGACGTCATCGGTTATATACCTAACCTCAAAAATACATATCTTTTAAAAATTTCCGAGTAATATGTCACTATTATGAAAATTTTCGCTTGGTTCTCGTACTTTCAACTAAAATCTTGTTCAATGTAATGTTCATAAAGTTTTAAATATCTTCACCCAATAAAATAAGGCGATTTTTGTTGGTTGGAAATCCAGCCTATAATTAGCAGCCCATTTTTAGTATCAACAATATTTATTATTTTTGAATGTTTTCTTGAAGCCATACTGGTTTCAAATGAGAAGTGCGGATACAATCATTAAAAATGACAATAAACTTAAAAAATCTAAAAGTTGAGGCTATATTGGTTATATTAATGCAACCGATGATGTCACATTCCGTTTTGTATAGGCCTTTTCATCATAAGCGCGCGCATGTGCTGCCTCTACGTTTGTTTGCGGGAACTATGAAATGTTGGGACACTTGGTTGTCAAAATGGCTGAACCGGTATCATTTTTTCACATTAATTTAAACGAAAGTGTGATTGACGGTGCAAAATTAGTACACAACATTGTGGAAGAACACACTTGTGCTCAATTAAGCCGCTAGCTCAAGTATCCTGGTCGTAAAATGACTGGAAGCAAGAATAAAGAACTGGTTGCAAGGTTAGAATTCAACTATCAACTTATCAATTTATATACAAGTGCATTGAAAGAAAACAAATGTGTTTAGTCTACAACATGCTTAATAACATTCTTCGTGCAGTAATTGATAATACAGTAAAAATATTTTCTGGTTTTTTACGAAAATGTAGGGTCAAAAATGCAATTGAAAATGAGTTTTTTTGTCGATCCTTCTGTTAATAAAGCTGGCTCCTTTTTTTCTAATTTTTTCAAATAGGTAAACTATACGATATGGCACTACCTATTTTCAGAAAATTGGTAACAGATTCATAATTATTTGGTTAAAAAACGTAATGTTTATGTCAAATCCAATATTGACATGCGAAAACTGTCCGAACATGGCGGAACTCGACGTGTATGGTGGCCTTTAGGCCTGACAAAAACCCTAACTTACCAACAAAAGATGGCTGCTGTAGTACAAACAAAGCAAAGTGACAGCGTGTTGGACTGGCCTATAGGATCATTTTCGGTCAGCTGATTTTGACGTAGCTGTCTATAGGGCACACAAAACCTCATCCAATAACAGGCAATGTAAATGAAATGAAATTTTAACAATATAGTGTTTTTTGTAGATTGTGGCATGGCGTTTTTGATTGTTTTCAAGTAATAAACTTTATTTAATTATGCAGAGTGAGTATTTCAAGAAGTTGATGTTGGTTTCTTAAGATGGAAGGTGTTAAATCATCCCTTTTAATCGCGGCTATCCATATTTGACGTCGTTTTCTCTACAGATCATTTATATGAGGGATATATTTAATTCACGACGTCGGGTGCATGGTAAAAGCTAACTCGTCACGATTTCCACGATGTCCACAACCCACTACTATGCACATATCAAGCATTTTTTTCCAATTATAATCAAAATATTATCATGAAAAAATTTAATGATAAGACACATTAAACAATTCTTTACAAAAAACTCAAATTAAAAACCTTTAAAACGTAAAAACTACATAAAAAAATTCTGCACTTGTCACAATCTAATTAATAGAAATAAATCCGTGTTTGACCGCCACGCCATAATGAAAAACAATTTTGACAGGTCGTTGGATTGCCTAATAGTCCTCCCTGAAAAATCGCCGCGAGACAAAAGAACCCTGATGGAATACTTACATGAAGAATTACTCGGCTTTGATAAACCGGCCCTTAAAGTCATCTGACAGTCACAGCAACGAGCAACAAAAATTATAATATAAACAAATATTTTATTTTAAAAAAATAAGTGAAACCCCAACAAAGGCAGAGACCCCAATTTTTCATCATCAGAGCGGTTGTTATTAATTAAAATAGCAAATAATTATGAACACGTCGCACAATAAAAAAAACTGATGCAATATCTTGCAGGGACAAAGAAGCTGAATGATTTCTACAATACAATAAAATAGATTTTAATATTTGCTTTTTAGCTACATTAGAAATGTAGCTTCGTGTTCCAAAAATTCCAAAATATCTGTTTCATCATCTCTTATTTCGTCGAAAGCTTCCATTCTTAATGATTTAACCAAAAAATATCTTTGACTTTTCACTCAACTGTCAACACCAAACAAATTTTTTTAGGTTAACCTCGGGCTAACGGAAATAACCCCCCACCTTGAAGTTCAGGCTTTTAACCCGACTTGATAAACACTTGCTAACTCCAGGCTAAAGTGTTTTGTGTAGAGCACTGTTTTATATTAAATAGGTACGGTAGGTACTTGGTTTGATTTTCCATTTAAAAAGAACAATACAATTTTACTTAAACATTTATTGTATTTTATCAGATACCATAAAACCTTAATATTAAATTATTACATGAATTAATTAGTCTATCAATTGTTTACATTACTCTCGATGTAATTAGAAATTAGTCCCGGGCACGGTGTATTAATACACCCTGGTCCCGGGGCAAACTAACCTAACCGGCCCACAGTGGTAAATTTTTCCATTTTTTTGGACAAAAATCGGTCTACAATGCAATTATTAATGGATTTAAATTTTTTTTTTTTTAAATAATTGTTAGGTATCACCCGATGTTTGAGCACTGCCCAAATTTTAAAAACGTTCAACATAACTTCAAAAAATCCTATAAATATATGAAATTCGTGTATTTTACTTAAGTAAAATTGCGAATTTCTGTTTTTTAAAAGTTTTACTCAGAAAATATCCTTTACTACATGTTTTTTGGGTCGCTGATTAAGAAAAATTTGGTCCCGTTAACCAGAAATTGATATAACACCCTTAAAATACCGAAAAACACCCCTAATAGGGATTTTTCCGAAATATTCTTATTAAAAATGTAAAATAGTCTAGTGAAGTGTATTTTTTATATGATAAATACAAAACCTTAGTTATTCAAATAATAATTCAGTAAACATTTACCCTAAGGGTTAATCAGAGGGGTTGAAACAACCCCCATTTCGACAAAAAATATAGTTACAATGGTTATTTTTTAGATTTTGCTTCAAAATAGGGTAAGAGAGTACATTGTGACTATGAGAGTGTATCTCAACCCCCTTTGAGGGTGAAACCCACCCTCAAATGGCTGTAGAATTTGAAAATAGGTTTCGAATTTTTTTGAAATTTTAGGATCACGCCTTCTTCGATATTTTCACTAAAATCGGTCTCCGAACCTTAGGTTTGGTAAATAAAAATTATTTTAAAGGTTAAATTAATCAATTCTTATATACTTTGACAACGTGAATAAACAACAATTCAATGTGAGTAGAAACAAATTCTAAGTTTTTCAACGTTTTTAAGAAGCTCGTAAGTTAGAAATCGCATTTTTTCCATTTGAAAGGAAAAAAAATATTTAAAATGAAATGAAAATTTTTCATCCATTCTATACAATGTGAAACAACAATCCAATTTTTAGTAAACATATTTTAAGCATCCTAAAGTTCAAAAACAATTAGGTGCTTAAAAGCAATTTTTCATACATTCTACTCCATGTAAAACAAGTATCCAAAGTTAAAAAAAAATAACAGATTTTAAGATAGTCTTAAAATGATTTAATAATGAAAAAAATTGGACATTAAAATGGATGTTAATCAATTTTTTTTAAATTTTTTTATCAATTATTGTATACTTAGTAGTAAAAAATGTATTAATTATTTTAATTATTTTAAAAGATTTTTTTTGAAATGTCTAAAATTTAGTTTGTTTGAAAAAAATAGAGATATCTGCTGATTTTAAGCTGCTATTAAGCACCCAATTGTTTTTGAACTTTAGGATGCTTAAAATATGTTTACTAAAAATTGGATTGTTGTTTCACATTGCATAGAATGGATGAAAAATTTTTCATTTAATTTTAAATATTTTTTTTCCTTTCAAATGGAAAAAATTCGATTTCTAACTTACGAGCTTCTTAAAAACGTTGAAGAACTTAGAATTTGTTTCTACTCACATTGAATTGTTGTTTATTCACATTGTCAAAGTATATAAGAATTGATTAATTTAACCTTTAAAATAATTTTTATTTATCAAACAAGGTTCGGAGACTGATTTTAGTGAAAATATCGAAGAAGACGTGATTCTAAAATTTCAAAAATATTCGAAACCTATTTTCAAATTCTACAACCATTTAAGGGTGGTTTTCACCTCTAAAAGGGGGTTGAGATACACTCTCATAGTCACAATGTACTCTCTTACCTATTTTGAAGCAAAAACTAAAAAATAACCATTGTAACCATATTTTTTGTCGAAATGAGTGTTGTTTCAACCCCTCTTAGGGTAAATGTTTACTGAATTATTATTTGAATAACTAAGGTTTTATATTTATCATATAAAAAATACACTTTACTAGACTATTTTATATTTTTAATAAGAATATTTCGAAAAAATCCCTATTAAGGGTGTTTTTCGGTATTTTAAGGGTGTTATATCAATTTCTGGTTAACGGGACCTCATTTTTCTTAATCAGCGACCCAAAAAACATGTAGTAAAGGATATTTTCTGAGTAAAACTTTTAAAAAACAGAAATTCGCATTTTTACTTAAGTAAAATACACGAATTTCATATATTTATAGGATTTTTTGAAGTTATGTTGAACGTTTTTAAAATTTTGGCAGTGCTCAAACATCGGGTGATACCTAACAATTATTTAAAAAAAAAAATTTTTTTTCAAATCCATTAATAATTGCATTGTAGACGGATTTTTGTCCAAAAAAATGGAAAAATTTCCCACTGTGCGGCCCTAAGAGGAGATAACGCCAATCACAAAGTTTTATCGGCAAAGCTAAAGCTGAAGTGGGGCGAAGGGTAGGTAGTGTGGCTATTAGGCAATCCAAACCACGTGACTTCCAACATGGCGCTGAGGGCAAACATCCGGCAATCCTTTATTTTCATTCGTTAAATGAGTTTTTTTTCGGTTGCCTTGGCTACGTTTCCGCGAGTTAATTAAAATAAACCCCATGTTTGCCCTCAGCGCCATATTGAAAAATAATTTTGACAGGTCGTTGGATTGCCTAATTTTAGACGTCACAGGTAACCTCAAAAATATGGGTTTCTTAAGATTTAAGAGTATTACGCAGCTATTATTAAAATTTCTGCCTGGTTCTCATATTTTCAACAAATCTAGTTCAGTGTTATGTTTATGAAGTTCTAAATACTTTGTCCTAATAAAATAGGACTCTTTTTATAGGTTGGAAATCTAACCTCTAATTAGCAGTCTATTTTTATTAATTGACAATATTGAAAAATTATTTACGTGAAATATTTGCTTGGAGCCAGTATGGCTCCAAGCTAAAAATGCATATACAAACATTAAACATGAAAATAAACTTGAAAAACTTAAAATTTAAAGTTATGTTGGTTACGAAATATATTTATTAGACTATTTCCAGAAAAAAAGCATCGAACAAGAAATATTTTTTATTAATATTGGTGCAACTGACATTTTAGTTGTCAAGCCTGGTGAAATTTTCGCTGGCTGTCATTGTATGAAAGTTTGTTCTTATTGGTCCAAATTTTCAAAATCTTGCTACTTCATTGGTTCTTATAATGTGAGGGAACTAGTCTGATACATTTTTTATGGTATTCGGATTCAGATACTTTTATTGTATTCAGGTACTCGCCTAATGTATTCAAATACGCATACTTTATTAATTTGTGTTGGGTACGGAGAATGAATACAAATTTAAAAATGCATCCGAAAGAATACAGAAGTATTCGAATACTACCCAGCTCTGCTCCAAACTAAAAATACTTTGATGTTCTAAAGCTTATATTGTTCCTTTCTCAAGGATAAAAGTCTACCCGTTCAAAGTTGGCCACATGTGTATTATTTAAACGTGTATCTTATTCCCAATTGATAACAGTTTCGTCTCTTTCTTCACTTACATGATCTTAATGCATAGTGGTCACTACCACCAATCCCACCCCCACTAACGATGCGGCATATCGTTTGGGTTTTTAGGGTAGACGATTTCAAATATTATATTATTAAAGTTCCATAAACAATTTTTTGGCATTAGGTACCATACTTCCACTGGATGTGGAAATAACATTAATAGAAAGAACGTTAATCAGTTCGAGAATGATAATCATTTGCAGCTTTCAGAAAAAGAAAACTGAAATTTTGTTTACCTGTTTAAATTCATAGTAAATTTTATGTTTTGAAAAATCTAGAATAGGAAGGTGCAAGAGGGTGCAAGTATATAAGTTTTTCACCATGTTGTCATATATATGTCATGCAAAGTGTCAGTGAAAATTAAATTTTTTCTGTTTGTGAATTTTTGTAAACGTATAATGTGAAATGTGGGATGCCTTTCTTGATAGAACTTGCCACTCATGTATTGGTTTAAGTTCCTCAGGGTCATATTGCAGGAGAAAAACAGATCTCAACTCTTTTGAATATTTAAATTACATACACAGAGACGTTCTAAGTTATTTAGACAAAAAATATTCAATGAAAAAATCACAGCAAAAACCCAAAAAGGGATCACCTAATATCAACCAACAATCATCATCGAAAAAGGAAGAGAATAGAAAACAAATTCCTGTATACCTTAAAGTAGATGCACATGAATTCGAAGCTCATAAAATAAGGCCCGCGTTTCCGCCATACTGTAGAGCTGAAGGATATTGTAAGTGTGAAAAGACATATATAAAAATTCCACCGTCCCAATCTACCAAACTTTCAAAACTAATAGACAGAACAGAAGAACGCCAAACAGTCAAAAAACCGCCACCTGCGAAAGCTAAAAACGCGCCTAGAAACTTAAACTTTAAATTGAAAAGTGCTACTGATTCCTTGTCGAAAAAATCAGAACCTCCTGCAATAAAAAAAAATTATGAAGACACTCTACCTCCTGAAATAGAAAGTGTTCCTCCTACTACATCAACTCCTCCCACTACGTCTACTCCTCCTACTACATCTACTCCTCCTACTACATCTACTCCTCCTACTACATTTACTGCTCCTACTACGTCTACTCCTCTACCGGCATGTGAAACGTTCAATATAAAATGTAAAAATTGCATAGTAGCAGAACATCGTTATAGAAGAAGAAGATCTTCGGCCGTATATAGAACTGTATTTGGGTCCCGCTTAAATTTTGATAATTGTGGATTATTTTGGGTAAGTTATGTACATAAACGTTATAATGATAAGGTCTGCACACGCGATTCCTTTTTCAAGGATCCGTTAGTTGTTACATTACATTTGAAATATAGTGTAGTGGCTTGCGTTTCGATACTTCCACTTGTAAGTAATAGCAAATCATTTTAATCATGAATAGAACTAGTCAAAATAAGTAGATTTTCGAACAGACCCACCTCGAGAAATCATGCCTGCTCCTCCTGGCCCCCCTACCTGTATCTGCCTATATATATTTTTTCCCAAAAACGGTAGGAGCTAGAGGAATGATCTTGGCGCCATTCGATAGAGTGTAAAATTTTGCATAAGACCCTTTTGCTTTTTGCTATTTTCTTTTTTTTTTTGTAAGGCCCCACATCAACAAAAAGAAGGGAGGAGCCTTCCAAAAACGACACATGTTTGGCTATATCTCTATAAGGGCCCGATAAATCAAAATTCTATAAGATATAAGAAAAAAAAGATCACTGTTTTTTACTTCCATATCCAGTGGAAGTATAGTAACGACAAAAAAATTTGAAAAAAATTTTATTGTTCAAATAGGCTTAGAATGTCACGAAATGTCGAGATTTTTTGAGCGAAAAAAAAAATTCTGTCTGTCTGTCGGTCTGTCTGTCACTTTTTTGTGCGCACGTTTACTCTGGAACCGTTTGAGATATTGACTTGAAAGGGTCTCGCCGGTTAAGTATATGGAATTGGGCCCAGCGGCTTATTGGGCTGTTCATTCACATGAATGTTGCTTATGACCAGGAATGCTCAATAAATTATATAATAAACCTCTATCCCCTATATTAGCAGAGTTATAGAGGTTATAGAGGTAAACTTTAAAATTAATTTTTTTCAAAACTATTGAAGATAATTAATTGAAATTAATAGGAGACGTTGACATAAAATAGCTTTATATTTTACATTTTTTTTACATTCCTATTACGTCATTTAGTATATAAAAAAAATAATTAAATTTTTGAGGGTGCTGTTTTTATATCAACCCCTCGAGTGACACCTACCAAAAAAATATATATTATTTAACAGTAACATAATTATCGTGTGTGAAAATTACTTCAAGGTCAAATTGGGACAAGATGCTTAAAAATATAAATCTAGATAATGAACACAGGCACACAAAAAAAATTAAGTGCGAAGGCCTAGACCACTTAATGGGCCTTTCCCGTATGACTGAATTTTACTATTTCACCACGACCAAACCATATAATAAACTGTAATATAATTTTATATTAATTTAGTTTCTTGCAATTTCGTATGTTCTACCAAATATTTACTTTACAAAATCAGTTTTATTTCACTTAATTTGAAACATGAGTTCTAAGGCGTGAGCTTGCAACGTCAGTCTGATTAGACCAATAAAAAGTCGTATTTTTAAAGGGAGTTGTCTATTGCCAGGTGTACGTCTTTTTATGTGAACATCGTATTTCCGATATCAACTGTCTAGTTTGAATAGACCATTTTTTTTTTCATTTCAACGTACTCTTCGTTAATCTGATGATAAATAAAAACAAAAATTCTGTCAACCTTTCACTGTCTGAGTCTAAAATCCATATATCATGTTTATATTCTCTATTTTTGATCGTTTTGGTTCACATATGGTATAATATCAGTATCATCTGGCAACGCTGTACTGAAATGCTCAAATCATATTCGATAACCTCACTTTCTATTGTTTATGTTTGATACGATATTTACGTAATTTTATTTTATAATTAGAAAATGCCGCTTACAAGGATTTGTTTTGTACCAGTGTGTCCAATCACTAGTGAAAATACTACCAAGTTATTTTTGCGCGTCCCAACAAATTTGAAAATTCGAAAATTGTGGTGGAAAGTTGCAAAAGTTCCTGGAGTTGTTTATACTGCTCCTCGATTTTTCTGTTGTGAAGATCATTTTAACGTATGTGTATATTGTTACTAACTTCCTTTTAGCGGGCTTGATTTTATACTTTATTTGTCTCTGTAGATTGAAATCACAACATTTACGTTTACGCAATGTCAATCGGGATTATAAACAGACGTTCTCAATTAAACGTTAGCACTTTACTTTACGAGATTCTATTGGTGGTTCCTCATAAATGTACTTCAGGCACCAATAGAATTGCAAGATATGGAAAACAGAACGCAAGTGAGATTGTTTGGGAACTTGGTTTGAGAATGCACCTTTATAGCTAATTATGGCAGCGGTTTAAGATCATATTTGATTGGTGTGGTTCTGATGACGTCACATTGCCGCCCTAATGCTATCGTTTAAATCTGCTGTTGATTTAGGTAATATTTGAATATTTTCTGTAGTATTTTATGCGTTCAGAAAAAAAATTAAAATTCATTTTTAGTAATATTTTGATAGGATCTTTCCAATAACACAATAAAAAAAAATAGCGGGAAAGGCCCATTCTTACTCATTTGGAAGCTAATAATAAAAAAAAATATGCTACTACTTTTAGCTTGGCTTTCAATTATTTTTTTTTGCTTCAGAAGTATTGATTTTATTAGACAATATGGTTAGGCCATTTTAATTAATCCACAGTACTATCTCTTCAAGAAGGGACACTAGCGAAAAATGTTTCAGACAAAAGTTGTTCCGTTCAGAGGGGGGCATCTTTTGGGTAGAATGATTTTCCACCTCCCACCCCTGATGAGCTTGGGGTGGGGGTAACTTTTGAATTTTTAATGGCACTCTCCACTTTTGATCGCGTATTCTGATTCTACGAAAAAAATTACATAACTTTTGTACCAAACATTCCCCCCCTCCCCCATCCTGATGAGCGGGGACGGAGATGTAACTTTCGAATTTTCAAAAACCTGCAGATAGTCGGAGAACGAGCCTTGTCTAAGATGCACCCTCTATAACACTCGCGAACAACCACCTAAAAAAAATTGATTCTTATGTAAATCGACCTGACAGATCCGATTTTGGAGTTCGCCAGACAATCCGGAATTGCGAAACTGGTCAAAATCGGCAATTTCCGAAAAATCTCAAATTTTATGGATATTTTTTAATTTATACTTATCACCCTATATATCCCTTAGTTTAAGTCCGATTAAATTGAAATTTTTAGGAGAGCCAACTTAGACCTTTGTTATAATGACGGACATGACAGAAATGCAAAAAAATTACGTGTCACCAGTAATATTTTTTTTAATAGTTGGTGACACGAAATTTGTTAAAAATGCAGCAACAAATACTCGATCGAGAAAACTTTTTGTTTTTAAAGATAGATGTATATAGTAAGCTACAAAGTTGTAGCCAAAGAACCAAAGAAACTTTTTTATTTCAGTGATTTTTTTGATAACTGGCTTGGTTTTTAACATAACGGTGCCGCAATATATAGACCGTGGGATAGTGACAGATTTTTTTAAACGTTTGGTTCCTATCTGGCCTTTTGGGAGCCTTTTGTGCCTGATTTGTACTAACCATTTTCGTGTTTATCAAACGGTTATCCAGGGCCCCTCAGCGAAAAACAAAAAAGAAAATTTCATGAAAATGAGAAATTTCAAACGTTTTGTTCCTATCTGGCGTCAAGTTAGACTTACGTTTTAAAGAAAAACATCCGACGGAAGCTTATCGCCAGACAAATTTCGTGGGCCGGTAGGCCCGAAATTTTAATCCGAAGTTGTAAGAAAAAATGGTCAAAATCAAACGATTTGGTTCTTATCTGGGAATTGTATATATAGGTAAATAGATTATAATTATCGCGATATAACAAACGCCAGACAAATTCCGAGGGCCCAACAGTGAAAAAATTATTGTTCAAGTTGTCAACTATTCCGCGAAAATCAAACGATTGGTTCTCATGTGAAATGATTTTTTCTGTAAAAATTAACCAAAACGAAAATGTATTGTATCATTCACAGACATTTTTAGTGGGCCAAACATATTTTAAATCTTAAAAGAAGTACACGAAAAAAAGCCATTTTTTCAAACGATTTATTCCTGTCTGGCATTTGGATTTTAAAAAGATATGGTAATAACTAAACCATATTTCAAGTCCCAGACAAAAAGCGTGGGCCAAACAATTTTAAATCTTAAAAGAAGTGCACGAAAAAAAAAAACATTTTTTCAAACGATTTATTCCTGTCTGACATTTGGATTTTAAAAAGATATGGTAATAAATAAACCATATTTCAAGTCCCAGACAAAAAGCGTGGGCCAAAAATATTTTAAATCTTAAAAGAAGTGCACGAAAAAAGCCATTTTTTCAAACGATTTATTCCTGTCTGGCATTTGGATTTTAAAAAGATATGGTAATAAATAAACCATATTTCAAGTCCCAGACAAAAAGCTTGGGCCCAGCCGTATATATGTTGAGTGAAAGTATCGAAAAATCAAAAAACAGTCGTATAAAAATCGATGCATTTTCAAACGATTCACACTTGTCTGGCATTTCATTAGCTTGTCATTGTAAAAGAGTATTGTACACATTTAAACAAATTTATTTCGCGTCACTACTTAAATGCCGCAAGCGCGGATTTATGGGGAGTAACGGGGTAACAAGATTCCGTAAACAATCAACTTTCATTTTAAAATTTCATAATTTTTATTATTTTATTTTATATTTTTGAATATATTTAGTTGTGTTTATAATTTTTTTTCTGAGATTTTAGCAAATTTTATTCTATTTAAATTAGCTAGAGTAGTCTTTTGGCGTAGGAGCCAGGATTAAAAAAATGCCAACTGTAGAACCTCAAAATTTGCGATATATCTACAGCTGCGCCCCAGATTTTTGTCTGGCACTTGAAATATGGTTTGTTTATTAACATATCTTTTTAGAAAAACAAATCCCAGACGAGTGTAAATCGTTTGAAAATGCATCGATTTTTACACGACTGTTTTTTGATTTTTCGATACTTTCGCTCAACATATCTACGTCTGGGCCCAAGCTTTTTATCTGGGACTAGAAATATGGCTTATTTATTAACATATCTTTTTAAAATCCAAATGCCAGACAGGAATAAATCGTTTGAAAAATGGCATTTTTTTCGCGCTTTTCTTTTTGTCTGGCTATCCAGGGGACCCAGCCAATTCGTCTGGGAATCTTAAATTGAAACTACTTATTGCCTAATATTAACAAAAAACAAATGCCAGACGAATGTAAATCGTTTGATTTTCGCGGAATAGTTGACAACTTGAACAATAATTTTTTCACTGTTGGGCCCTCGGAATTTGTCTGGCGTTTGTTATATCGTGATAATTATAGTCTATTTACCTATATATACAATTCCCAGATAAGAACCAAATCGTTTGATTTTGACCATTTTTTCTTACAACTTCGGATTGAAATTTCGGGCCTTCCGGCCCACGGAATTTGTCTGGCGATAAGCTTCCGTCGGATGTTTTTCTTTAAAACGTAAGTCTAACTTGACGCCAGATAGGAACAAAACGTTTGAAATTTCTCATTTTCATGAAATTTTCTTTTTTGTTTTTCGCTGAGGGGCCCTGGATAACCGTTTGATAAACACGAAAATGGTTAGTACAAATCAGGCACAAAAGGCTCCCAAAAGGCCAGATAGGAACCAAACGTTTAAAAAAATCTGTCACTATCCCACGGTCTAATAGAAAAGAACTATGCCGGCCGCGGCCGGTCACGTACTGCATAAGCGATAACGCCATGCATAGCTTGAGAGCGCCAGGGTTTGTATTGTATTAATAATAACCTATTTAAATTTTAATTTTGAAAAAGGAGCAAAATATAAAAAATAAAGTTTTAAATTTTGATAAAGGCAATTTAGACATACTCATTTTATTTCCACATTTAACTTCTACTCGTATAATTAAGCAGCAATATTTAAGAGATAGTTAACACATTTGTATTTTTTTTATCACAAATTATACAACATTTTGGGCTTTCAACGGTCTTCCTTTTTTTATAACCATTATTAGCCACATCTGTGCTTTCTGATTTTTGTTTATAAGCTTTTCGGGTGTAATTTCTTCTGCATCTTGCATGATAGACAGGACATTTTGACAAAAATAAATCCATTTTTTTTGTGTAATATTTCAACTTAAGAGAGATATCATCCGACTTTATAGAAACTGCTTTAAATGCTTAGTCCAGTGCTTCTTCTGTAACACGCTGCACAGTTTCTTCACTATTTTGTTGGCAAACTATGCATTTCATAAAGTTTAACTCTGGGTTTAACTGTTAAAAAAAAGTTGAAAACGCGCACAAAACAGCTGACGTTAAAAAAATTGCTTAAAAGTTGTTCTTTGTTCAAATTAAATATTAAAACTAGTTTTAAATGTCTGGAAAAGAAATTCCGTTACTTTAATATGCACTTTACCCTCTATAGCACTTTCCTAACGCAATAATAATTATTATTATAGCTGCAACTCATCAATTTTCAATAAGAATACGCGTCATAAACCACACAGACAACTCCTGTCGATCGGTTAAAAACAACTAAATAAACGTTTTATAATAGCTATTTATGTAACCAGTTACAAAAGACGTAACAACACGAGTTACACAAGATTGTCTTTCGTTACATACATGATTTTTCTAATTTTAAAATTCTAAAAACAATTTAAACATAATAAATGAAATGGATGTATTTAAAAACCTTAAAAATTAAGTAATCTTTTTCATAGTTACCTTTGCTGCTATCACACATTATAATTTAAATGTCAAAATTGACAGACGTTATTTAGTCAAGTTACAATATTATTTGAAATCCTAATTTGATATCATAATAAAGGTAAATTTTATTAATGCAAAAGTTTTATTAGCGTATTTTCAAGGAAAGAAGAATTTAAAAACTTCCACTTTATGGACTTAGTATTCTATTTTGTGTTGAATAAACATTGTTTCTTTATCTTTTTGAGAGTTGTTTCTCTTTTCTAATTAATGACATAAGGAACTTTTTGTAACGCCATATCCTAAAATGGTATTTATTTGACACTTTCCATGAATCAAAACAATGTCATTATTGACAAGTGTTAAATAAAGAAAAAAGCGTGAAATAAAGACATTTTATTTCACAGTGTGATATAAAACTTATTGGTTTCTATCGAAACAGCAGTAGAATTTAGTCTATTTTTATAAAATTATATTGTTTTCTGATTTCGAATGGCGATACAAAAAATTTTGCATACAACTCGACACTAAAATGTGTTTTTTTTTTTAGCCACTTGTTATATAAAATACTATTTTGTAACGCCATGTCCTAAAATGACGTTTATTTGACAGTTTCAATGAATCAAAACAATGTCATTATTGACAAGTGTAAAATAAAGAAAAAAGAGTGAAATAAAGGAATTTTATTTAACAATGTGAAATAAAACTTACTGGTTTCTATGGAAACAGCAATAGAATTTAGTCTATTTTTACAAAATTATATTGTTTTCTAATTTCGAATGGCGATACAAAAAATTTTGTATATAACTCGAGACTAAAATGTGTTTTTTTTACGAGTGGGGCATTTATAGTACGAGCCGAAGGCGAGTGCTATAAACCACACGACACCATTTTAGCCACTTGTTATATAAAATACTATTTCGTCACCAGTTACGTAAAATTTTACTTTTCATAACTGATTACATAAAGTAGGACGTTTTGACACTTACGTCAGTTTTGAAAACTGTCACTTTATACGGCAAAATTAGAAAAACCCATATTCACAACTACGCATTACTTTATTCACATCGGGCGGGGCATCCTGAAAAACGAGAAACAAAGCCCCGGTATAGGCCAACCCAATCTGTTATCTTGCGACGCGACCCGGCGCGGCGGTCAAATACTGCAGCACCGTTTTCTTGAAAACTAAGTAAGTTATCAAAAAAATCACCGAAAGAAAAAAGTTTCTTTAGTTCTTTGGCTACAACTTTGTAGATTACTATATACATCTATCTTTAAAAACAAAAAAGTTTTCTCGATCGAGTATTTGTTGCTGCATTTTTAACAAATTTCGTGTCACCAACTTTTAAAAAAAATATTACTGGTGACACGTAATCTTTCAGTCATAATAACAAAGGTCTAAATTGGCTGTCCTAAAAATTTCAATTCAATCGAACTTAAACTAAAAGAGATATAGGGTGATAAGTAAAAATTAAAAAATTTCCATAAAATTTGGGATTTTTCGGAAATTGCCGATTTTGACCAGTTTCGCAATTCCGGATTGACTGGCGAACTCCAAAATCGAATCCGCCAGGTCGATTTACATAAGAATCAATTTTTTTTAGGTGGTTGTTCGCGAGTGTTATAGAGGGTCCTTAAAATGCATCGTAGAGATCCCTCGTTCTCTGACTAGAGGAACATCTCTGAACTAGGGCATTTTTAGGTAAAATGTTTCAAACAAAAGTTGTTTAGTTCTTTTGTTTGAAACATTTTTCCTAAAAATGCCCTAGTTCAGAGATGTTCGCCTGCAGGATTTAGAAAAATCGAAAGTTACACCGTCATCGCCGCTGATCAGAGTGGGGGGGAGAAAAAAATGTTTGGTACAAAAGTTATGCAATTTTTTTCGTAGAATCAGAATACGCGATCAAAAATTGAGAGTGCCATTAAAAATTCAAAAGTTACTCCCACTCCCCGCTTATCACGGGTGGGGGGTGGAAAATTGTTCTATCCAAAAGATGTCCCTCTCTGAATGGAACAACTTTTGTCTGAAACATTTTTCGCTAATCCTCTTTCCTGAGGAGATATTTCTTTGGATTAATTAAAATGGCCTAACCAAATTGTCTAATAAAATCAATATTTCTGAAGCAAAAAAAAAATAATTGAGAGCCAAGCTAAAAGTAGTAGTATATTTTTTTGACTATTGGCTTCCAAATGAGTAGGAATTAAGTGGCTTCGCACATTTTTTTTGTGTGCCTGTGTTCATTACCTAGATTTATATTTTTAAGCATCTTGTCCCAATTTGACCTTGAAGTAATTTTCACATACGATAATTATGTTAATGTCCTACAAGTCTGTTATTTTACAATAACCACCCTATTTTGAGATACATTAAATGAAAAATAACGCCCTAGGGCGTTATGAATATCTATAACGCTCTAGGGCATTATAAAATTATAATACAACCCAAAACAAGCAAATTATGATAGCATTATTGACAAACAAAATGCGTTGCTATACAACGGCGGCGTTTGCAAACAATTTTGATTTTTACTCTCTTTTAAATCAAATCGTTCTGAACATAATAGATGTCAAATTAATAAATCGTAAATGTCAAAAAAAAAATCGAATTAAATAACAGACTTGCAGGACATTAAAAGTTGAAGGCACCACGGGTGTTATAGGATAATGACGCCCTCGGTCGACGTACATTCCCTCGGGCCAGAGGCCCTCGGGATTGTACACTGCCGACCTCGGTGCGTTATTATCCTTATAACACCCTTGGTACCTTAATAACTATAGTGTTAAATAATATATATTTTTTTGGTAGGTGTCACTCGAGGGGTTGATATAAAAACAGCACCCTCAAAAATTTAATTATTTTTATCATGTACTAAATGACGTAATAGGAATGTAAAAAAAATGTAAAATATAAAGCTATTTTATATCAACGTCTCCTATTAATTTCAATTAATTATCTTCAATAGTTTTGAAAAAAAATAATTTTAAAGTTGGGGGTTGTTACCCCCATAACTCTGCTAATATAGGGGACAGGGGTTTATTATATATTTTATTGAGCATTCCTGGTCAGAAGCAACATTCATGTGAATGAATGGCCCAATAAGCCGCTGGGCCCAATTCCATATACTTAACCGGCGAGACCCTTTGGTACACATTATTATTATGTATTTTAACGAGATCTAGAACTAGATTATATTTTCATCTTTTTCCGTCGAAGAGTTGGGGGGTAAATTGGGGTAAATTTGGGGAAAATAGTTAAATCAAGCAGGTAAGAGTCCATAAAATTGGTATTTAGTATATACAAGAGAAGCTAAGGTCTCAAAAAAAATTGGCATTTGCCACCCCCATTACCACTCCCACCCCATTATTAAAGGGGATTAAAACAAATTGTGATTTAGTGTGTGTACAAGAACCAGAAACCTCAAAATGTTTTTTACTTCATCCGCCTAGACAAACATTACTCCTCTATATCCCTTATTATAATCTTCGCAAATACGAAAACGAGTAGTATATTGCATTTGATCGGCACATTTCTAAAACCGTAAATATCGCTCGCAGACAAAACATTTTCATATCATTCATTGTGTTAGTGAACGAATTCTGAACAACTTTCAAGATGTCCGTCTGTCCGTCCGTGTTATTAATGATTTAAATTTGAAAAGAAAAATTTTTATTTTTATGTTTTTGTACTTGAATAGAAATCTGGTGGAATGATATTTCATTTTAATATCTAAATATTTATATATTTTACAAAATATACATTTCATAATGTAATATACAACCTTGAAAATATGATTTTAGCTCGTGTCTTATAATGTAAAAATGTACATTTTTTTACATGTAAGGTGGTGGTGTAGTTCTTACGCTTTTGACTCGGAATCAAGAGTCCCGGATTCGAAACTCAAATGGGGTTGGTATGGTTTTTTCTTATTTTACTTCCACATCCAGTGGAAGTATAGTAACGACAAAAAAATTTTTAAAAATTTTTATTGTTCAGATAGGCTTAGAATGTCATGAAACGTCGAGATTTCAAGTTTGAGCGAAAAAAAAATTTCTGTCTGTCGGTCTGTAACTTTTTTTGTGCGCACGTTTACACTGGAACCGTTTGAGGTATTGACTTGAAATTTGGTACACATATGTACTTTAACGAGATCTAGAACTAGATTATATTTTCATCTTGTTCCGTCGAAGGGTTGGGGGGTAAATTGGGGTAAATTTGGAGCAAATAGGTAAATCAAGCAAGTAAGAGTTCATAAAATTGATATTTAGTATAGATAAGAGAAACTATGGTCTCGAAAAAAATTCGATAATTTTTTTTCCGTCAAGTATAAATAAGGGCTACCCTACTACATACGGATATGCAAGGTTCCCGTTTTTTACACATCGGTTGTGCTAGATCTTCCAACACATCGTATTTTTCTGAATTTTATTTCCTTTATATTGTTTCCAAAAGCGAAGTTTTATGTACATGATATTTCTCCTTCAATATCGTATTTTTTTTGTTTTTTTTTAAAGCAAATAAACGTGAAAAGAAAAGTTAAAGTTTAGTTATATATTTTCTCCTAAAAATGTATGACGTATGTAAACGTAGTTAGAACATTTTAGTCTTACTATAAAAAGGATACCTACCCTGGCCAAGGAGTTGAGAAGAGAAGATAATTAGCTTGTCAGACTTGATTTTGAATGCGCAGATAGAGGTAAGGCTGAACTGCTAGCATCTCATAGCACCTTCTCTATTTCTATTTTTAAATGAAGTTTAAGATCTTCTTCATCCATAAAAATCGATCTGTCATCGAAAAAATGTTTTTTACTGTCAGATTAAATTTGTAAGCGCCGTGCCAACATTTTCTTTTTTTAAATAAGCTTCTACGACGACCGCGTCAAAACACCATCTTCATTTTTTACTGAAATTAAGTTTGAGCTCTCTTTTATACATAGAAATTGGTCTGTCAGCGAAAAAAATGTTTTTTACTATGACGGACTCAGCGTCGGATTGTACCACCGGGAAATTTCCCGTTGGGCCCTCGACTTACCAGTTTTGGGGCCCCTAAGGCCTCTGGCGTCGAGAGACCGTAATATTGTTATTATTCTTAATAAAAATAATATTAAAGTTAAAAGTAGAAAGTAGAAAATATATAAAACTTGGGCTCATTTTCCCATATACTTAAAACGTATTTTTAAAAACACGCGGCAACGCGGCAATAAGCTTTATCTTTTCAGAATTCAAATTATATGACAAGTTTCTAGAAATTGTATGTAAGATAATAAAGGACCCCGGAACAAAACCCATGAAAATGTTGATTCGGTGGAATCGGCTGAAATTTTGGTAATTTGTGGTTCAAGTCATGCTGATCAAAAGTTCTTATCACATCGAGCCAATCCTATGGACAGTTTTCGAGATACAGCTTGTCAGCTTGTCAAAGTTGGGTAATTTGCGTCATTTTAGATATTCAAGAACTTTTTACTCCTGAACTATTAACTTTAGCAAAAAATTGCAAGGGTCGAAATATTCTAGTCCAATAAAGCTTAAGAATTTTTTTCAGAATTTTTTTATCAATTTTTAGGTTAGGTAAAATATATATATGTCATATTTCAGCATGCTTCGGTGGGATTGACTGAAACTCTGCTATTTTGTAATTAAAGTCATGCTGATCAAAAATTCCCATTGCACTGAATCTATCCTATGAGTGGTTTTTGCTCCAGGAGTGCCTGAAAGTCTTAACAACGAGGTAACGGGTAATCTATATGTACTTGTTTCTGAATGGCTTCCCAGCGTGTTCTGTACGTGTATGAGTGTGTGTGTGATTATTTTTATCAAAGAACCTGCTCTTACCGGTACTATGTTTCTTATGAGAGCGTTCTCATTGCCAACCAGGGTGATCCAATTTTTTGGTATCACTTTCTATCTCTTTATTTTTACTTTTTGTTGTTTTTTAATATTTTTTTTTTTAGTTTTTAAATATTGAGAACATCCATAGGATTTTCAGGAACAAGGGCTCTGTTTCCAGCATCATGTATCGTTCGAAGAAGAATCATTGATATTTGGATATTTTATGGGAATTTCATGCCGTGCCCAAACACCATAATACGCTTGTGTTTTCAACGGTTCCGCATCAAACTCATTAGAACAATTTTTCTCACAAACGGTCCATCCTACGACTAAAATGAAAAATTACATTTTTCGAGTATTTTTAATTAGTGAATGACATTCTTGTACTAAAGTGAAAAAAAAAATAAGGGACATAAGAAATAATGGAAAATATCGGCAGCCCCTTTCAATATCACCCACTTACGGTAAAAAATATTTAAAAAAAATAATGTAAAAATAAGCTTGTATTATTGTTCAATATGCGTATAAAGTCGCGTCTCTATAAATCAAAAGGTTTCTGAAATATAAAATAATAATCAATTTTTGGGTGCCTTTTTCAAAGGGCCGCAGCTCAAGGTATTTGCGAACATATTTTTGCATATAGAATCTTCACCAGAAGTTTGTTATCGATATTTCCGAAGAACCCTGTATACACTGGTACATACATACACACAAACGCACGTACGCAGTACGCAAACACGCTGGAAGCCATTCATAAACACGTATATATAGATTACCCGTTACCTCGTTGTTAAGACCTTTAGGCACTCCTGGAGCGAAAACCACTCATAGGATAGTGTAATGAGAATTTTTGATCAGGATGACTTTAACTACAAAATAGCAAAGTTTCAACCAATCCCACCGAAGCATGCCGGAATATGACATATATATATTTTACCTAACCTAAAAATTGATCAAAAAATTTTGAAGAAAATTCTTGAGCTTTATTAGACTTGAACAAAAATATTTCGACCCTTGCAACTTTTTGCTAAAGTTAAAAGTTTAAGAGTAAAAAGGTCTTGAATGTCTAAAACGATGCAAATTACCTAACTATGACAAGCTGTATCTCAAAAACTGTCCATAGGATTGGCTCGATGTAATAAGAACTTTTGATCAGCGTGACTTGAACTACAAAAT
The DNA here is from genome assembly GCA_936432065.2 of Rutpela maculata. Classification (NCBI taxonomy): domain Eukaryota; kingdom Metazoa; phylum Arthropoda; class Insecta; order Coleoptera; family Cerambycidae; genus Rutpela; species Rutpela maculata. The sequence continues at coordinate 126,711,169 of OW386285.2, forward strand.
ACCAAAATTTCAGCCGATTCCACCGAATCAACATTTTCATGGGTTTTGTTCCGGGGTCCTTTATAAGTTTTGTAAATGAAAACCAACAATTTGAAGATACTGACATATATATAGAAACAGAATTTCCATCAACTCGAAATAGAAAAAGGAAAAAAATGCATGGTGAACAGTGCGATATAATTAATAGTGAAGGACCAGCCAAAAAATTTGAAATAAAAATATTTAAATTAGTTATTAATCAAGTTACGCAAAATTTAAAAAGCAGATTTTTAAATCACCAAAACACCTATAAACAATTTTATTATTTTGATCCACGAAATTTTAAAGAAATTCAAACTGCACTTGAACAACTGAATGAGAATCATTCACGACAATATCTCAATTGACAGAACTTGATGCATCTTTAATCAAGAATGAGCTTATCAGTTTTCCACAAAATTTTAATAATTTTAAACTTTTAAAATATCAGTCATACTCATCATCAGCTCAAAATCAAGATGACAAATATGTACAATGTACATGTGTGATGATTAGGGTTGCCATAAATGTCCGGAAACTATATCGGGTCGCTATGTATTTCCCTAATAAAAAGGCATACATGTTAAAGAAAAATAATATCATTGTCTTTTTAACAAAATTAAAACTGCTCCTTATTTTAAGAAATTTCATTGTTTTTATCGTGACGTCAAGACACAGAGGTCAATAACGGTAAATAAAAATTATTTTCGTCCTACCAAGTCTTAGATTTATATAATTTTTTCCTAGAATTTAATATTAATTTTCTGAAATTGTACCTGAGGCAGACTTTTCACATCTCGGGTCTGGGGGGCCCCCTACATATTTTTCCCGGTGGGCCCTTGCGCCCACAATCCGACACTGGACGGACTTAATTTCTTAAGCGCCGCGCCATGTTTTTTAATTAAGAAATGTGGTATGACCGTGGCCAACTAAAAAATATAATTTTTCTAATTGTAAATTAATGTCTAAGATCCATTCTATGAACTAAAATAATTTTTTTTTATTATAAAAAACATTGTTTTGATAAAAACCCATTTTATGTGTATTAAAATAGGTTTTTTATCATAAAATACATTTTTTGGATAAAAAAACTATTTTAATAGATAAAGTGGATCTTAGACATTAATTTAGAATTAGAAAAAATATTTTTTAGTTGGCAACGATCGTACCCAGGGTTGTGCAAAAACCCACCTTCTTTATAAAAAGACGGGTGGGTTTTTGGTGGATTTTTCTGAGCAATCGAGGTTTATTCTGAGTTTTTGTAAAATTCAAATTTCCCACCTAATTTCCCACTTTCATTCGGCGTTGCTTTGATAGTATAGCATGTAACAACATCCGAACTGTGTTGGAAATATTCTCAGTTATGAAAATCTAGTAAATATGCGCGATTTTTTTTCAAAATTGCATGTTGCGCTTCTAGTGTCTCAGTAGAAAGAGTTTTTTCTACATTCGGCCATATTTAGAGCAAACTAAGGAATAAGCTTGGAGATGAAAAGGCGTCAAAACCAGTTAGGATTTATAAACATTCAAATATAACATAAATAAATATCTTTTCAAAAGATATTTATCTTTTGCCTTTCACATTCCAGTTTGAGGAAAATTTGTTAAGTTTTTGTTATTTGTTTCATGTTTTTATTTTTCTCAAGTTTATTATTTACTTGTTTTATTGTTTATTAATATATCGACACGTTACATTTGTGTTATAATTTGTTCAAGTATTTGTGAGGCAAAAATATAATTTTTTATAACTGCTTTTTTTTTCTGGAAAAAAGAAACGAAAATCAAACAAAAATCCAGATGGGTTTTTCTAAAATCAAACACTCACAAAAAAACCACCCATTTTACCTACCGTTTTTTTCTAATAGTGGGTTTTTGTGTCAACCCTGGTCGTACCACATTTCTTAATTAAAAAACGTGGTGCGGCGCTTAAGAAATTAAGTCTGTCATAGTAAAAAACATTTTTTCGCTGACAGACCAATTTCTATTCATAAAAGAGATTTCAAACTTAATTTCAGTAAAAAATGAAGTTGGTGTTTTGACGAGGTCGTCGTAGAAGCTTATTTTTTAAAAAAAGAAAGTGTTGGCACGGTGCTTACAAATTAAATCTGACATAGTAAAAACATTTTTTCGATGACAGATCGATTTTTATGGATAGAGGAGATCTTAAACTTCATTTAAAATCAGAAATCGAGGGGGTGTTATGAGATGCTAGCAGTTCAGCCTGATATCTATTTCATGCATGGATGCTGCGCATTCAAAGTCAAGTCTGACAAGGTAATTAACAAAAATTTCTAGACAGACAGGTTTTAATAGATAGGGCAAATCTCAAACTTCATTTTTAAATAAAAACCAAGAAGTGTTATTAAGTGTATTTTCATGAAAAAAATAATTTATGACAAAATGTCTGTCAGTCAGATGTTAATTAACAAAAATTGTCAGACAGGCAAATTTTTTAAAAAATGATACATTCTTTACCATAAATTGTGTAAATTTTAAGCAGGTATTTTGAAAAGTAAATTCATTTTTTTTTAGCTAATTTCAGAAATTGATTAAAAATAGCAGTTAACACATTTTTACTAGTCTGCCGGGCGTAACATGTTTATTACATGTTCTCCAACCATTTTAACCTTTTAAATTTGTGCTATGGGAGCTTGGACTATAAGTAATTTCGTCCTATTTACATTGTAGTCGCTATTACCGCCCGCTGGTTTAACATTACAATACTTGCCTTATTAGTACAGTATCTAGAGGTAAAAAATATGCAAAACTTCGGAATAATGTCATATTGAACGGATTTCGTTCATTTTTGGCAGTATAATAGTAAATGCTTCAAAGAAAAGTGTCTATATTGTGCGGGGGCTTGCTAATTTATAGGGGGTGGTACTTAAAAAAATATATATTTATTGGAGCTGAAGTAGAATCGAATTTTAAAAAGAAAAGGTTCTATGCAATTTTTCACATAAATTGATAGTTTTTAAGTTATAACGACTTCAAAATTGCGATTTTTTCTTAAAAAAAGGTATTTCCAAACAGCTTTCGAAAAGTATCACTTTATCGAAAAAATGTTACAGACCAATTACAGAAAGCACAAACGGAGAATTAATTATATTTTTTGTTTATTGATGTAGGATTAAGGCTATATTCGACTGGGACCACCGTGGGCACGCCCACAGTGGAAGAAGTCGAACGCTTTCACAGTCGCATCTTAAAACGTGACCATGTCGACCAACAGTCAGACCGCTGATTCAAACGCTTTTTAGCAGTCCGACCGCGGTCCGCCCACCAGTCGAACGGGACCTAATAATTTGGGAGATATTTAAGTTTACATTTGGCATTCAAGTGTTCATAAAATAATTATTTAGAGTAAGAGTTAAATATCTCAGAAACTGTGACACCTACGTCAAGGCTGCTAATAGGTAGAATAATAGGTTATTAATTAAGCTTTCAACTGTTTTTTATTTGTTTCTGTAGCATAAAAAACAAAGAAGTTATGACCGAAGCAATGTGCGTCTACACATTTTTTTATTAACAACGTAGCCATTTTGTTACTGTAATTAGCCAGTAATTAAAAAAAAGGAATTTCAAACAGTGTTTCTCATTAATATATAGCATGACGTAGATGCTCAAATTTTTTGGTTTTTATACAGCACTTGCTTTAGAAAAAAATACAGTTTAAACTATAAAGGTATTTTCGATAAAACGTAATTTTTTTTCCTCTTCCAAATATCTCAATAAATATCAGTTTTACACTCAAAGAAAATGATAGGTAAATTCAACCAAAAAGAGCATATGAAATCGCGCCTATCTAGTTTCATAGTTAAATCAATCAGTAAAGAATAGTCATACAACTTTATTTGTTTTCGTAAAGAAATAGTAGTTTAATAATCATATCTTCTTGTAACAAATTAAATAGTACAATGACATTTTTTTATGTTCACATTTTCAATTTGGTCTACAATTAAATAGTACAACGACTTTGTTTTTTGTTCACCAACTAATTTTTAGGTTGATCTACACTTTATTGTATGATGAAGTTTTTTTTGGTTAGCCAAAATCTCAGTATTGAGACATCAGACCACCCAAACCAAAGATTAGAGATCGTTTATAAGATCCATCCAAATATATCGATGATTCCTGAGAGAATTTGAACACTGCAATCATGTTATTAATTTTCTATAAATTCATAAGAGTGCAAAATAATGCATGATGGATTATTGTTAGTGATTTGTATGTGGCGTCATCTGGGAATAATTTCTGTAATAGACTACGTGGTAAGCAAGCAAATTTTATGGTAATTCTTTTAGAACTTCTAGAAGACGACAATAATATTGGTTTGTCTACCAAGTACAATAGTACAGCGAACTAATACTGGGTTAGAATTACAATTCGATAATAGTTAAAAATAAAATATACTATTATCTAGTTTAATTTGACAGAATTCAACAAAATAATAGTCAGACGAACAAAATAATAGTCTTATTCATCTATTCTTTAAGTTAATGTTTGTTTTGTTGTACGACAACTTTTTATTAATTAAAATAACAATCACCTCTTGTTTAAAAATACCATCAATATAGTTTGGTTTAACAAAATTAACGATATTGTTAGTTAACCATTATTTTTTGTTGAATTTACCCATACTATTTCTTTGAGTGTATTGAAAATTGGGTAGAGACCAAAATTAAAGCTCATAAACTGATAATGAATTTCGCTTCTTTATTTATTTACATAGATTTAATAGTTTCGGAGATATGAAATTTTACACATGACGTCCGAACGTTTATAAGACGAAAAATGCAGTTTAAATGTCAAATATCTCAGAAATTGTGACACCTACGTAACGCATGCTAAGAAATGAAATTAAAGACAATTTATTGCGCTTTCAAATTATTTTTTACTCGTTCCTGTAGCATAAGAAATAAAGAAGTTATGATGGAAAAATATGCGTATTTATATTTTTTTATATAAAAAGGTCGCCATTTTGTTACTCTACATTACCTCAAATACAGTTTTTCGTTAAGATGTAGCATTACCTAGATGCTCAAATTTTTTTGCTCATTTAAAGCACTTGCTTTAGAAAAAAAATGCATTTTAAACTTTAAAAGTAATTTCGAAACACTTGGATACCAAATATAAACTTAAATATCTCCTACATCAATAAACAAAAAATATAATTAATTCCCAGTTTGTACTTTCTGTAATTGGTCTTTAACATTTTTTCGATAAAGTAATACTTTTCGAGATACTTGACGAAAACCGTTTGGAAATAACTTTTTTTTAAGCTAAAATTGCAATTTTGAAGTCGTTATAACTTAAAAACTATCAATTTATGTGAAAAATTGCATAGAACTTTTTCTTCTTAAAATTTGGTTCTGCTTCAACTCCAATAAATATATATTTTTTTAAGTACCACCCCCTGAGAGGGGGTGGCATCCACTCCCTATAAATTAGCAAGCCCCCGCACAATATAGAAACTTTTCTGTGAAGCATTTACTATTATACTGCCAAAAATAAACGAAATCCGTTCAATATAATAGAGTGAGATCTCAGAGCTGCCAGACCTAATATCAAATATACGTACTAAGAAAAAAAGTTATGGCCAAAAATAATAAATATTTCCCTATCCGTTGTCTTTTTCTTGGTAATCGCCACTTTAAGTTAATATTTGTTGAAAAAAAAAGCTGAGAACGCTCAGGATCGAACCTTGGACCTTAAAATTCGGAGGTTGACGCTTAACCACGTCGTTAGTGTGTCACGTGGAAAATAAACCAGCTATCATACTTTAACCTACTGAGTAAAATTTGTATGTACCTTTTGTACCTGTTTTCTGCAAAAGGGCCCCGCTTTCAAACTAGCAAATACGCATACGTTCTTAATTAGATATTACACTATCTGTTGTTAAAATATTAGCTTTGCTAAAATGACGTAGGTCTGGCAGCTCTGGGATCTTGGACTATAACATTATTCCGAAGTTAAAACCTCTAGTTACTGTACTATATAAAAATTACACATTAACGAAGCAAGGTGGCACTCTGCTCTGGCTGAATTTGTGACAAGCTCATATCAAATCTCGCTATACTTCCTTATACAGCTGATTAGCTGACATTTCCGATTCCGAGGACATTTCAGTTTGTGCGAAACTTTCAGCGCGCGCGGTAATGTGACGCTTTTGTTTATGTAATTTGTCTAATGCTCGTTTTCACACAAATATAACATGTCTTCCAGCTGTTATACCGTAACATCAACTATTGTTGTTCAAGAAGACGATTTTGTTAAGAAATTTTCCACGGGAAATGAACGCGCCAATTACAGATTTCCAAAATTCACTAAGCATTCGGTTGCTCCTTCAGAGTACAAGGAATCTTACAAAACAAATATCTATCCGCGGTCGGTCTTCACACAGCGCGGAGTAACATTTAATTTTGAACCGGAAAACGTGAAAAATTTTTCGAAGGGGGTTGAAAGCGCGGTTTGTAATAAAGTAGAGATTCCTTTTATCGACGTCAAGGAATGCAATTTGCTAAATGCAGAGAAAAATAGTAGTGCGTTCAAGCGCTCTACGGAGAGCGTTCTTTCGGGAGTGTATGGTGGTGCTCTGAATAATGCTATTGTTAACAAAATATTTAAGGTAAACTTTAGATTATATTTTATGACAATGACAATTAAAATATTATCTTTTGTTTAAAATCTCGTAAATAAATGTTATTTGAAATGCATAGTACAGTACCTAAATGTAAAAAACATGGCAAACAGATAGGATGTCATATTTAAAGCTAGGATTTTGCAGAGTGGGGGAAATATGCGTTTATTTTCGGTTTATTATAAATATTTAAAAAATCATAAATTATATAATCTTTAAAATAATTTCAGTTACTTCCCATTGCTCTAAGGAATACAACCATATATAGTTTTTTTCATTAATTTTGTATATAGTCAAATGCCATACTTTAATAATGAAATTAGGGACTATTTTCATTGACAAACTACGATATTTAAATATAACAGAAATTTATAATAAAAAAAATATATAGTTGTATTCGTTAGAACAATAGCAAGTATTTAAAGCAGTTTTAAGATTATACTATGTGTAGTTTTTTAAATATTTACAATAAATCGAAAATAAACGCATATTTCCCTCTCACTCCGCAAAATCCTAGCCTTACGATATATTTTTTAGGAGTCATTTTTGTAGTAAAAGGTATCTTCAGTTTCTGTAAGGCTCCGATACTTACTCTTACCTCCCAGGGAATGGAAATCACCCCCAAATCAAAAAATTTAATATTTGAAAAAGTATTGTTGATTTGTTTTTGAAATGTAGTAGTATTACTCCAGTCGAATTAGACATAATAAAAAATTTTGCGTACTGCGGACTTTTTTTTGTTTAAGAGGGCATAATAAACAAGCACAGAAACCTACACCCTGAACCATAAGGCCGCAAAAGAAAAATTGTGAAAAAGGAGACTGGAGAACACATGGCATAAGTCGTTATTACACAATAAGTGTTGATCCTACTTAAATATAAAAACACATTTTCTATGCGCAATGAATTGGACTTTTAGGATAAACAAAAACATTTACCAGAATTATACTGGTTTTGGTTTTTTTAATGCAACAATACCAAAATAACCATTTTTGGCATATTTTGCTGTCTAGCTTCTAAACCAACGAATGTATTAAAATGAAACCACCGTAAATTTTCTTATATTAGGGTCGTACATACATGAAAAAAAAAATGAGCGAAAAAAGTAGGTTCACTTTTTTTTAAAAAAAGGGGTTTTCAAAATTTCAACATCCCGTATCATGGAAACCGCGCGGTATTCGATGAAAGTTTTTTTACAAATCATCATCCCTACTTAAGGGCATTAGTATGTATAGTATTGTAGATTGGAAATAATAGCCGTTTGTCCTGTACAGAAGACCCCCAAATTCGGACAGCGCGACCTTTCCGGCCTCGTATAGCCAAAACCGTTTGTCCCACTACAAATGTGTAATATAAATATTATATAGAGGAGGGATGAATCTTCAAAAAGTGTAACTTGGTAAAGAGCCCTACGGGCAATAGGGAAACAGATATGGACACATAAGTAAAATTTCAAAGTTTCAACTCCTAAAAATAGGGGACGCACATGGTGTAGCAGGGTGTAGTTTTCTGTGCTTGCTTATTATGCCCTCTTAAACAACTTCCACACAAAAAAGTCCGCAGTACGCAAAATTTTTTATGATGTCTAATTCGACTGGACTTATATATTTAGGTATGTTCTTGGGGCCGCTCATTAGGAATATGAGGTCAAAATTAAAAAGATTCAAAATGGCGGCTCCTATATGGCGGATGGAAATGAGGTAAAATATAAAAAAATCTTTGATTTAGCATTTTAATTTATGTACAGTGTGTCCCACTTAAGGACTAGCCACCCGTAAAATTTTTATTTATGAACCGATTTTGATGTTTTTTTTTTAATATATAGATTTCGCAAAAAGGCATTAGAAACGTGTTCTATTAATTCCGGAACTCGAAGCCACTGCCAACTACGACCATTGTTTAAGTGCCAAATATTGAGAAGTACTATTAGGAATTTTTTTTAGAATATTGGATTCTTATTCAGGACCACCTAGATACCTATTGTACCAACTTTTGTCCAGATAGTAATACAGGGTGGCCCAAAACATTAAAAATGAGATTTTAAAATAACGAAATTCAAAGTAAAAGAACACATTAGGTACTTTTCTATTATTTAAATTGTTTATTGATGAAATTATTATTATTATTTAAATTTTTACTTATTTCGAAACTCTATGAACAATTACCATAAACCTGTAAAAAAAATATATTTTTAGATTTGTAAGAACCTGAGCGGTTTGTGTTATTAAAATTTAGTACAATTAATTAATTAATTAACTAATCACACAATTTCCACTTTTTCTTGTAAAGAATAATGGGCCATTATTATAATAATACGTAATAACTAAGTTGTTTTAGTCGTTTATCAAAGAACTAAGATGCTAGTTAAACAGTGTCAGTGACAGCCATTTTTCAACTAACATTTTTTGTTTTCCACGCCTGCGAAGTTTTAATAACACAAACCGCTCATGTTTGTTTATAAAGTTTCGAAATAAATCAAAAATTAAATAATAATAATAATAATTTTGTCAATAAATAATTGAAATAATACAAAAATAATGCGTATTGTATGTGTATGTGTATTTTAAAAACTTATTTTTAATGTTTTGGGCCACCCTGTATTAGGTGGTCTATATTAAAAAAAACATAAAAATCGGTTCATAAATAAAATTTTTACGGGAGTGGCTAGTCCTTAAGTTGGGACACACTGTATATAGGTTTTTGAGGCCGTCGATTCAGAATGTGAAGTCAGAATTTAAAAAGAAATGAAGGATGTAAATGGTAGGATATTAAATTTGTTTTTCCATTTTGATTCTACACGGTTGAATTGAAAATTAATTTGTTTTTTTTTTATTTTATACTGCAGAAGAAATGGATATCGCTTATAAAATGGCGAATAGTCTCATAACAAATAAACGTTTCTTGGATGCATTGACGATTAAATTAAAAAAATGAAAAACAAAATCCATATTAGCCGAGTCAGTGAAAGTTTTTACTTCTAAACCCTCAAAAACAGAACCGATTTTGATGATTTTTTTTATGTTCGTTATATTTAATTATTCAAAATCAGGAACATTCCAGCTCGGACTAATTTATAGGGGGTGGATGCCACCCGTTTTTAGGGGATGACACCTAAAAAAAAAAAAAAAAAAAAAAAAAAAAATGGAGCTGAAAGAGAATCAAATTTTCATTTCATTTAAATTGATAGTCTTTAAGTTACGACTTGAAAATTGGAACAGTAGCTTGAAAAAGGAGGTATTTTAACACGATTTTTGTCAAATAACTCGAAAAGTATTAAGGTACGAACATGCCGAAGATGCTTCGCAGCTTGAAGTTCAGGTCGCAGTTTCAGTCGACGCATCAAAGCTTGTACAGGGTATTCACTATATATTGACCCCCCCCCCCCCCCTTTATTTCTGTTATTATTGAAAATAGAAAAAAAAGTTTCGTATAAATGTTGTAGGATCTTACCTATATTTTAACGAAGCGTGATAAAAAAACAATATCATGTATAGGTCACGTGATACGAAATAAATATATGTTTTTTTTTTTAATGAAACACCCTATATATTATTGCATTTTCGAGAAGCCCTGTTTCTCCTGATTTCAAATATATAACATTGTATAGGACTATCTTAAATACTTTTTGACATATTTGACATTCAAAATTCAAATAAACTGCTTTATTGACAGATGATTGAGACCTGCGTGTCAAAACACAAGTAAAAGAAAAATAACAAGGTAGGCCACGAAAATAATTATTTTATTGTTTATTCAATTTTGACATTTCAAACGGTCATTATTTTAACATTTATTCAATGAAGATGGGTTATAGTGAGGCTGAAAAGATCGAAATATTTTCCCTTTATGTGAAAAATAATAAACATAAGTGTGCCGCAAGAAGAGAATACTTTTTATTTTACTAGTGAATAAACAACTATTTACGGTTGTTGCTATGGAGTTGCTATGGAATGATGGTTTGAAATGTCAAAGTTGAATAAACAATAAAATAATTATTTTCGTGGCCTACCTTGTTATTTTTGTTTCACTTGTGTTTTGACAGGCATGGCTCAATTATCTTCCAATAAAGCAGCTTATTTGCATTTTGAATGTCAAAAATACGTTTCAATACTTTTTGACATGCAAATAAGCTGCTTTATTGCAAGATAATTGAGCCATGCCTGTCAAAACACAAGTGAAACAAAAATAACAAGGTAGACCACGAAAATAATTATATTATTGTTTATTCAATTTTGACATTTCAAACCGTCATTCCATGGCAACTCCATAGCAACAACCGTAAATAGTTGTTTATTCACTAGTAAAATAAAAAGTATTCTCTTCTGTTATTATTTTTCACAAAAAGAGAAAATATTTCGACCTTTTCAGCCTCACTATAACCCATTTTGATTAAATAAATGTTAATAATGACGGTTTGAAATGTCAAAATTGAATAAACAATAAAATAATTATTTTCGTGGCCTACCTTGTTATTTTTCTTTCACTTGTGTTTTGACACGCATGTCTCAATCATCTGTCAATAAAGCAGTTTATTTGAATTTTGAATGTCAAATATGTCAAAAAGTATCTAAGATAGACCTATACAATGTTATATATTTGAAATCAGGAGAAAAAGGGCTTCTCGAAAATGCAATAATATACAGGGTGTTCTATTTAAAAAAAACATATATTTATTTCTTATCACGTGACCTATGCATGATATTGTTTTTTTGTCACGTTTCGTTAAAATATAGGTAAGATCCTACAACTTTTATACGAAACTTTTTTTTCTATTTTCAATAATAACAGAAATAAAGGGGGGGTCAATATATAGTACATTTAAATTTGGCCGCACAAATGAAGGATGCTAGCAGCAGTCCACCCTGCTAGCATCCTCTCGGCATGTGCGGTCATGCCGAAGATGCTGTACAGCTAAAAGTTCAGTTTTTTTTTCATTTTTGATCGATTTCCATGACGCAAAAAAAAAGCAACGTAAATTCGACTGTTCACCCCGAAAATTAGCTATCGCCTAAGTAAAATAAGAAAAAATCATGGCGCATTCTGTAGTGCAAACTAATGTTCGAAAATAAAAATTTAAAAAACGAGGCTGTAAGTTTTTTTTTCTGAAATCGATGGGCAATGTCTACATTTTCGGCGCGATTTCAGATCGAAAAATGCACAATTCCAGTATTTTAATCCGTTGCTAAGAAACTATCAGAAAATAGACCGGAAAAGATCCGTTGCTGAGCAACGATCAACAGTTTGATTGTAATGAAGAAATGTTATGCATTAATACAAATTCCTTAATTTATAATAATATTGATTGTGATTTCAGAAAAAATAGTATGTGTACTTCGGTGTGAAAGCACATTCCCGAACTTCGATGCTTGTTAGCTTCGGCCAACAATTTGCATTGTCGTCCGGGAATGTATTGCTTTCACACCTAAATACACAATATACTATTCCTGCTCTACAAATTTCATATAGAACAATTTACTCGTAGGAGTTACCCATATCGAGGAAAATGCGGGAAACCGCGAGCCGTGCCCTAATTTCTTTCGCAATAAACAAAAAGCTATCAGTCGAAAAAAATGTACAGCACATAAAACATGGTAAATTTTACGCCCTTTAGTACGCCATATTTGTTTTTTATGTAGCCTCAACAGAAGCCGAGATATTTCAAAAAAACCGTTCTTATCCATTTTTCCAAGATGACGGAAAACCGCGGTCGCGCAGCGTGCCGATAATTCGCCAATACACTCAACAGTGACCCCCCCCCTACCAAGCCCCAAAAGATCGCTGACGTCGTGTGACTATCGACCTCAAAAGACATACTGACTGGAGTATTAGGATAGTAAAGGCCAGTAAACCAGGCTCGGGTTATTAAGGTAAGAGGGGCATTTTTCCCCCGTCAACCAAACTTGTAGGGTATATAAGGGCAGATTAGAGATGCTTAAATCGAAAAATGCAAGGCCACGGGGGTGGGGGTTCGCCGGCATCTTGATTTTTGTGGTAAATGTTCCACTTGCGGATATCCCGCTTGCTTTTTGACCTCCTATTTATTTATTTTACTAAATGTGTATATTATTCTCTTCAATTTTACTCGATATTTTTCTTTTTTAAATCGATAGTTTTTTTTATATTTATTTTTTTTTTTTTAAACATTTTCACACTTAAAATATGTATATATATAAAAAAAAAAAATCAATAGTACAAGTTTTTGGTAAAACTCTCAATTATTATCCTCGATAAAGAGAACGTCATCGAAAATGATCTCGACGACGGCTTTCTGTCAGTATTTAACCGCTCAAGTAATGAACATACAACGGAAGAGGAATATGACTGCGAGTCGGAGGAGAACATCCAACTTCACCCAAATACAGAGTCGCCTGGATCCTCCAGAAAACGTCAACGAACTGATTCGATTAATTTTGAAACTCCGTGGATTAGGCCTAAATGGGTGACCTATTTTTCTCTATTATTATTTTTTGGAGGTGCAACAAAATTTTCCTTTAAAATGTTTTTTAAAAGTATTGCAAAATTTTCCTTTAAATTTTTTTTTCGATAGTGCAATGAAATTTTCCTTTAAAAATATTTTTCGAAAAATGCAATGAAAGGGTATAGCGAATAAGCATGGTAAAACGGCCCCAGAAGCGTTTTGGCCTAATTACCAACAAACACAAAAGATCGGCCCATCAGCGGGCCATCACTGGACCAGAAATGAAACTTCTGGCCCTGTGATGGCCCACTGGAGGGCCGACTTTTTGTGTTTGTAGGGTTTGGTGTCAGTAGATCGATAATAGGAAAAGAAATGTTTTCCAAGCCAATCTGACAATTCTGACTTCGGATTCAGTTTCAGCGGTTCCAAATACATACGGATACACTGGTCTGGTCTGCCGGATAGACCACTTATATTTTGTGTGAATAGAATTTCAATGATTAAGCACCACTAAACAATGCGTCCTTCGAATAAAAAAAAATATTTAAAAATTAGAATATTTATTTTTTCATGAAAATATTGATTCGCATACACAAAACTTTTACCAAAAATACATTGTTATGAGTAGTTTATTGTAGATTTTTTTCAAATTTTTTGAAGCGGTGCGCCATAATTAAAAAAAATAAAAACTGTAACAGTTTTTATTTTTTTTAATTATGGCGCACCGCTTCAAAAAATTTGAAAAAAATCTACAATAAACTACTCATAACAATGTATTTTTGGTAAAAGTTTTGTGTATGCGAATCAATATTTTCATGAAAAAATAAATATTCTAATTTTTAAATATTTTTTTTTATTCGAAGGAGGCCGCAAAATCAACTGATTTTTTTTCCTAAGATGCACTTAAATTACATGTACATCGTCTATTTTTTTCATAATAATTAACTCACAACTTGCAGAGATAAAAAATTAAAACGAAATGTCATGTTTATTAGGGTAAGGGGTTACCCGTGGCGATGGGGGGCTAAAACTCGAGGAAAACATTTCTTTTCCTATTGTCGATTTACTGACACCGAATTAGGACGAAACGCTTCTGGGTCCGTTTTACCATGCTTATTCTGCTACACCCTTTTACTTTGAAAAAATCGTTTTAAACAGTTGAATTGAGAGCTTTACCAAAAACTTGTATTGAATTTTTTTATGTATAAATTTTTTAAGGGTAAAAGTGGCTCAGTAAGTTTTTTATTTAAACAATATTTCAAAAAAAAAAGAAATATCAAAAAAGGATCAATCCAAAATAGAAAATTATACAGTAAACGTTGAAGAGAATAATATTCCACACATTTAAGAAAATAAATAAACCTAGGTCAAAAAGTAAGCGAGATATTCGTAAATGAAACATTCACCACATAAATCAAGATGGCGGCAAGCCCCATGACCCTGCATTTTTGAATTTAAGCCTCTCTAATCTGCCCCTATATACCCTACAAATTTGGCTGACGGGGAAAAATGTTTTTTACTTAACGTTCCTCGTTACCTTCGAGTTCGAATGTTTTTATAATTAAATATATATAATTTGTTGGTATATAATTTGTTTATATAATTAGTCCAATAAACCGGGCATTTTATTGGACTAATTATATAAACAAATTATATACCAACAGTTAGGTATATTTAATTATAAAAACATTGAACTTGAAGATAACGAGGAACGTTAAGTGGGGTTATCAAATATCATGACATTGATAATAGTAGAGTTCTCGCATAAAAATGATGTGCCCTAAAATGCTAAAAGCCCGCAAATAACGAAATTGAAAGTTAACCCGTTAAATAGCTTAAATTCAAATATGTTAAAATTGTCCTGTGTAATAAAAGGATAGTATTGAAAATGTTCGACTTAATAATAGCTAGTTGGATATATCTAATACAATATAATTTTCGACACTGTGCGCCAAATTTTTGTAACGGTATATTTGGCGATTTAGATGGAGAAAAATGAAATGATTTTCAGATAGCATTGAAAGGGCGTATTTTAGAAACTGTTACGCCTGGAACAGGGTTGCCACTTTTCCGGCGAACCGGGTAAAAGTCAGACGTAAAATCAGGGAATTTAAGAAATAGTCAGGGAAAATTGTGTAGAACGCATTTATTTTCATTTATAATTATATATTCTTGCTTGCAGCCAAAATTTTTTTATTCATTGCTAATTTTACACGAGTCAATCAAAGTTATTTTCCGCAAAAAACAAAACTAGCACAACTAGGCAACAATGGCTAATTTTTATGTTCGGTAACTATTTTGTATTGATAAAACGTGAAAAGCAGTTGAAATTGATTGTTGGGTTATAAAATTTAGTCAGGGAAAACTGAGGTTTATTTGGCAAGGGAATCACGAGGGGAGTCAGTGAAAAGTCAGGGAATTTGAAAATCAGTTTTAGGTGGCCACCCTGTAGAACATTCATTTTAGTTTTACGCGGAATTTTATCGGCTTTTTTCCTAGGGCTTACAACTACTGTTAACGTAGGGTGGAATTAAAATGAATTTGTGATATAGTTCAAAATACCTTTTTATCTCGTTCCCCGACTGACTTAGAATTTTCAAACCGGGGGTATTTTTTTCAACCCACAATAAAGAGGTTAAGAAAAAAATATATTAATTTTCTACCCTACCTAAAAGTAGGTATTTACCTGATTTTTTTAGATATTTTGTATACACAGCGTGACTCACATAAGATGAAGACACCCTTATAATTTTTAATTTTTTTTCAATTTGAATCAAATTTTACTCAAGTATAGAACAAGTTGTGTTCTACTTATGATCCGAAAAATATTCGCCTACTATAAATTCAAAGCCACCTGCGGTACCAAAATAAGTGGAAAAATAAGAAAATCATATTAGGCATTTTGTTACTGGAAAATTTTGTTAATGAAACTTGTTCAGAATTGTCCAAAAACCTTAAGTCCAAAATTTAATCAAAATAAAAAAATTGAAAAATTAAAATTTTAATAATTTAAAAAATAATTATTTAAAAAAACTTCATATTGCTTGACAACTACCTGGTAGCTTGGGTTTAATTTCAAAGAAAATTGTCATGGTACAGTTTTCTAAACAAAAAAACCCATTAAAATGATAATTTCGGACTTGGGATATTATTTTAATCAAAATTTCAATATTTTTTTATTTTGTTTAAGGTTTGGACCGAGGGGGAAACCGCTGGCGAAATTTTGTACACCTAATACCTATTCTAGAAAAATACCCTTTATTTCCCCGTTAATTCCTTGTAATTCCCCTAATCCTTCAAATACCTTTATTTCCTCCTAATACCTTAATATTTTCTAGATTATTTCGGGAACGGTGCACTTTTTGATAAAACTACCTATATACAAAATTATTCTCTACACTTTTTTTCCTAAAATTAATAGTACCGTGGGAAATAAGGCGCACACATAATGGTTGGTTCCGGTCAACACAATAAATTGTAATCTTTTTTCTATAATCTACTTTAAAGTTTAATGCTTAACGCTAAAGCAATAGCAACTAAACTCCGCCTAAAATTATAATAAATGTACCACTTCCACCCTCTCACCCCTATAATATAACGCAATTTTTAATGAAGCGAGAATATTGTCTAGCGGGCGACTCAGCCGATAGGGACACTGTTGTAACTTTTGAATGGGCGAATGGATTTTTTTCAAATTTAGTGCAGTGATATGGGACGTAATTTCCAATTATATAATGTAAAGAACCAAAATGGCCGACTTCCGGTTTCGATTTTACCCGAAAGGGGGTTTAAAATACCCGCTTTTTGGGTAAAATATCGCACATTGGCAGCCCTGAACAGTAACAGCGTTTACAGCAAGCTCTAAAATAATGCAGTGACCTTCGGTCGTCTGAGATGGGGTAGTGGGAGAATTTTAAATTTTTTATATTGTGGTGGTGGTGTATAGATATTTATACTTTTTTTGCGTAAAGACAGTTTTGGAAATAGCCATACGGATATTCAGCGAATTATATGACCTGCGCTGATTACAATTGCGCCTCATTTATCAAAGTATTATTAA
Source organism: Rutpela maculata (assembly GCA_936432065.2). NCBI lineage: Eukaryota > Metazoa > Arthropoda > Insecta > Coleoptera > Cerambycidae > Rutpela > Rutpela maculata. The sequence continues at coordinate 126,728,305 of OW386285.2, forward strand.
TTTTAGGAAAAAAAATTTAGATAGAGAATTTTATAAGGAATAATTCTGTATATAGGTTTTTTTATGGAGAAATGCACCGTTCCAGAAATAATCTAGAAAACCTCAAAATGGGGGTGGAAACGATGTGCTAGGGGATGAAGCATACAATTTTTTACACTTTATGAATTTTGTCCGATATATTACAATTTTAACTGTTATATTACTGAAGTATTACAAGACATCGCGCAAAGTTTTAATAATGAAAAAGCTAGTCATGGAGAAATTGTAGACGTAGGAGAACGATTTGTTCTAGCTTTATACAACTCTACCTCCGCAGAAAAATGTCTAGATGTATACAGATTCATGACTTTTAACAAACTTGTTGGTAAAGCGAACAATACTGTAATATTATCAAAACTACCAATAACTTCTGTTGCTGCTCGGCAACATATCGCGTTTTTTACCAAATTCAAACATGGAAAAACGTTGCGCTAGAAGCTACTGATTGGGTATGGAAAAAAGTTTGCGTATATTAACCCGAACTATGACAACAAAAGAACCGGCTCCCGAATCTGTTTTAACACTAATTTCTTGTTCATGCAAATTAGGGTGCGTAAACAGGTGCAATTGCAGAAGAGCAAGCTTACGTTGCTCCACAATATGTTACCATTACCACGGACAAGCATGCATGAATGTCGAATCTATGGAAGACGACGAAGATTAATTAACGTAGGTAACCTTTTGATAATTAGTGGATTCGGCCTACAGGGGACACCACACGCCAAGTACTACCTCTAGGGTGGCGTGGAAACAAGTACAATGTACAATGTACAATATTCTCACTTCTTTAAAAATCGCGTTATTTTATTGGGGCGAGAGGGTGGAAGTGGTGGAAGTGGTGGAAGTGGTGGAAGTTGACCGGAACCAACCCTTATGTGAGCGCCTTATTTCCCACGGTACTATTAATTTTAGGAAAAACAGTGTAGAGACGTTTCTTATAGAGAATTTTATAAGGAATAATTGTATATGGCATTTTTATCAAAAAGTGCACCGTTCCCGAGATAATCTAGAAAACCTCAAAATGGGGGTGGAAGCGGCGTCCTAGGGGATGAAGCACACTATTTAGGGGTGGGAACTTTTCGGTTTAGTAATTCTTATGCTATCCTTATCATTTCTACGAATTTTCAAAACTTTATGAATTTTGTCCGATATAAATCCTTATATTACTGAACTAGAAGTCCATAATCTCATCGGTAGTTTAAGTAAATTAAATATTTTTTCTTTACTTGCTATTTTTAGCGCTAATCTCGGCGCTATTGTTTTTACAACATTGAAGTCCTTTCTATAAGAATTGGCATGTAATTCTTCAATATAAACATTCCATTTCAATATTTTTATGCTCTAATTCCCTCCTAATACCTTTTATTTACTCCAAATTCCCCTGTAATTTCCTTAATACCTAATAATTCCTTCCGAAATACCTTCAATTCGTTCCTAATTCCTCCGATGCGTACACTATTTCCCCTCAGCGGTTGCCCCCTCGGTTTGGACTCAGGTTTTTGGACAATTCTGAACAAGTTTTATTGACAACATTTTTCGATAAAAAATGCCTAATATGATTTTTTTTATTTTTTCCACATATTTTGGTACCGTATGTAGCTTTGCATTTGTAGAAGGCAAATGTTTTACTGGTCATAATTAGATCCTAATTTGTTCTATACTTGAGTAAAATTTGATTCAAATCGGAAAAAAAAAGTTATAATGATGTCTTCGTATTAAGTGAGTCACACTGTATTATATTAATGGGTAAGAATCTACGAACATATTTTATATATATACGTATCTTTCAAATGTAATATATCGTTAATTGATTTACAGAACTTCCATATACTTAAAGAAATTATCACTAGGGCTGGGCGCACTGTTTATTTTTTGTATGTCAATTCATTGATATGATTTTATCTGCAAATTGGAAATAAACAAATCATTACTATTATTTTGCCATCCTGCAGTTCACATCGTTTAGGATTCGATCAGCTTAAATATGTTTGTATGAAGGTGATAAAAGAACATATATTTTACAATAATAGAAAGATTTTCCGACTAAATAGAACATTTTAAAAATATAACACGATTTTTTGATGAAATTTAGGAAATCCTTGATATCTTTTATGTAGCCAACACAAAACTTTCTTATATAAGATTGTACCTAATATTTCATCCTAAACTATTCATCATACATTCAATTAAATTATTACCATTCTTGTAGAGCATTAAATTATCTATAATTTTATGCTGTGTGCAATATCCGATTAACAAGATATTTTTTATAACTTTTGTGAAAAGGTACATAATCTAATGCTGTACAAGTTTGCAATTACATATTTTTATATCCGATCAATATTTAACGAAATATTTTGAAAAAAAAAAGCTATTCTTTTATAACTTTTGACGGGCTATAGCTCGTAAACTATTAGTTCTACAAAATAATGTCACTAACAAAAAAAAAAACGCTGCCTAAGGAATCACTATTTCCACATCCACATATCCTATCCAAGTCTTAAAACGAAAAAAAAAATTGATACAATACTTGCATACCACTATGTGTAAATAATTGATCTTAGAACTTTAATAAAATAATATTTGAAATCGTCTACCCCATAAACCCATAAAACGATATACCACATTGGTAGTGGGGTGGCTGATATTTTTAAGCCTTTGGTTCTTGTTCCGACACTAAATCATAGTTTGATTTTGTGGTGGTGTACCCTGGCGTCTCCTACATACACTAAATCCCAATTTTATGGACTGTTGCTTGCTTTACCTAGTTACCTACATTTACTCCTCTAGTCCATCAACGGAATAAGATTAAAATATAATACATAGGTGTACCAAATTTCAAGTCAATATCATAAACCGTTCCAGAGTAATCGTGCGCAAAAAAAAGTTACAGGCAGACAGAATTTTTTTTTGCTTTGTTCAAACTTCAAGTCTCAACGTTTCATGACAATCTAAGCCTATTTGAACAAAAAATATATACATATTTTTTTCTACCGTTGCTATACTTCCACTCCACTACGTGGATGTGAAAGTAATTATAGAGAATTTAAGTGCTCTACAAGATTGTAATTTGACATTTTAATATATGATCAACAAGTTTACTTCATTAGTAGTGTACGAAATATTTTCGAGAATTTAGTTGTGAACAAAAAATATTGTTACCATTTTTGTCGTAGTATCAACGGGTGGAGAAATATTTGGGTTTGAATTTTTCGCAAAAATGGCGGCTAACGTCAACCCCGTCAACTTGGTAAAATACTCGTAAGGCACCCCCTCCCCCCGAAATAATTAAAAGAAAAGAAAAAAACGAAAGAAGGAGGAGGTTAGTTCTGGTGACAACACAACAAAATGGTACCAAAAAGTGTTTTTTAGTTTTAACACTATAATTCTTAGTTTTTTATCACATATTATATTCACTCAGATGGTTGCACTTTAAGATATTCTAAGAAATGGCGAAGGATTCGGTTTTAAGTACGGACACGTGCAGCGAAAGATCCGGTATTATTTTAAGCATATAAAATAAAATTAAATGTGAAAAAACTTTTTGAAAACAAGATTTGATCCCTTCACAGTGTTATAAAGCCCTTCAGAATTAAGGAAATTAAAAAAAAGTATGAATGAAAAGTATTCGTTATGAAATACAAAAAACGTGATGTATTTTTTTTGTTAAAATGGGCCTTTCTAGACCAGTGGCAAACCGGTTTCCAGAGGCCAAAAATCTGAAAAATTCTTAGCAGTATATGGGTGGTGGGAAAATTTAAAATTAATGGTATATAAATGGGGAAAAATCGATTGGACCACATCGAAAGTGTGGTGGGGGTGTGAAAAGGTGTGTTTTTAGGGTAGATCGTGGTTTTTTACGATTTCTGGCAAAAGTTTAATACAAAAGTTGTAGATAATTGAGAGATCTACAATTTTTATTTGAACCATTTTTTTACATAACTTTTTCTCAAAAATTTTGAGAAAAACGCCAAAAACCAATTTTTTGTTTTTTTATTTTTGTCTTCCACAAAAATAATTTAATTTTGAAGAAATTCGGTGAAAATGTATATTTTTATGCATCAAAAAAGCTGTAATTTTTTTGAGGCGTAATATTCATTTTTTGATTTTTTTGCGAATTTAATTTGAAAAAAGGCCTAATTTTCAATCAAAAAAGTTGATTAACAAAGTTTTGATTTTTGAAAATTTCAGGACGGTATTTTTTTCGTTGAAACCTCTACTTTAAGATGGTGTAAAAAAATCACACTGTTACTGTGGAAAAACATTGTCAAAAATGGAAAAAACCAAAAAAACACTTTTTTCAAGATCGATTTTTCCGTAAATGTCACAATTCTTCATTGTTCATTTAAATGAAATGTTGTAAGTGGTGCAAAACGGTAATTTCAATGTAATATGTAATAAGGGAACTTTAATTAAGCGTTTAAGGTTCGGACTGCTGAAAACCGAAATGTTTAAACAATAATTATACCTAAGAAATTGCTAAAAATGACCATTTTTAGGCAAGAAGAAAACTTTTTTATGCTTTATGGGCACACATACATTGAAACAATTTTATTGACATACATATTTCAAAATATTCAAAGTTGAAAAATTGAATTATGGCGGGGCAGTTATTCTACTACGTGCTCTCGAGTGCGCGCGCACTTCTTTTTCGTTCTTTTCTTCAGCTCACTTGCAACCCACCTGTCCTTGCCTTTTCACGCGTTCACAACTGGCACGTCGTTGTTTACGCCGTTATTCATCGTAACTTTCAATATTAACTTCTGTGAACATTGTTGCGTTCCTTCACTGTTTTTTCTGGATGTGACACCACTTCCAGTTTCGCCGAAAAAGGGAAAAAAACAATTGTAAAATCATTACTGGCTAACCAAAATGTATCAGAGCTCACAGAAAATGGATTGAAGCTAATAGCGTCTATTTATAAATGTAAGAAAAATGATATGTCACTGATCGAATTGAGGTTGGAAATGTATCAAACCGCTAAGGACTTCATTTAATTTAGAAAAACTACCACCAACTGAGGGAGCAGTTGAACAAACAAACTTGGCTTGGTAACAAACTTACAGCTACGGATTGGGGATGGACACACCATCTAACCGGAATAATGCCTAAATTGACAGAAAACGAATTAATTTCTGAAAGTTTGCTGAAATCTGTGAAACTGGTTGTGGTAGTGAAAGATGCGGCTGTCGAAAGCACGGAGTAAAATGCTCTATTCTATGCTCGAATTGTCACGGGGCCGAAAACTGTTCTATGCCTGAAATACAACCATTAGAAGAAATCAGCGATTCGGAGGAGATGTGTGACGAACCAAATATTCAAAATAATATTGAAAATAAAGATCTTGATGAATTTGAAGACCTTGACGAAGTCGAAGACCTTATCAAAGTTCCTGAAGAAACCGAACAATGTGTTGAGTCTGATGATGTAGAGCAGCTTCCCAAAAAAAATGAGATCATTATAATTTTGATTATGTATTTCTACTTTGTAAATTGATTTAATCTCGGATTTAATGTAAAATACGTAATAAACTTATTTTTAATGTGAGAGTGTCCATAAAGCATAACAAAGTTTTCTTCTTGCCTAAAAATGGTT